>CM047805.1:121070220-121535156 GCA_026214975.1 Gentiana macrophylla
GGAGCCAATGCACATGCTGTTGAAGCTGCGCCAAGTCCTAAGACTTGTTCAAACTTCCACGCTTATCCAGAGCTAAGTTCCTTTTTTGAGTTTGTTCTTTCGTTTTTTTTTACATTGAGGACAATGCATTGTTTAAGTGGGGGGTACAAGTCACTTAGCTCAAATGAGTAATTCCATATGTTCCCATATATCAAATAGTAAAAAAAAAAATAAAAAAATAAAAAAAAAAAAAAATTTTAAATTTAAACTTAGAATCACATTTACTTTTGTGAAGTCCTGATAATTATATCTAATAAGAAGTAAACCATATTTCATGAGTACGTGATCACTTTATACTCCTGCGATTTCTTGATTAGTAAACTTAATGATATTCATATTGTCCGTTGCAAGTAGTTGTTTATTATTCACTTATTCAATAATTGAATCGAGATGTACTACGCTTGTTATAAAAGGTAAAATTATAATGTGTACATTGCATAGATGATTGATTATGCTTACCTAGTGTCAAATTTATCGTCGGATGTGTTCCAAAAACTTCTAGCCACAAAAGTTTGAGTAATAAGCTTGAGACGCACTGTGTTTGACAATGTTAAAACACTGGGCTTGTAGTAAGTTACCAAAGTAGCCTCGCTTGTGGTAATATTCGATGCTAATATTTGATCTAAGATAGAGGAAATTCTAAAAGTTTTCCTTCTTGAGATTGATAGTATCTCAAAATATGAAGATATGAAAAGAATATTCAACTCTTTAAGAGGCTTTGAGTAGTACTCGGTCTCCGGTCCAAAACCCTATAGATACGCTCTTGCTTATTATTCTAGTGCTTGAAAAATTAAAAGGCTTGAGAAATGGGAATACGAAGTTGGTAGGTTAAGACTACGAAGTTTGCATAAGCTCTAATCTTGCTACGAATGTTTAAAACTCAATGCACATGCACACAACACATCGATTCATGATGAATAGTGGATAATGGATAAGCGATGAGCATAGAGGATATGAGTTGATTCGAGTTTCTTGTGTCAATTATCTGTGACCAACTTTGGAGAGTAGTTTATGGGGAATAACTTGTTGATATTTTGATCGGGACGATCAAAGGCTAAGTGGGGGTAGTTGATAACGGTCATTTTGTGCCCATTATTCTATGACCTTTATTCCCGATTCTAGTTTAAAAGAGCTATAATAGAGTAATAATAAGTCGTAATACACGCTTAATTTACATATGTCGAGAGTTACGATTCATTATTATGTATTAAGAGGTTTTATTATATTATTTGATATTACTGGACTATATTTCACGTTATATTTGTAGTAACTCATTTGGGAGCACAAGGATGGACTTCGGAAAAGCTTTGATGGATCACAGACAAGTTCGGAGGCCCAAGACGAGAAAGAGGAGAAAGCCAGGAGCATGTAGGGCTCGGTCGACCGAGCCCATGCATTGATCGACCGAGTGGGCCTACTGATCCGAAAGAAGTTCGGCACATTATTTGAGTCGGTTAGGGTTGAGTGTCGGCATTTTAAGTCGGTTTTCTATGACGATCGAGGCTCTATATAAACACAAGCCCTTTGTATTTTTATGATGCATTCACCAATACTATTTCATATTTACAAATAAGCAAATAAGGATTCTTTAGGTTTATGCGGAGGTTGCTAGGGTTGCAAACATGTAAGCCCTAGTTTATCTTCTTGTTTTCTTTTAAGTAATCAATTTCCCAATTATGCTTTGATTGTTTGAGTAGGTATTTATATCTAGATGATGTAGATCTAGGATATGACGTTAGGGCAATGGTGATACCTTGTCTATAAGGATCCCAAACCCTACGTCCTCTACCTAACATCTACGGATGAATCTGTGTGTTTAATTTACGTGCATTTAGATTAGTCTATATGATGTCACGATGATTAGCTATATAATCCGATTCGTATATGAAGCGCCGAGAAATATGTTCGGGGATGTAAATGGGGAGTTAGACTCTCGGTGACCGAGAGGTGTCACTCGGTCGACCGAGAGCACCTATTCGGTCGACCGAGAGTTGTCAAACTTTGTTTTCATCCGTTAATCGATCACGTCTTTATGATTAGGTTAGCTTAATTGAATCTGCTATCTCGGTAGGTATGGCTATGGCTACGTCACTCACTTGATTTAATTAAAACGTGTAAAAGGAAATACCGGTATAAAACTCTTAGGTAGGCTCATGAATTGATCTTGGACTTTCGGCGTTATCTAGGTAGGGTTATATTAGGGAATTGCGCGCACCTTCTTATACGTGCACGTCGTAGACTAGCATGAGACTATAAATTGGTAATTGTTAGTTGGGCGAGTTTGAGTGATCGTCTGTGAAATACGCCTAACCAAAGGAATGTTGCCTGGACGAGGTGTACGGTTAATATCGGCATCCTTAGAGTCGTAATGCGTGTGAGTTATATGAGATGGAGGCACCAAAAGGCGAAGTCACGTAACAATATCACAGTGATCTAGTGACTACCGGTGCTAAGTCAAGTTAAAGAGGATGACTCCCGTAGCCACTATAAATGAATATGGACGGATTAATAGTTGATAAGTCTTGTTGTTATATAAATTGTCTAGATCCAGGAGGATCACGGTTATAATTAGGCGCTTGATTACGTTATTTGTTTATGTGTTATTTATATGTTTGAGTGTGTCTTTCTTTCTCGTACTTTATGCCGGTCATAGACCGTATTTGTCAAACGAAGTAACTAGTTGACTATTTAAGTTAGGATCCACAAATTGATTCTCTCGTGGGATCGACCTCGACTCTATCTAGCTATCTTTGCGATTGAACCTAGTTCACTTGCTAGTGGTTATTTAGGCATCGAGTTAGTAATTTAACTTGACCTCAATCACTTAATAGGTTAACTTAATAGAATTTAAGCAGTTTTTGATTTTATCTTTAGTCTATAGGTCGCATTGAATCATTTATACCTTACCAAGTTTCTCTTTTATAATCTTGGAATGAATACATAGTGAGCCGAGTCCACCTCGTGTTTTCCCACGTGGGGTTATGCTTTTTGATCTTTGTCTTCTCCACCCGGTTTTAAGAAAATTTAGGCGGTGGCGGTTGTAGATGAAGACCACCATCTTTAGTTGCTTGTTTATTTTTCTTTCTATTTAGTATTTTTCTTTTTGGTTTCCCTTGTCATTGGTTGTATAAAATAAAGTGGCTTAAACTGTTTTTAGGTATTTATACCTCATTACTGCCACATTATTTTATAACATCCATAGACATGGTATTTTACGGTTTCGTGGAGTTTGTTTGCTTATGCAGGATGTGTCTGTCTCTCCACGACGTGCTGCGGATTACTCCGATGTTCTGCATCTACTTGAGAGCCGTTTCCAGAGCTAAATCTTTTTCTTAACTTCTCATTTATTTTTGTCATTGAGGACAATGCCATGTTTAAGTGGGGGGTAGGAGACTTAGCTATGTTATGATTGAAATTTGAATGAAACGGTAGAAAAAATTGAAAAATTGAAAAATTTGAATAAATACCATATTATGTATCTCGTACCCTTAGAATTGTGAGTTCCTAGCTAAGAATTGATAGGAAATGAACCAAGTTTCATGAGTACGTGATCATTTTATACTTATGTTAAGTAAATTTAAGAATATTCATGCCCGTTTTTGCAAGTAGTTATTTATTATTCAATTACTCAATCTGTGAATCGAGTATACCGCGCAAATCATAATAACTGAAGAAATTATGTGTACATTGCATAGATGATTGGTTATGTAGACTTAGTGTCGATACTTATTGGCTGATGTCTTCTTATCTTCTTGCCAACAAAAGCGGAGTAATAAGCTTGAGACGTGCTGTGTTTTAGCAAAATGTTAGACACTCGGGGCTTGTAGTAACATTACCAAAGTAGCCCCGCGCTTGTGGTAATATTCGATGCTATACATGATCTAAGATAGGGGGATACTTTAAAATGTTTTCTTCCTTGAGATTTATAGTATTTGAAAAATATGAAGATATGAAAAGAATATTCAACTCTTTAAGAGGCTTTGAGTAGTACTCGGTCTCCAAGTCCAAAAACCCTATAGATACGCTCTTGCTTATTGCTCTAGTGCTTCAAAAATTTAAAGGCTTGAGAAGTATGAATGTTGAGGTTGGTAGGTTGAGATTACTTAATTCGCATAAACTCTAATCTTGCTACGAATATATAAAACCTAATGCACATGCACACGTCACTGCGATTCATAGTGAGTAGTGAATAATGGATATCTTATAAGCATGACTAGTATGAGTTGACTTGAGTTTCTTGTGTAAGTATGATTTGACCATAGAAAATGTTGTCTTGGGAATGACTTATTGATGATTTGTTCGGACGATCAAAGTCTAAGTGGGGTAGTTGATGACGGTCAAATTATACCCGTAAAGTCATCAACATTGACCTTAAATCGAGATTAATAATATATATTTCATATTAAATCACATGTTTATATTTAATATTTAATGTTATGTGATTTATATTATGTAAATTGGTATTTAAATTTGTTTTATTATTTAAAGCCGATTTATTGTGTGATAATTATTGATTTTGCAGATCACAACAAATCGAGAGGATTAATGTCATTCAATCAATTATATCAAGATAAAGAAGGAAGAAAATCGGAGCATTAATCAAGAGATAAATGAGAGATTAATCGATCAACACGCGTGCGCGTGGGGAACAAGATAGGCGAGAAAACGATTGACGCGTGAAAAGTTAGGTTCGGTCGACCGAGCCTGATGCTTGATCGACCGAGTGTCACCTCTCGGTTGACCGAGCCTCGGTTTGGGTCGGTTTTCGGCTTTAATCGTGCTTATCTTCTAGAACCACCCTAAGTCGGCAAAAACCTCTATATAAGCAAGCGACTACGAGAATTGTAATACACACCAAATACACCAACATATCCTTTCATTCTTTCTTCAATTTTATAGCTTTGATACAATGTAGTTTATTGAAGGTTTCCGAGAATTTAAGGGGTCGCAATATGTAAGCCTTTATTTTCTCATTTCTTTCTTTCAAGTAATTAATCCCTCCCAATTATGCTTTATCGTTTGAGTTAGTTAATTCATAGCTAGATGATGTAGATCTAGGCTATGACGTCGAGATGTGGCGACGCCTTGTCTATGGGGATCCCATAACCTACGTCATATGTTTAGTTTCTATTCATGAATCTACTTGGTTTAATTAATGCGTATCTATGTTAGTTTATATGAATACTTTACAATTCTTGTTTTACTCTATTCGTATGATGAAACGCGGAGAAATATATATTCCGGGATTGAATGCGGGATGAAATCGTTCGGGTGACGAATGGAATCATTCGGTCGACCGAGTGTCTATCTTTCGATCGACCGAGCCCTCTGCTCATCCGTTAGATAGCCATGTCTTTATGGTTAGGTTAACTTAATAGAATTTATTATCTCGATAGGTATGGCTATGGCTACGTTACTCGCTTAGTTTAACTAAAATGTGTAAAAAGGAAATACCAATATAAAACTCTTAGGTAGGCTTATGAATTGATCTTGGACGTTCAAATAAGTTATCTGGTAGGTTTATATTCGAATTGCATGCACCGCTTATACGTGCGTCGTAGATTAGCATGAGACTATAACTTGGTAATTGCTAGTTGGGCGAGAGCTTGAGTAATCGTTTAGGAAGTACGCCTAACCATAGGAATGTTGCCTGAGACGAGGTGTTACGGTCAATATCGGCATCCTTGAGTCGTAAATAGCGTGTGAGTTATATGAGATGGAGGCACCAAAAGCGAAGTCACGTAACAATATCACGAGTGATTTAGTGACTTACCGGTGCTAAGTCAAGTTAAAGAGGATGACTCCCGTAGCCAATCTAAAATAAGATACAAACGGATTAACAGTTAATGAGTTTAGTTAGTTTTATATAAATTATCTAGGTCCAAACGATAAAGACTATAATTGGGGAGGTTAATTACGTTGTGTCGAGTCGTGTCTTTACCTTTCTTGTCTTATGTTGGTCGTAGACCGCCTCTATGTCCTTGACATGTTTAATTAATTGTTTGTATATAAGATGATCCACAATTGGTTCCTGTGGGATCGACCTTGATTCACTATATGCTTTATACTACGATGGGCCTAGTCCTCTTGCTAGTATTGGTTTATGGTGGTCAAGTATATTATAACCTGATTGACCACGTCATCACCTTCCTTGCTCGATGCTCCATCAACTTGGAGAGTCCATTTCTCTTCTGGACTTTGCTTCTCTTGGTTGAGCTGGATGGAGATCCCTTTAGCTAAAAAATCCGCCAGGGTCTGTGCTTTTATCGCAGTTCGAGGAACGAACTCGATGTCATACTGGGCCATTTCTACCACCCATTTCGCCAATCGACCTAAGGTGTCGGGCTTCGCCAAAATCTGTTTTAATGGTTGGTCTGTGACTACCGCAATAGGATGAGCCTGAAAGTAGGGCCTCAATTTTCTCGACGCGTGAACCAGAGATAGTGCTAACTTCTCAACTAGTGAATACCGGATCTCGGGGCCATGCAATGCCTTGCTAACAAAATATATTGGCACCTGGCCATGTACCCCTTCTCTGACTAGAACCGCACTCACTGCCCCCTCGCACACGGCCAAATAAACTAACAACTTCTCCCCTTCTCGAGGTAAGTGAGGGTGGGTAGCTCTGACAAATATGCTTTCAATTCCTCGAAGGTTGTCTGACATGCATCATCCCAATGGAAAGGACTGGCCTTGCGAAGTATCTTGAAGAATGGTAGTGCACGCTGGGCGGATCTCGATAGGAATCTGTTGAGAGCGGCCATTCGGCCGGTGAGCCTTTGTACTTCCTTTATGCTTCTGGGTGCGGGCATATTCTTCAGAGTGTCGATCTTGTCCGGGTTCGCTCGAATCCCGTCCTTCGAAATCATGTAGCCCAAGAACTTACCCGACCTGACTCTAAAAGTACACTTCTTCGGGTTCAACCTCATCTGCGTCTCCCTCAACACTTCAAAAATCTCTCGAGCATCGACCAAGTACTGGCTCATAGACCGACTCTTAATAAGCAGGTCGTCTACGTAAACCTCCATACATCTACCAATTTGCTTTGCAAAGATCTTATTGACTGCCCTCTGGTACGTTGCCCCAACATTCTTTAATCCGAATGGTATGGTCACATAACAGAAGGTGCCAAATTCCGTGATAAACGCTGTTTTCTCCGCGTCTCGAGGATCCATTAGAATTTGGTGGTATCCTTTATACACGTCTAAAAAACCAAATACTTCAAAGTCGATAGTCGAGTCGACTAACCTGTCAATTTTAGGCAGCGGATATGAGTCTTTCGGGCATGCTTTGTTCAAGTCTGTGAAGTCCACACACATGCGCCAACTGCCATCGGGCTTCTTGACTAATACCGGATTAGCTAGCCACTCTGGATAGAATACCTCTTTCACTATCTGGGCTGCTAGTAGCTTGCCGACTTCCAACTCAATAGCCTCAAGTCGATCCGACGCAAAATTTCTCTTCTTCTGCTTGACTGGCTTCTTAGCCTGGTCAATTTCGAGCTTATGAACCGTGATGTCGGTAGATAGCCCCGGCATGTCAGTGTCTTTCCAGGCAAAGATGTCCCTGAACTCGATTAACAACTCGATCAGTAGCTGTTTTTCCTTCTCTGGGATCCAAATCCCGACTTGCACACATTGTTCGTCCTCTCCTTCCCAAAGTCGGACGTTTTCAACTGCATCACTAGAGACCCAATTCTTCTCCTCCTCTTCCTCTGGAATCAGTTCCTCGACTAAGACCTGTTGAACCACCATCTTCCCATTCATGACGACAAAGTTACAACTCCGAGCGACTTCAACATCTCCTTTTACTTCGTAGGAACCGTTCCTGGTAGGAAACTTCATGCTATTATGGAACGTCGAAATGATTGCTCGCAGGTCGAAGAGCGCAGGTCGCCCTAGAATAACATTATAAGTGGAGGGAGCTTTGACCACCACATAGCTTAGTTCAAGTGTCCTTCCCTTCTCGCCATCCCCAACTGTCGTGAGTAACTTTATCGAGCCTATAGGATGAACTGCTTGCCCCGTAAATCCAAACAGAGGGATGCTATGGGAGCTAAGTCTTTCTCTTTCAACTTCATCGCCTGAAACGCCGAGTAATATATAATATTCACTGCACTCCTGTTATCGATACATACTCTCGATACACGGGCTCGGCTAATCACGGCCTCGATAACGTACTAACCGCCTTCGCTTATGACTCTAGACTTTGGGATATCATCGCGAGGGCCGTATCCGACTTCGCCGTGAATCTGAAATTTTGCGCTCTCGAGCTACTAGTGGCTCTTCACTGTCCGGCGGTCTTTGTCACTCTCCCCAGACCGAAGATCGTATTAACGTAGTTCACTGGTCGATTATCTTCATATCTGTCTCGACCAAAATTATCTCTGTTGTTTCCATCCCGACCTGGAGATCGGTTCCTCTGAGGTGATCGATCTCTTCATCTTTGGGCGTCTCGGCCTCGATTCCTATCTTGATCAGAGTTCTTTCTCTTATACTCTCCACGCCCCCTAGGCCCATCATACCGAGATCTGCCAACAACTTCGTCTAGCTTTCCTTCCTGGAGGCAAACGTCAATATCTTTTTTCAAGTCGATACAGTCCTCTGTCGTATGACCTATATCTTCATGAAAATCGCAGTACTTGCTTGCATTCCTCTTCTCTTGAGGTTTCTTCAACGGTGACGGTTTCTTTGCCAAGTTCTTTGAGAGCATGATCGATAACACCTCGGCTCGAGATCGATTGAGTGGAATAAAATCTTTATCACGCGTGGGTCCTTCTTGCCCCACGGTGCGAGGCGGTGTTTGATCACGGTCCCAGGCGGACGACTTCTTACCGCCGATGTCATGTCTCTTGGATTGGTTCCGTTCGGACCCGGTTGTTCTTTTTGGAATCCATCGGTCGGATCGAGTGTGCCTTCGCCTTTGCCTCATCCCTTGGCGAGAATCGATGTACCACATTAACACATTCGTCCATCGTGTGGGGGACATCTCTGCTTAATTTCACGTATAAATTTGTATTACGCAGCCCCCCACGAGCGACATGATCGAGAGTCGGTCATCTCGCATCTTTGACCTGCATGGCCTCGAAGATTAAACCTCTTCAAATACTCCATTCTTGTTTCATCCTTTTTGCTACCTCACGTTCAGCGAGGTGCGTGGCATTAGATGAAACTTCTTATTTACTATGAACGATCTCGAAATTTGCGGCGAGCATGGCAAAACGGAGATCGACCTCAAGTCGTAGCTTTGTGAACCATTCTCTTGCTCGACCTACGAGCGTCTCAAAACGCCCGACATCGCATCGGCGTCGGGTGCTCCATCCAATCTCATCCGAGATAGATACTGTGGAGATGGTCCTTTGGGTCGGTGGTACCATCGTGCGGCTCTATCTTCGGTATCTTAAACCCCATTGGGTTTAGGAAAGCTCGATCTCTCCTTAGTGAAGGGAGACTCTAACCATAACGAAACCTGGTTCTTTCCCGAATAACATTCAACTCCTCCCCGACGCTTATCATCATCCATTTTCTGGTGTTTTTGATGGATCTCGTGCCTCTTCCTCTCCACTGAGCTAGAGGGCGACCGACTTAAATCTCCAGGAGTCTGTTTAGGTTTATTTACCGCATCTTTCCGACCGTCTTCCGCCGTGGCGTCTTTCTGGGCGGCGGCCGCTTGTCTTTGTCTTTGTATTTGCCTCTGCGATGATTCTAGACATTACCTCCGTGTTCGCCCGCTAATTGATCTACAAGCGCTCGATATTCGGAGCAAGTCCTTGCTTTTCGTCTTTGGGATTTTCTGGGTAGGATCCAAGACTGTATCTTTCCCTCCCTGCTTTTGCTGAGGATCTTGCTGAACGAGATCCAAGACTGGATCTTTCTCCCATTGCGTATCGGGATCGGGCGGCTCGTTGATCTGGGAGCCTTGATCGGCAGCTTTAGATGCAGCTTTTCTGGGAGGCATCACGTTCTTGTGTATCCGATCAATAGAAGGCCCTCCTTCTAGCGCCAATGACGATGACAAATTATGTCACCTTAATAATCCGGGCCCTAATTTGATCTAGTGATGAACACACACAAAACCCTAATGCCTAAAAGAGAGTGCGGTGGTGGATTTGGTATTTGCGGCTGAGTCTAAGACTGTATCTTAGATTGCCTACGTATCCTGTTAGGTTCCAGGAATCAAGCCTTACGTAGTTCCTGGATTGGGGTATTTATAATGACAATACTTGCCTAAACCTTAAGGTTAAGTCGACTTATGTTATTGTCATCTTTACCCTTTAATGGGCCTTAAACCCTTGCCCAAGCTATCATTTGTTAATGGGCTTGGGCGGTGGTGTGGACCACTGTCCTCGAGTCGATACTTCCGACCTGCGGTGATCGACTCTGCACTCGTTGTCTACATCGCTAATGGTGTGGACTCATCGCCCCATATGGACTTGTCGTCTCACACTTTGCTTTCGATAATCGATCGTCGTAGCCCTAAGCGTCCACTGAGCGGCCTTAGCCTCGAGCACTGGCATCGACATGATTACCTTGGTGTTTTATCCATGATATTGTTTTATGACCAATCGATAGATGACACGTGGAGGGAGTGAAACCCGGTATCGTCACACATCAAATCTGCTTATCTTGAATATTGTTTCAAAACGAGATGAACAATATATACAGATTAATAGATCAATCAAATCAAAATAACACGGATAATAGGTCGGCTCTGATACCACATGATAGAAAAAGAGAGATTTAGATTACCTGAATAAACGGAAGCGGAAGAAATCATCGGGATCGTTCCTCTATCCATTATTTGATTCGACTCCATCTCCGTTTGCCGCCATACCGATCCAAACCTAGAGAGAAACTCCATATGCACAGTGGTGACGGCATATGACGCTTTTAGCCTTCTCAGGTCTATGTCTATTTTTTCAGATGATCACCCACCGACTGGTACACAGCGATGATATATATAAGCAAGACTAGGGGCCTAAATCATTATGGAATATTCCGGAATGAAAACCCTAACCATCATAGGATTTCCCATAATACACTTACTTAAATAATAAACCAATAATTTATTTACCAACATAATAATTAATAATTTAAGGGCCACATATAATTATCTTTTAACTGAATGATAAATCTAACACTGCACACTCTAGGCGCACGCCTCTGACTCCTAGACCGTTCCGTTTCTCCAAAAATCTAGGGCAAGTGCACGCCCCTGAATTTACAAGCGTTATGTCAAGAAATTCCAAGACCGAAGCACACGCCTTGGGTAGGCAAGCGTACAACTGCACTCATTTTCTGCAAATTCCACGGGCTGTTCTTGTACAACTTCTTGTAGCATTCTTTATGTTCCTTCCATGTTGGGCAAGAAAGAATATATAGACATGGTGTACTACGATTGAACTTGTAGGTTCTATGGATACTATACGATATGAATTGTATGTGATGTAGATAGTTTGCACGTTCATGTATAAACTGCTTTATGTAGAAAACATGATTCAGAAAAATGATTGTTTCTTATGAATTTTTAATTGTATCTTTAGGAAATATGCTTTTAGACTTGTCTTTTATAAACTTTGCATTGATTTAGTTTTAAATTGAAAAAAAAAACCGTGTAGTAATCTCCTGAAAACGAGACATAATTTATCTTTATTCTAATCCTACTCCTTACTGAGTATGTAATTAGTGTTCACCATGTTTACCCATTTTATAGTAGGCAGATTTACAAAAACCGAAGTTAACGAGGAGCATGAAGAATAAATACCATGTTTGTCATTTCCTAATTAGCAGATTTACAAAACCGAGGTTAATGAAGAGCATGAAGAATAAATATGTGGATGAGCTTTGCTTTGTAGTTTTAAATTGTTTTTTTTATAATTGCAATACAGTGGTTGCTTTATTTTATCTTTAAACATTACCACGGTGCTTAGAGCGACCCAGTAAGCGACCTCAATTAAACCTTCTAAACACATCGTTTTCCGTTTCAGTTACATTTTTTTAACACCTAAAAAAAAATTCACTCCAATAATCAACCTCTATACATCCCCCAATAAACAAATTTTCTCTTTCATCTCAACTAACAAACCAACTATATTTTCCATTTTCCTTTTTTTTTATAACATTTTCCCTATTATTATTTTTATATATTTTCCTGTTGCAAAGTATAAAAAAAAAATCCTATCACAATTGGGAAAAAAAATGCTGAAGCTTGAAGAAGGAGGTTCTTGGTGTAATTTCGTACCTATGCTTCTCCAGATTTTGAATTTCACCTCAACTGAAAAATCCCAGTTTTCGCACCTATAAACACCATCCCCTTCTCTCAAAAAAAAAAAAAAAAAAAAAAAAAACTAAACCAAACCCAAACCCAAAAAATATGAACTTTAAAAAAAAAAAATTAACAGCACATCCATGAAATTTACCCGATTGAAGAATATTTGTTTGATTTATGCTATGTATTCATGCAATTTTTTTGTTTGCTCTACCTGCCATGAATTTTAGATCTATGAAATAACAAGAAGAAGATGTTGGAGAGAGAAGCTTTTTTCACGAAAAGGACTCTTGAGAACTCCCTCGTTCTGTCCAGGTTGGGGTATATGATTTTTGAGGTCGGGGGTGGTGTAGGGGATAGGATCATCTCAAGTAACTTGAGAGGATATTCTCTCAGTATCGTGATCGATCCAACCACACACCACCAAAGCAGAAACATCTAAATTATTGATTAACTTTTTCCAAAACTACGTAGTTTAGTTCATTCCATGTAAAAACACCAACTTAAGGGTAAAGTACTTGAGAGGATCTTGACCCGGTGGTGTAGAGGCCCCACTGTGGTAAAAAGTCACTCGAAAAAAATATTGGGGGGTGTTACCGGGGCATCATTGGGGATGCTCTTAGTAGTTCGATTTCTTTATGGTTATTACACTTTGTTTGATATTTTAGACATTATGGCATATTAGTTACGCATGATTGGAATAGATGTAACGTCCCGTTTTCGGATACCGAGTCTTTACACGGAAATAGAATGTTCGTCACGTATAATATAAAATAAATTTTATATTATACGTAAACATCTACTATGTCGTATCGATTTTCGCATTTACGAAAGCTAAAAGACTCGGGTTATTTTTTTTATACAAGATAAGAATAGAAATACAACCATACTAAAGATAGAAAATATATCTTACAACAAGGAACTTCAAATCTTACAACCGTACGAATTTCTTAAAGAAAGAGAAAGTACAACATCTCGTCTAACAAGTTTTCAAAAGAAAGAACAACATGTCATGAAAAGTAAAGTGCAACATAGTACATTACATAGTCTAATAGAAATAAAGCATGATAAAAGCATGGCATGACAAGTCATCAAACATCATCCTCGAAGTCCCGTCGAACTCATGTTCCACATGTTCGTCTTCTCAACACCAAACACAACAAACATGCATTTGAGGTAAGTACAAAGGTACTTAGCAAGAAAACAAAAGCTATTGCATTAACTAGGTTTTACAAAGAAGGATTTACATAGTTATTAAGTTATCTTTATTTGACCGACTCAATTCTAAGGTTTACTTCATGCTCATCAACACGTTGTGACTAAACGTTTCTAACTTAACTCAAGTTTGTTACACCGGCATTCAAAGACACTACACATGGTGCCACTCACCACAAGGTATCGTTTGCAACCTATTAGTGGATCACACCAATAGCCACAAGTTAAAACCCGATAGTGTACACGTTCGGCGAAGTCCCCTTACCATTAGCCTTTTATAGGCCAGTAGAGTTATTCACTTTATCTGACCGCCCACACATCGCGATATAGACAAGTGCCTTACCAAGAATGTTACAATGTTTAGTCTTTTACTACACACTTATGTAAGTTATTATTCATTAACTAGCCACCTAAGTGTTTTCAAGGTAGGAGCTCACTTAACAACTCTACTCCCTCGCTTAGACTCTAGACATAACACCCTTGGCACATGCACAGACATTGATGAATACTAATTCATCAAAGCACAAGCCATTCATACCCTTCCGACGGTCCCGAACTTCAACTCTATGGAAAGTACATCCGGTGCCGGAACTAAACGCATCGGAAACTTAATCGAGGCTTATTCATGTTCATTTAATGTTATAAGGTCAAGAAACAACACTTAAAACTAGACTCGGGGCTCAAAATTGATCAAACTCAAAAAAACATTGTCCAGTGCACATGCACTGGATTCTGGTGCGCATGCACCAAGGCTCTGAATGTAAAAATCGAGTTCTGACTGCCCGGTGCGCCTACACCGAGTTCTGGTGCGCATGCACCAAGACTCTGAATATAAAATTGGACCTCCTGCTCCTCCAATGCGCACGCACTGGCCTTGATGCGCCCGGACAAAGCACAGCATACCCCAAAAACACAGTTTTATGCACTTTATCGGATCCCTAACACTTCCAAACATGTTCTTCAACCATGTACTCATCAAAACAACAGAAAAGTGCCAATTTAACAACATATAGCATCTGACACTAGCAAGGTAACACTTATACATGAAATTAACACCATATTACTTCCAACACCAACCCTTAACTCTACCAAACCATAATCAAAGCAATAGAGCAGATTTTCTTATTTGATCAATGCACAACTCCAAGTAAAACTTCAAAAGTCTGCAGCAAATTCTCAAAGAGCAACACAAAACCTATCTGATCCGCAACCAATTCAAGAACTAGTTAGGATCAAGGTTTCTAACTACTCAGAACTACGAATTACACAACTTCCTTCATCCAAACATGATCAAAAAGTGAAGAATCCAAGATTAGGGATGTTTTCATACCTTGATAAAACTCCCAACTTTTAGTATCAGCATGATCCTTGCGCTCTCACGATTCTGTTGCTCTACTTGTATCTGAAAACGATCAAGGATTCACTTAGAACATTGAAGGAGAAATCTTGCTCTTTTCTTTTGCTCTCAATTTACATGAATTGTTTTCAAAATTCTGACAACTCCTTTACATGATGGGGGGTTATTTCTCCAAAAATAACTCCCATCCTCTTAATTTCCTTTAACTCTTATACTTATCCTTAGTGCTGTAAACGAGCCGAGCCGAGCCGAGTACCTGATGTTCAAGCTCGAGCTCGTTTATACTCGAGCATGCTCGGCTCGGCTCGTTAAGACAAACTAGCCTAAAAGCCTGTTCGAGCTCGGCTCGATAAGAAAGGAAAATGTTCGAGCTCGGGCTCGAGCTCGAGATCAAGCTCGCGAACAGGCTCGAACTCGAGCTCGGCTCGTTCAATAGCAAATTTTTTTAGGGGCTCGTTCAATAGCTCGGCTCGTTCAATAGCTCGTTCAATAGATATTTGATATTTGTTTTACATATTTATATATTTATTATTTATATTATATATAATATATGTTCACGAACACTAACGAAGCGCTCACGAAACAGCTCGTGTTCGTTCGTTTACTAAACGAGCGGAGAACTGTTCGAGCTCGGCTCGATAACATAAATGAACGAGCTCGAACGAGCTTAAACGAGCCGAGTTCGAGCCTTGTTCGCGAACGTTCGGTTCGTTTAACACCTCTACTTATCCTTAATTGCAAATCGGTCCCATTAGATACATATATATATATATATATATATATATATATATATATATATATATATATATATATATATTTTCAAAATATATACATATATACTTTAATCATTTTTTTAAACTTTAAATCCATGAAAGAAAGAAATATAATATTTCATTTTCGCACATTGGCACGTCCGCCCTTTTCCGAGAATCGGAATATTACACTAGAATAGAATGAAGAATACTCATTCTATTATTGCGTAAGGAATGTAAAGAATAGATGAAACAAATTATATAAGTTTACACATTAAGTGATAGTAAAGCAGGATATTGGATTAAAGTTGGCTGTGTGGGATGGTTAGACCTGGCCAAAAAAAACCGTAACCGGTGAACCGGCCCGGAACCGGACCGGCGGTTCGTGTAACCGACGGTTCGGATAACTGGCGGTTTGGTGGCCCGGCGGTTCACCGGTTTAGGGAAGGTTCGGGTATTTCAGTAACCGGCCCGGCAACCGATGGTTCAACCGGCCCGGCCGGAACCGTAAGCGGAACCGGAACCTGGCCGGCTCCAACGGCTATTTTCTTTTTTAAATTTTCCAACAATTTCAAAAAATCTTATAAATACCCCATTCATTTTCCAATTTCACTTACACCTACCCTCCTCTCAATTCTACATTTCTACTTCTCTAATCTCAAACTCATTTCTTTGTTTGTAATCAAGTTTGCTTAGTTGTTAAAAACAACAATCAAATTTACTTTACGATACCGATTTTTGAAATTGTTCTGATTTAATCGTTCCATATTTTTAATTTATGTGTAAAAGAAGGTCTAAAGTTTTTTCACTATAATATTAATGCGATAAAATCTTCGATTGCATATGTGTTAAGTAGAAATACTCTTACTCATAAGTGGTATAAATATTGTAAAGAGAGAGGTCATCGCCCAGTTAAACTACCGCAAGATGTACCGCATAGGTGGAACACTACTTATGATCTTTGGAAAAAAACAAACTGATGGATGTTTTTGAAGTATTCAAAAAATTTACAGAATTATTTTCAATATGTTATCAAGCCACATCACATTTAGTCTTGCTTGCTAGTGTAGAAATAACTGACGAGTTTCAAACATTGGAACACGACCCTGTATTATTTCAATGTTTAGGGCCGATGAAGGAGAAATGGAATAAGTACATGTTGCGTATTCCTGATATTTATCTCATTTATTCTATTCTCGACCCTCGTTTAAGACTAGTAGGTGTATCTACCATGTTGAGTGCTTACTATGATGCTTTGTCTGATGATCATAATGTGCCCTCGGTAGATTATACAGTTGAAGTAGATAGACTTGAAAATTTATTAAACACTTTGTATGTTGAATATGAGAGTATGTATGCAATGAGAAACGGCGCGGTTCTCTATCCATCCGTTAGTGCTTCTACTAACCATACAGGTGTCCTACGGGGAATTCAAAAAGTTCTGGATAAAATGAATTCGAAACGACAGAATGGAGCGACAACGTCATCCGATCAACGTACAGAGATAACCAAATATTTAAACACAACATTTGAAGTCTGTCAAACCGGTACCTATGATTTCGACTTCGACTTATTGAAGTGGTGGAAGGGCATGCTAAAGATTTTCCAGTGCTAGCAATGATGGCAGTCGAGTTTTTAAGTTACCATGTTTCGACCGTCACTATTGAACGAGCTTTCAGCATGGCAGGAAATGTGCTTACAGATAAAAGATGTTCGCTTCATCCCACCACTTTAGAGAAGCAAATGTGTTGTCTTGATTGGGTAAGAGCCAAGAAGAGGATGCAAGACATTGAGACAGAAGGTGAGTCACAGTTCGAAGTCAGTGACACTGAAACTTCAGGAGGACCAAACACTCGAAATACCGACATCGATAATTTTGAAGATTAATGGTACGCAATTTATATCTTACTTATATATTTGTAATAATTTATAAAAAAAAACTATAAAAGACTAAAAAAAAAACTATAAGAAACTAGGGGGAAGGGGCCAGAAGGACATCAAATGTCAGAAATGAGGATCAAAGGACATCTTGTATTTTAGGTGATTAAAAGGGACAAAATTATAATAGATGAACCGAAATACCCATAAATTGTTTTTACTTTTTTATTTTTTTTGTGCAATTTGTAGTATCTCCTTAAACTCAGAACTAACGTTTTCCCCAATAAATGTGGTACGGGAGAATCTTCAACTGGATTTTTTTTTTTTTTTTTTTTTTTTCCGGCATATTGTGATAAAGCAGTACCAACTAGGAAATTACGCCGGTGATTTTTTCCACCACTAATTTTTTTTTTACTAAACAACTAAATCCACAATGTTAAATACGAAAAAGAATAAAAAATAAAAAAAGAAATGCACGCAGGCTGGAGTGGTTATGTTCTTTTCCTCTTCTCACCCTTTTGAGTATACTTTTGAGTCATAAAGCCTATTTGAAGTAAAAAAAAATTAGTGGTTATTAGTTATAAGGCCGTCGTTAGAGACTTAATTATCATTATTCGGTTATAAGGACAATCTAATTTATTTTCCAATACCTATCACAACCAAATTTTGGTATACTTTATTCTCACTTTCCGCCGAACTCCGCCTTGCTGGTGACTCATTCTGGCTAAATTGATCATATGTGTGCTAATCAGTAGTCACGTGATTCCTTTCGACCCCTGTAAGTCTTCGCACCTTCTCTACATTATTTGTGAAACTACATTAATTTTATGGAAATTTTCTGTCTAAGAATTCATATGTGATGACTGATTATACATAGATTGCAGATTTCTATGGTGTGTAGAGTGAATTGCTTTCATCAGGGTTATGTTTTGGTGAGTTAATTTGTTTTATCACACCATCGTTTGTTCACCCAAAATATTCAGATGGAAAGACCGATTCTTTTCTGAAGGTATATATCTCTGATTTTAATATTGAATTTTTTCACTTCTATGGTGTGATCCATTTAATTGAGTCATTCGTGCTAATGTTGTAACCAAGGATGACGCTGTACAGTTTCTTTTCTTTAATTCTTTTTCCTATGAGATTGTTAACATTTTTCCAATACACGCTTATCGAGGGCTGTTTAGTTACTCGACTTTTGGCCGGATTGTACTTGAAAAGACGAAGTATTTAACATCTTAAAAACTTCAACACACTCCCTCGAGTGTAGGCCTATAACACACAAATGCATACAAGGTCACTTATAAAGCCAACAAAGAGGGCTAACACATCAAAACAATATAAAACATGCTATGTAGTTTGTCATTTCTTAGCATGCTCTGTTTTTAATGGTTTTGATGCCTTTTGACAAAGAAGTTTAAGCTCAAGAACTACCAAAGTAAGAAATATTTTTCTGATTTACATGCTACTTGATGGAGGGACATTGATGATCGATGCGGTGGATATTTCTTGACTTATCGCAAATGACATTGATGTCTGATGCAGGGACATTGATGACTTATGCAGTGACATTGATGTCTTATGCAGTGACATTGATGTCTGATACAAGGACATTGATGACTTATGCAGTGACATTGATGTCTGATGCAGGGACATTGATGACTGATGTAGGGACATTGATGTCCGATGCAGTGACATTGATGAATGATGCAGGGACATTAAGCTAAACAAGATCGTCAAATGATTCAAGATCTTGTTAAAGAATTGAGGGATTCCACAATTAATCCAATTATCAGGAGGGCACAAACAACGTGTGGCCATTACAAGATTCATAGTGAAGAGTCTTTGTAGTTTCACCAAACTTGTACTTCTATCCATAATAAAAGCTCCACATTTGGAGAAATGCAAAACAAGAGCAGAGCGATCGATGCAGATTGTTAGGTTTTATCAAAGTGACATTGATGTCTCGATCGCAGGGACATTGGTGACTTATCGCAAGTGACATTGATGTTTGATGCAGTGACATTGACGACTTATGCTGTGACATTGACAACTTGTGCAGTGACATTGATGTCTGATGCGGTGACATTGATGACTTATGCAGTGACATTGATTTCTGATGTAGGGACATTGATGACTTATGCAGTGACATTGATGACTGTATTTACAATTAGATAACTGATGCAATGATATTGACACTACAAGAAAAATGATTTTTGGCAGCATGTTATTGGCAGCGTGCGTTTAAAACACGTCGCGAATATTAGATTTTACAGCTTGCTTATTTTCTTACGCTGCTAATAATTGATAACAATTAGTAATGGCAGCGTGAACAATGCCTATGCCGTTGAAATGCTTTTTCGCTGCTTGCTTAGCGCGCTACGAATATTAAATTATCTGCGGCACATGTGTACACGCCGTCAATGTTCAATGTTTTTTTTTTAATTTAAACCCATGTTTCATTTATTTTTCCTTCTCCCGCAGATTCAAATATTTCACGTCTTTAAGTAAAACAAAACGCGCCAAGTTACTCCCTTAAAAAAAAGTTAAACGAAACATAAAAAAAGGCCCTAGTCTTCCAATACTTCTAATTGGTCTAGCCATTGTTGCCGTTCTTCATCGTTTCCGCTCTCTAATGGAATTCGGTTGCCAACAAGGTGAATCGGTGGATTTCTAGCCCAGCGCAAGAATTTCTAGGTAAACTGATCGATTTCTGTTTTTATAGTTGAGAAATTTCTGGCTATATGGAGTAGTCTCGGCTTGTGATGTGTTTGTTTCCCGAATATGAAATTCAGGTGAAATGAGTCTTGCCTTTGGAATTGGGATTACAGTCTTTTACGAACCCCACATTGATAGTTCCGTAAGCATTCAAAAACTCTGTTTACATTTCACTTTGACGGTGATACATTTTTACTTACATTTAGGAAATAAGTTGGTTCCCTAACCGGTATGCAGCACTTTTATGTTTTGATCCAAATCATTTTTCTGAGCTAATTTTTATACATTTGGTTGTGAGTTGATTAACTGAGACGTAGGAAAGCGAGATAATACTCGACCTTGATTCCCCTGTAACGGCTATGGTGCTCGTAAGTTGCTCGTTTTAATTCCTCAATGAACAATGTTCTTTGTTCCTTTAATTCCTCTGTAACATGATGCTTCAGCGTTAACGGTTGTCTGTATTCCTCTAATGAAATGCTATGGAATGAAGAATAGATTATATAATGGGTCTTGTATGTTTAAGTTTTGGGAATGTATTTATTTTCTTTTTAAGCATATGCTTGATTATCATTATTGTAGGTGCACACATTTCACCTAACTTAAATGAAAGCCTTAATCCGAAAAGTGTACAACATTTAAAATGTTGACAAATGAAACGCTGGTATTTGTTAATTTTCTTAGGAATCGTAAGTATGCAAAGTCTTTTTGCTAGGTCAAAGGATACAAGCTATCATCGTAGGTAAATTCTTACAAAATATTATTTAAGCATGGAAATAAGGATAGAGAACAACATATGTACACTAGACATAACAAAGATGGGAAAAGGCATCAAAATAGTAGTAAGACTTGTATTCTCCGGACCAGTAATAAGCTTGATCATGTGAGACAAATTTGATGTGTGAGCCATGTAGTCTCTCTGAGTCTCTGTACAACAATTGGGTCCATGGTATATATGTTAGAAAGATATTTTCCCATCGAGTTTATTTTCTGTTAAGCATTCCACTTTTCTGATATAATGCTTTTGAAGTTAATGTGTTTTACTATTCTAGTTGTTGTGAAATAGTAACACAAAAGTCTAGTTGTTGTACTAAAATTCATTCAAACAAAGTGTCGATTGCCGAGTTCATCATAGTGTCTTGTTGTTTCATGTTGAATGCTCAAGCTGTGATACATATGCATGGTATTAACATGATGTACTTAAAGTCATTGTCGGTTGATATTGTTATGACTTGTTAAATATATGTTGAGGTTAGAACAACCACGTTTTTGAACATCGTAGTAGTTTTTCACTTTAAATCAGTGCAGATTTTTTTTAGTCAAATGGAATTCTTACTTAGTTGGGTTTTATTATCATAAATACGTTTGAACATAATGTCAAAGCAAATATGCTTGAGCTGTTTGTGTAGCCTTAATAATGAATCTGTGTTTTGATTGGATAAGAAAAAAGATTGTTATTGCATCAAAGAGGATGTGCAAACACCCATGTTAGCAGAGTCAAGGAGGTTAGTCCAGATTGAGCTACCATGTTCTATCTGTTAAATTTTGTCCCGAGTGTCTAGTTTGCAATTTGTTTTGCCAATATGATATTGAGTGTCCTTGCAACCTGTTGTTAAAGTCAGTTGGCTAAAGTTGAGGAAAATTTTGGAGCTGAAAACATGTTTTGTTGATTGGGATGTGGGGTTTTACCTTGGCTATGTTCCCAGTAGTTTTATGAACAGTTTCAAGTTGCATGTTTTGAGGCTTGGGTTTTGGTGGTTATCTATAAGAAATGTTTACACCCCCAAGTCTAATTTTTGACTTTTCAGCCCCAGTTGTTTCTTCTTACTTGAACATTTTTGAGGGCTCATTGTGGTTGGAGTTATGTGCATGAATAAGATTGTAATTAGAAAGCATCTTATTATTCATTGTGGTTGAGGTTATGTGCATGAATACTTCTTGCAGGAAGTAAGCATTATGGCAACGTGCGGCCTAAGTCCTGGCATGCTAAGGGTGAATAATTTAAATAATGAAAATCATATTGATATGCTAGCTGTTTAAATATATCTAAGAAAACAAATCGTATCAACATCATCATGGTCTTTGTACATGTTTTTATTCCATATCATTATGTAACTAGTTTTTAAAGTATGTGACATTGTTTATTTTCACTCGGTTCATCAGGAATCTTTCTTTCTCGGTTGAAAGGAAGATGTCTATATGTAGCTCTTATAGTTTTTGTGCATCAAAGTTGAAGCTTCTAAGATTTGATACTATTAGATCGGTGCAGGGAGAACTTATTCAAGGATTATGGAGATCTTGTTAGACAATGATTAGGCATACATCCCGATGGTGCGTTTAAAGACTTTGTCCATGTAAAGTTGGCAACAGCCCAAAAGGTACCCTCCTTCCCTCAAATATGTAGTATTCTTCCTTGCGGTGAATCTCCCTAACCTTTGTGAGAGAAGTAATTTCCCAACGTAAAATTGGATAGCAAATTAGTGACTAATATTTTTTTTGTTTTCTTAATTTTAGCAACAATGCCTTACATATCAGAAAGGTGCTTCTCCCTAACAATATGTGATAGAGATTTCAATACAACTGGTGATGATTGATGAGACAAAAAGGAAGCAAAATCTTCTTTTATTGTATTGTCATAGTTCTTTATACAATCGGTTTAGTAGGAACATGATATGCAAAGGCAATTTTGTGTCTTATGGTATTTTCCTACTTCCGATGCATTGGATTTTGCATTTCTATTGTTGTGGTACTTGTGATGGTATTGAGGTGTGTAATTGAAAATATTTTATGTATTGGATTTTGTATTATGCAAATGGTTTTATATAAGTGAGCATCAGTTCTTGTATAGGGTAAATATTAATTTTTTTTAGAAAAAAAAACTTATCTACAGTGCACTTTAGTATGCTGCTATTAATAAATCGATCGACTCATTTAGGTGGCACGCAAAGTAAGTTGCCAATAATAGCATTAGCAGCGTGCAAATCATGCCACGGAATACCTTTAACTTTTAGCAGCATATAATGCGCAAGCTGCCACTGATCGCATTAGCAGCGCATAATGCATGCCGCGGAATGCCTTGAACTTTTGGCAGCATTGAACTTTGCAGCGCGCAACGTGCGCTGCCAATAGCTGTTTTGCACGCCACAAAAAGTCATTTTTCTACCGCATATACAACTTGATACACACATTTGATAACTTTGTAAAGTAACTTTATTTCTTTGCTATCTTTAAATATTTGATTGATCTTGGTTTATTTGATTAGTGTTGGTTTAAATATTCGATAACTTTGTAAAATAACTGTATTTTTTTTTAAAGGCAGATTTTTACAACCAAAGGTATGAATAAATCGTTACAATAACACGTCACTGCATAAATCGTTACAATAACATGTCACTGTATAATTCGATACAATAAGACATCACTGCATAGATCGCTAAAATAAGAAGTCACTGCATAAATCGCTACAATGAGACGTCATTGCATAAATCGTTACAATGAGATGTCACTGATCAAGGTTGTCAATGGATCGCAGTGGTCGATACATCATGGTAGTCAATGAATCGCGGCGGTCAATGCATCGGGGTGGTTAATGGATCCCGGTGGTCAATGCATCGGGGTAGGTGGTCAATGTATGACGGTGATCAATACGCCACGTCGATTTTTATGAAGAAAAAAATTGATTTATGAAATTTATTTGGAAAAATATCAAATTTGATTTTAGAATAAAGAAGACGAAAAAATATGAATTTTAGTGAAAAAATTATGATGATCCGAGTTTTATATCAAAATATATGACGTTTAGAAATATGGTGAATTAAAAATAAAAATAAAAAACTGCTGAATGAACGTTGGGTTGAGTTGGTTTTTTTTTTTTTTTTCTTCCTTCCTTTTTTTCCTTCTTCCTCTTTATCCACTTGAAATTAGAATGTACTTATAACTAAATAAGATTTTGGAGTGTCCTATTACCCCTAATAAGTTGAAAATCAGTCTTTTTAAATAATTGGCCCAAAAAATTAATGATAAAAAAGATGTAGTCACAGCAAAAAATGTAATCACACATTAAAAGTATACTCACACCAAAAAAATGTAGTAACATATAAAGAAATAATAACAATCAATAAAATATTGTTACAATAAAAAAATGTAGTTACACATTATAAATATAGTAACACTAGAAAAAAATGTAGTAACATATATACAAAAAAAAAGGTAGTTGCAACCAATATATAAAGAAGTAGTCACTCGTAATTGTTACTGTATGTTGGAAATGGTCATTCTTATTGCATTGTTACTTCACGTGTTACTGTTACTTTACTCGTAACTTTTACTATACGTGTTACTGTTACTTCACTCGTAATTTTTACTATATGTTGGAAATTATATTGTATTGTTACTTCACGTGTTACTGTTATACATAATTTTCTATTTTTTGTATGATATTATGTATCACAATTGGCTATGAAGAAAAAAAAAGGGAAAAAAAAAATAAGAAGAAGAAGAGAGGAGTCGATTGTCATAAAAACATGAGATTTAGGATTGTGAAGTTGTTTCTAGGCATTGATTAACATCAGATTTGATATAATTTTGGATCAAAATAATGCCTCACATATATGACGGATAAATTGTTTCTGCAGTTACACATTGTGGCTAAAATCAATAAATAAAAAAATTGATGTGGAACGGTGACAAGCCGGTCCGCCCGATCGACTTCGGGCGTGGACCAACGCTGGATCGGGCGGGCGGCCAAAGCCAGTGTAGTAGATATGCTGTGGAGACGCCGTCGCCTCGATCGTATGGACAAAGACGCGCGCGATTCGGCGTGCTTCGCATCTGCGTGCTCCCGGTCTTTGGCTCGTGGGCTCCCATTCGACCGTCTTGAAACACGTGAGGACGCTTCTCCAGGCTATAATTGAGACGAAGTCGACCGATTTTAAGCTTAAATTGCTCGGTTAAGCTCGCCGTTACTAGGGGAATCCTTGTTAGTTTCTTTTCCTCCGCTTATTGATATGCTTAAACTCAGCGGGTAATCCCGCCTGACCTAGGGTCTCGGTCGTGGCAGGCGTCGTGACGACGCTTGCATTAGGGTCAAGGAAGTCTCCTCATCCGACGGGGGCCAAGGTTTATTAAAGAAAGGGTAATTTAGACAATAATAAGACCATTTGTCCTTATTAATATTATGTTTCCCTGCATCCTGATTTATAACTAAATATGTCTTTCTTGACAAAAATATAAAGAAACTATTAAAAACCTATTAAAAAAAACCATAGAAAAACTATACAAACCTAAAAACCCTATAAAAAAAACTATAAAATGCTATGAAGAAACTATAAAAACCTAAAAAAACAATATTAAAAAAACTATAAAAGACTACAAAAAAAAAAATATAAAAACCTATAAAAGAATACCAAAAAAAAACTATAAAAACCTATAAAAAAAACTATAAAAACACTATACAAACCAAAGAAAATATAAAAATAAAAAAAATAAAAAATAAAAAAAAAACTATAAAAGACTAAAAAAAAACAATAAAAAAACCTGTAAAACCTATAAAAAAAAACTATAAAAGAATACAAAAAACTATAATAAAAAAAAACTAAATTACTATAAAAATCTATAAAAAAAACTATAAAAGACTACAAAAAAACAATTAAAAAGCCTATGAAAAAACTATAATAGACTACAAAAAAACTATTAAAACCTATAAAAAAAAACAATAGAAGTCTAAAAAAAAACTATAAGAACGACGTTCGCTTTGATTTTTTTATATGTGTCATGCCTCCGACACGATTAAATATAAAAGATACGTAGGCAACCGAATTTCCGATACAAGCGTCAATAACATAATTTACATATAAGAAAAATATCACCATATATCTTACGTAATATTTAATAAAACAATATTTTTAATCAACTTATACTTAAAACCGATTAAAAAAACTATAAGAAACTTTAAAATACTATGAAAAAACTATAAAAAAAAAATAATATAAAAACCTATAAAAAAAACGGGGGAAGGGGCCACAAGGAAAAAAATAATAATAAATGGGTCTGGAAGGACAAAAGTAACATTTTCATGATTATAAAGGATAAAAATCACAATTGTTACTTTAAAATTGTTACTTCACGTGTTAATGTTACTTTGTGTTTCACAATTGTTACTTCATATTTGTTTCTTCATAATTGTTACTTTTGTCCTGATTAAATTACAGTGTCCTTCTATCCCGATTTTTTGATAATTTTGTCCTTCTGGACAAAGATCTATAAAAAAAACTATAAAAGACTAAAAATAGCTATAAGAACTACGTTCGTTTTGATTTTTTTATATGTGTCGTGCCTCCGACACCATTACATATAAAGATACGTAGGCAACCGAATTTCCGGTACAAACGTTTATAACATAATTTACATATAAGAAAAATAACACAATATATCTCACATAATATTTAATAAAACAACATTTTTAATCAAATTATACTTAAAACCGACTAAAAAATTATATTAAAACAATATAAAAAAAACTATAAAAGACTAAAAAAACTATAAGAATTACGTTTGCTTTGATTATTTTTTATATATGACGTGCCTCTGACACGATTACATATAAAAGATACGTAGGCAACCGTTCCGGTACAAGCGTTGAAAAAATAACATAAATTTTAAAAATAACATAATACATATAAAAAAAATAACACAATATATCTGACGTAATATTTAATAAAACAACATTTATAATCAACTTATATTTAAAACCGAATAAAAAACTATTTGTAAAAAACTACATATTACATTCGCTTTGGTTATTTTATAGGGGGATTGAGGGAAAATGACAAAAAAGATTATAAAATGAATAAATAAGACACACTCCTTTTTTAGTTGCAAAAAAGACAAAAAAAAATCAGACGAACAAAATTGACCCTGCATAGCGCGCGTCCTCAGGTACATTACATCAGGTTTGATCCTGCTTGTTTTTGTTTTTTTTCAAACACCCGTAAGTTTTGATTTATAACTCCGACCATCGAAACTTTTTCACTAAAATTCATTTTTTTGCTCTTTAATTTGAGTCCAAATACGAAACCCTTCCGACGTAAATGTTGAAAGCCGAAAAAATAATTACATTAACCGGAGTATTTTTCATATAAACGACCGTAACTTTTGATTTAGAACACCGATCATCAAAATTGTTTCACCAAAGTTCATATTTTTTTTATCTTCATTTTGAGAACTCATTTGATACCCTTTCGACGTAATATTTAAAAGCCGAATTTTATCGCAGCGTTTACAGTAACACAGACATAGTAACACAGTAACAGTAACACGTTTTATTAACAGACAAAATTTCACCATTAACATTACGTAGTACAACAATCTATCAAAAAATGCTTTACATCGGAATGAAACAATCTATCAAAGCATTATGGAGATGCAACTCCCGGGGAAGCAAGAGAATAAAAGCCTAATAATATTGGATATAATCAAAAAGCCTTACTAAAACATTCCTCAAGTTGTTGAAGACCAAATCAGTCTATTTTACCATCTATAGACATTTATCCTTCAAACCCGCACCACATCAAACTTCATGAAAGATGTATGAAGCAGAAAATGCATTAAATAGCAGCAGCTCGGCCTCATCAATAGAGAATCTAGGCTCCTCCATTTTACTAAAGGCAAAACAACACCAACATTGTCTCACCATTTGAATCAACAACTTTCAATCACCTAGGCCAAAAGCACACCACAACAATTAGTGGAATGCAAGGAAAGATTAAACCAAATAAAGACACCATATGCCTGCAATAACACATTTTACGAAGAATACATAGCGATATTAATGAAGAACACACGAGAATACGACCAATTCTATTTTCCTCTTCAATCGCTCAAAACACTTTTCATCACTAATAACCACGTAAAACAAATATACATTACATTTCTTATCCATTAATGATTGAAATATCATCATAAGTATGCTCCTCAATGTAAGGGAGGGGGTTTGAAGCACACTACAACCGATTCTTTTTTGAAAAAAAACATTGCATCTTTCTGTATATTTGAACAAAGTAGAAGAAGGCAACAACATGAAGTCAATAAAAGTATTTGAAGTTTTTCAACCCTGAAACACTTGGTTTTCTGCTCCAAAATCTGATTTTTAGCCTTATTCTTGGCGTATATATGGCTGAAAATCTCACAACACATGGTGATATTAACAGTAACACAGTAACACCCCCAAAACTAGTGTTTTAGAAAGCTTAATGATATAAACCAAGTGAACAACTCAATCAATCTTCTTTAAAACATCATAGATGCATCATTAAACCAACCCTCAAACTGTGGGATCACCAATATTATCAACCACAACAGACTTACCATTATTTGTGTTCTCAACAGAACTATTAGTTTCAGCTCCTTGGTTATCAAAAGAGTTGACAATGGTAGCTTCAATATCTACCATGGCAGTTTCAATACCTGCCTTGGGATTCCTCTCAACCCCATTTGCCAAAAGAACAGCCCCAGACTCAATATGCGAATTATCAAACTCAGTACGCAGATTCCAGAATTTTCAGAACTTGAAATGCTAGAAACAGTAGCATTAGCAGAAGTAGATACCTTCGAATTAATCAAATTTGCAACCATGGCTGCCAAAGTTTGAACAACAAAGTTCCGAGACCATCAGGTGCCTGCTGCGGGGATGATATGCCAAAAACATCAGCTAGCAGCAACCTTGATGACCCTCAATCATCCAAAGCTTCATAGTACAACTTTAGCAGCATTAACAATAGGCTATACTTGTGATATCACCCAGAGCAATGAAATGTTAGGAACAACATTTAGTATAACTATAAAAAAAACAAAAAAACAACGTGTTTAGAGAGTTTTATGAAGTATTTTTGTATTTAAACATGCTGTAAATTGTAAACAACGATTTAAATAGTAATAATCATCCATGTATCATGGTCTTTTTTTACATAATAGGTACATATGCAAGAAGATTCAGTGACGGCAACATGGTTCAAAGTCTCAGACGAGTCGGAGACGACTCGGCCAAGTCGACTCCGACTCGGAGCTTACTGGTACAAAGTTACGGATTCATCTCGATTTAGACATAACTCGGGTATGTATCGGCCTGACTCGGCCGAGTCAATCGGATATCTACAATATGTAATATGATGAATCCATTGATGACGAAAGAGTTCTTCATTTTCTTCAAAACTTTACATTGAGCCTCTTTCATACAAAAACCACATAGAAATATTTATATAATGATGGACTTTTGCAAGAAAAAAAAAAAAGGCAAAACAAAGTATCTTGTACGGTGTACCTGGCCTTCTTCCCATTAACAGCTGAACGAAACTTCAAGTCCAAACAAAACCGGGAATTTCTGTGGTTCAGGCCGTTGAATTAATTAAAGGGCAAAATAGTCTGGAAAAAATATTTTGTCCTTAAATAAAAAAAAAATACAAATTGGATTAAAATTTATATACTGGGCTAAAAGTGGACTAAAACCTAATAATCTCTACTTTATATTATATTCAAATTAATTAATAATAATTTATTAGTATAGTGAAAAGAATAAGTATTTTCTGAAAATGTAAAAAAATTATTAATAATTTTTAGATCCGTGATCTGAGCCGAAAAAGAACCATGTGAACCGTTGAACCGCCGGTTATGAACCTTTAACAGCCGGTTCCGTGAACCACCGTGGAAAGGTAAGGTTGAGTGATAAGTGGAAAGAGTAAGGTTGGGTGGGGTCGGGTAACCCTACCCCACCACCCACTTTACCTCACCACACCACTCTAATCTACTCTACCATCCTTTCATTACCTACCTCGTTACATACCTACCCCACTACCCTACCCTATTCAACCCCCTACCTTCCCACCCTACCCTATCTCACATTACCTTACCACCCTATCATACCTTACATATTTTACTCTACTGATGAGGGTGAAATCATCACGGAGGCTCAGCGGTGTGTGACTGATGGATATCTGGCTTATTATTTGGTCATTATGTGGACGGTAGCCGGTGTTGCACGGCGGCGATAGGAGGAGTGTTTGAGAGGTGGGGTTTCAGCAGAGCTCTGGCTTGCTTTCTATTAGAATGTATATATCTTTTCAGGTTACACAAGCCTTCCTTTTATAGGAGGAGGAAGCTTAGGAGCTAAGTAAAGGACATGTGTTACATGACAACTTATGATTAAGTAAACTTAGTAGCTAAGCAAACTAAATATCTGGACTGCAAGTGGGTAGAATATCTCGGTGGCGACCTCTTAGGATAGCATAGGTCGCCGGCTTTGTTGTCCCGACTTACTCTTGCTCCTTGCTGCTTCTCATCAAGTCTTGTGTGGCCTCTTAAGGACCTTTGTCCAAGGTCACAGGTCGGCCCTCTGACCAAACCGTGCGCTGGGCGGGGTCCGACATCAGCGACCTCGACTTGGTTGGTTGGCAATGCCGACGCCGTGGTCGCGGACCTTTATCTGGTTTGGTTGATAAGCTATTTCCGGGACTCAAAGGTGACGATACCATTTACACGCATCAATGGCCCCCTACTCCATGTCTTGAGCATTTTTCGTGGAAATGTTAAGCGTGGAGTAAAGTGAGCTTAAGGATTATACCGCCTGTTGGTGACCTCGTCGTCTGATGCGACTTGTTCACTTAGGACCGTGCTTTTAAAGCGAACTGCCTCAAAGCAACTTTGGGTCTGTTTGCGACCTCGTTGTCTGATGCGACTTGTTCACTTAGGACCGTGCTTTTAAAGCGAATGGCCTCAAAGCAACTTTGGGTCTCTTTGCGACCTCGTCGTTTGATGTGACTTGTTCACTAAGGACCGTGCTTTTAAAGCGAACGGCCTCAAAGCAACTTTGGGTCTGTTTGCGACCTCGTCGCCTGATGCGACTTGTTCACTTAGGACCGTGCTTTTAAAGCGAACGGCCTCAAAGCAACTTTGGATCTTTTTCCGAACTCGTCGTCTGATGCGACTTGTTCACTTAGGACCGTGCTTTTAAAGTGAATGGCCTCAAAGAAACTTTGGGTCTGTTTGCGACCTCATCCTTGGCGAGGTGATCTATCCGTCCATGGGTTAATGGGGCAGTTTAACCGTCGGATCGTGGCTGGCGTCAGCTCTCTTGATAACCGTAAGAGCGTGGGTGTTGAGGCTGTCTTGGTAACTGCCCCAGTATGTGTGCGGATAACGGCCGAGTAATTGATTATGTGGGCATTGATTATCGTGCTTTAATGATGACGGTTTTTGAATTTCGAAAGCTGAAAAGGCCGCGCAAACCTGGACCGTTAGATGGCTGGCTCCCTGGCCGTACGATCAAATTCCCCCTGCCTATATAAGGCTCTCATCATTCCAACCTTCACACTTTTCATTCTTCTTCGACTTTTCCTCTCGCAACTTTGCTTGTTACTGAGCGTGCAAGGGTTTTCCGGTGTAGGTTTTGGAGAGGATTTGGTGGTGGCTGAAGCAAGTTTGTGGTTTCAGGTTAGGATTTGAAGATTCCGGCCACGAGTTTGAGGATTCCGGCATGTTTTTTCAGTTTCCGGCTTTAGCTTCTTCTCAGAAACAGGTAAATTCTTCTTCCCTTAGCCTCTTTCTTGGTTTTCCTTTCCGTATTCCAATCCTTTTTAGCAAGTTCGTTTCACTATGTGGTAATGTGTTCATCTTAAGATGTTTTTGAGGTAAAAGTCGGGGCTTTTTGAGTATGATTTTTCTTGATAAAGGGAGAGGGGTGAGGCATGCTTTGAAATCTTACCTCTCTTTTGTTGTGCCTATTCGTATCTGTACTTCCTCTTTATTTGCAATTGCTTTCCATTTCTCCTGTAAAAATGGAGGGGAAGGCATCGAGATGGGTGCGATCACCTTCCTAGCTTAATCCCCATTATACCAGGTCTGAAAGCTCCACCTTTTCCTCCTGTTTTTGCAGGATGTCCGACAGAGAGTATTCTTTAGGGGGCGACTCCGAAGGGGATCAGGAGGCATACGACTACGCATTGGATGGATGGGAGGATGACCCTTCTAGCTCCGATATATCTACCGGCGACGATCTGCTTGATGAGATAACCGGAGGGGAGGCCGCTGCTCAAGTAGGCGGTGACCTTTTTGGTTTAGATGCTATGTTTCCTGATCCGGTGCCGCGACGTAAAAAGGGTCGTAAAGAGATGGCCCGTACTCAAGGGACCAGTATTAGTGAGGCTGGAGAAAGAGAGGTGTCTGATGTTGAAGATCAGGCCACCGAACCCAGCTCTAGTGGTACCGCTACGCATGACGAGGCGTACATTGAGGACGCCGCCCTTCACGAGCTTATGGGGTCAAGTGAGGACGAGAATGCGCCCTTGCCTCGTAGGTCTATTTGGGAGCTCCCCAAGAAACCAAAAAGGAAAAGGGACCCAAAAACAATGACTGTTTGTGAAGCGGCGGCGAAGGCAAAAAACCCGAAACCCAATAATCCGGAAGCGTTAAGGGAGTTTACTCTTCTGGCCGCGTACGAGAAGGCTCTGGAGGAGGAGTGGGTGATGCTTCGCGACAGCGATGACCTTAACAAACTTCTCCGTCGTCGATACAAGATTGACACAAAGGTCTACAGATTTTCTTTGCTCGATTATTCGAATGAGGAGGATAAGTTTAAACTCAGAGATCGCGAGGTTTATGTTTGTGCCCGCCGTCCGGATGATACCCTGATCCTTCACTTCGATCATTTCTACGCGGGGATCAGACCTCCATTTGATCCATTTTTTTGTCAAGATTTGGGAGCTGATGGGAGCTCTACCCACTGATTTTGCTATTGGGGCCGTTATCCAGATTATGGCCTTCATCGTTATGTGCCGGATGATGAAGAGAGTGCCCACCCTTACCCTGCTGGGTCAATTCCACTTGTTCTGCGTGACGGGCATTCCAGGGCAGATATCATTGAGGACCAAAATGCCTCGCTTGCTCTTCTTGCTACATAATAAAATCCACAGATGGCAAGAGCAGGTGCTTAAAGTGGAATGTAAAATTGGTTGGCCGTTTTCCAAGGCCGCACTACGTAAGGGGAAACCCACTCTTTCAATTGGCGAGCCTTTACTCCCCGAGCGTTGTTTCGTAAAAGTGTTGTTGAATCTTATACAGTCTGACGGGGTAGAGCCCTCTTTGAGAAATATGGCCTGAATCGATCTTCTTGACGTGGCTCTTCCCTTAGCCCGTATGGCTGGGATAGCGGGCCCAGGTAGAGCGGAGCCATTAGTTGCCATGGCCCCGGAAGAATGCGAACCTGATTGGATAGGAGACTGCCACTTGGGCAAATGCTTTCCCTCTGAGTGCCTTGTATGTGGAGGCGACCCAAGGAGAAGACCGCCTTATAAATTTCCCTGTTTTTTATTTGTTCACTTTGTAAGTTGTATTGTTCTGTTCTTTTTTCAGACCTGTCTCTAACAAACTCTTTTGTAGGTATGGACGCCAATGAACGCCGGGCTCAGAGATAGAGGCTCGCTGATGAGAACGTCAAAACTCGACAGGTGACCGTGAAGCAGGTTCTGGGAAAGATACCGTGCACTGTGGATGCCTCCGTTGTAGATGAGACATACGACCTTAATCAGCCAGTGGCGGCGCCCATAGGTGTGATCTCAAGCCATGCCGGGGGGGCCCAAAAAAGATCACAGACTGATGTACCTGCTAAAGAGCCTCAGGGCCAAAAACGATCTAGAACCGAGAAGACTAAGACTGCTGGCGGAGCTGACAAAGGCTCTGATCGTCTGGACAAGAGACCTTCTGACAAAGGCTCTGTGCGGTCAGAGTTAATTGCTGAAGAGGTCGCGGAGGAGATGGGGGCATTGCCCGGAGGGACCCTTCCCCGAGGCTACAAAGGGAAAGAGGCTGTTTGGTTGGATTCTAATTTCATCCAAGGCCTCGACATGTCGAAGGCGAGCCAGATCAGGGAGGCAATTGCCGACGTCATTCCTCTAAGGCGCCTTGCCTGGGATTTACCTCCTGGCGTTCAGATGGAGATCGGAAGGGGGATTACTGCACGCGTTGTAGTTCAAGACAATGCCCCTGCTAGAGATGAGGTCGCTGAACTCAAAGATCTTTCCGGCCAATTTGGGATCGCAGCCTCTATGGTGAGCTTTTATTCGTCTTGTATTTTTACTAACTTTGCTTTTCTGGCGGGCTTACATTCTTCTTCTTTTTCAGCTCGGAACTCGCATTAACAAGGCTATAGATGCTGTTGAGAAGCGCAAAACTGAGCTTAAGAAAGTGACTGCGGCTCTGGGGGCTTCGGACAAGGCCAGGGTCGCTTCTGAGAACAAGAGCGCGGAGGCCTTGACCGAAGTATAGCGGATGAAAAAGGCCATGCTTGAAAGTGCCAAACTGGATGCTGAGCTACAGCAAAAAGTGTCAATTCTGAAGGATGAAGCTCGTAAATCTGCCGAAGGGTTGTCGGCCGTACATGATGAGATTACGAGTTTAAAGGAGCAACTTGCTGCAGTAAATAAGGCTGCTGAGGAGGTGGGTCCTGCGGCCATTGTTGCCTTTAAGCGTTCTGATGAGTTTTTTGATTACCAGGAGGCGAGCTTTGATCAGGGTTTCAACCACCTCGCCCGCTGCCTATGGGCTTATCATGGTAGAGAGAGTATCACCTTTGAGGAAATGCTCCGGTGGGTTAACATGTCCTAGTGAAATCCCGACTTGTTGGCCCTTCACCTCGATATACCTTATGCCGCGTATCACATCGTCGCTATTCAAACTAGGCAAATAGAGCATGGCGAGCCAGTCTGGGATCCTCCTCTAGTTAACCCTGTTAACTTTGCTATTTTGAAGACTCTTCCTGCTGTTGCGAACAATCAACCAGGCGACGAGTATATTGACACTCCCCCCGGCTCGACCTAATGATTTTATGCCCTTGTTTTGAAAAAATTTCCTGAGCTCTTGTAATAATTCAACTTTTGCTTCTGTTTTTGAATTATTCCGACGCTTTCTTTTGATTATGATTGTAATAACTTTAGCTTTTATTTCCTGCACTTTGATCCGTGGCCGCGTTTGGCTTGTTGAACTTGATTTGTGGCCGTTTTTTGGCCCCCTGATTTATGCATTGCAGTTGTTTCTTTTGATTTCTCTCCTGCATCGTGTATCTTTTATGTGTGCGAGATCCTGTATGTGTGTGCGGCGCCTATTATTTTGGCGAAGTTTAGGCAGATCGCTAAAATAATAAAACTGAAGAATCTGTAAGATTGATCGAAAATTCCTGTTGCGGCCCTCTTTATTTGGGACAAGGATATCAGCGACCTAGTTTGTACTCGCTTGCGTCGTGTACGGAGCGTTAAATTTTTCCTATTCTCCCGTGTTTTGGGCAGGGCCTGGATGGCCTTGAGAGAAACAGGTTTCCGTCACCATTTGTACAAACCTTGGTCTCTGCGGACTTGTGGCAAATAATAGACCGCAGAATCCGAATGCGGCCCCCTTCTTTGAGACGACCTGTGGTGCGATTATACCTTGAGAATTTCCACTATGGGCTCGCTGGAGATTTCCTGGAGAGGCTGCGTAAAGCTTTATGCGGCCCCCTTGCTAGGGACGGGCATTGGTGCGTTGAGCTTGTTGATGTTTGAAATTTTTACCCCTAAGTTTATGGTGGAGTAGTGGTGTGTCAAAAACTTAAAGGCTAAACTGATTGGACGGGACTAACCTTTCTTGACTGTTGTGTTGCTGAAAAAGCAAGGGCTCTGAATTGATTGGACAGGTTACTGGCAATATTTTGACCAACGGTGCATGCGCAGTCAATATAGCCTAGAATCTTGCGCTAATAACTGTCAAGCGTTAAACGCGCCCCCTGGATTTCAAATCTTTGGATAAAACTGCGTGGATGCTGGCCGTCAGATCTTGTCAATCGCGGCCGTTCGTCTTGCTTGCTTCTGCTATAAAAGGAGGGAACAAACCTGGGTCTATTCCATTCCTCTTTTGAACAAATGTTTGTTTGTGAGATTTATGTCTTTTCAATCCGGAGAGGGTAGTGCAGTCCGAGTATGGGAAGCCCGTCCGATATGTGAAGTTTCCCCTTTCTTCCTTACTGCCTCTCTTACTGTCAAAGATAATTTCTGGCGTTACTTTGATATGGTCAGGCTTGCGAGGGAGAGGGGCTTAAATGAGGGCAAGGTTGAGGGTGATGGCTCTTTGCTGGTGCGGCTTTCTAGGTGGTTAGATTTTGTCTCGCCACCTCCGACACCTTTCAACCTTACGATGGTGAGGGAATTTTATTCCGTCTTATCAGAGGTTCCTTCCGAAGAAATTGTTAGCTTTGTGGCCCTTCGAGGTGTCTCGGTCATTTTTACCCCGGAGGCTATCAACGAGACTCTTCGCATACCTGCTATCGATCCTTTTGCCCATTATGAGGTGGCTTGGAACCTTGGCGATGAGGCAAGTAGACAGGTTCATTTACATCGGGCGATCCGCGAGCTCTTCCCAGATTATCAACCGCCTCGCGCCTTAGGCCTTGCGTATGAATTGTCTCGCAGCAACCGTGAGTGGAAAAGATTTATCAACTCACACGCTCTTCCGTCCATAGATTTCGAGGTTGTCAGCGAGGCTGAAGCTTTTCTTCTGCATGCTATTCGCGACCCCTAGGTTGACATTGATTGGGGGGTCCTGATTCACCGCGAGGCAGTTAACTTTGCGGTCTCAATGAATCCTGATCGTCGTATCCCCTTTGCCCCGCTTGTTGCTAGGTTATGTAGTGTAGCTAGGGTGCTGACGCACTCATTGGACCGTTGTGGGTTCGCTTGAATTTTTTTTTGTTTTTTTTTGTTTTTTTCCAGCCTGCGGCCCCCTTGTTTTTGGTTAAACCGAAGGGCGTTGTAGGCCGCGGGTTTGCTAAAAATAACTGTACCCCTTATCGTTAATAAAGATGAGCCATTTTATTTGAGGTTTCCTTCTCAACATGCTTTGCTGCGTAGTAGATAGACAACCTACGTGTAATATTTTTTCAAATTGTCGGCGTGCCAAGGCCTATTGAATTCACGACCTTGGTTGTCACTTAATACGTAAGTCCCTTTCTTGACTATTCGAGCGACCCGTACCGGGCCCTCCCAATTTTCTGATAGCTTTCCTTTCTTGGCCTCGTGGCCTGTGGCCTGTCTTTTCGCAAAACATAATCTCCCACAGCGAAGTGATGATCGCGGATGTGCCTGTCGTGGTGGCGCTTGGCCGCCTGTTTGTAATTGAGCAAACGGCCATACGACTCTATCCGCCGCTCCTCTGCTAAATCAAGGTCGAGCTTCCGGGTCAGCGGTTTCTCAACTTTGCTGAAATGGGAGACCCTTACACTTGGTAGGGCCATCTCTACCGGGGCCATATCCATATGTCAAAGCGAAAGGAGTTTCCCCTATAGTTGTTTTTCACGACATTCTGAGCGCCCATAAGGCCGCTGGCAGGTGATCTGGCCAATTGCCCGTCTTTTCACCCAAACTATTTTTTAGCATGCTTAGTACCTGTTTGTTGGCGTTCTCGGCCTGTCCATTTCCTTGCGGATAGCACACTGAAGATTACCAATGTTTGACGTTATTTTCTCTACAGAATGCGTCGAACTCTTTCCTGAATTGGGGTCCGTGATCTGATACTATTACTCTGGGGATGCCAAATCTAGTCCATACTTGATCGAGTAGAAAATAGATTATGTCCCTAGTGTTGATTTTCACCAAGGCTTTGGCCTCGATCCATTTGGTGAAATAGTCGACGGCAACCACCACGTACTCGCATCCGGATCGGCCCCCTCTTTAGCGGTCCAATGAGTTCGATTGCCCACGTGTCGAATGGCCAGGCGGCGATGACGATGCTTTGCTCGACTGATGGTAGTCTGGGAATATCCGCAAATTTCTGACATACGTCGCACGTTTTAGCGTGTGTTTTGGCGTCCTCTGCAAGCTTCGGCCCGAAGTACCCAGCCAATAGAACTTTTTGAGCGAGAGTGCGGCTAGCCGGGTGGCCACCACACATCCTCTGGTGTAGCTCTGCGAGGACTCCCTCAACCTCTTCAGGTCGCACAAACCGTAGTAAAGGTTTAGAGAACGATCTCCGATACAAAATGTTGTCTAAGATGGTGTATCTGGCGGCTCTTCTGACCAGGGATTTAGCCTCGTTTGGATCATCGGGAAGCTCTCCAGATCCAATTTAGGCCCTTATGATGTCAACCCAACATGGGTTAGTGGGTCAGAAATCCATTACCTCAACCCTGTCGATAACGGGTCCTGACAAATGCTCCACCAGGATTGACGGATTGCTAATCTTGTCGTCGCTAGTTAGCTTAGACAAGTAATCTGCCCTGTGATTGTCCTCTCGAGGGATGTTGGTGAATTTGCAGTATTTGAAGCTGCTCTCGAGTTTTTTGACGAGATTAATATATTTTTGCAAGATTTCGCAATGGATGCCGAAAGATCCGGTTACCTGATTGACTACCAACTGTGAGTCGCAAAATACCTGCATATTTTCGACTTTCATGGTTCTGGAGAGCTCAAGTCCTGCGATGACTACCTCATATTCTGCTTGATTATTTGATGCAGTGACATCAAATCTCAGGGCCTTCTCAATTTCTTCCGAGGTGCCTGATTCTAATAAGATAATCCCCGCACCGCAACCTTTATGGCTAGCGGCGCCATCGACATGTAGTCGCCAACGCGACTTGGCGGCCGGGCTCATCCGTGTGGTAAATGCTTTGTCGCGGCCATGTTCTGTGTTGGCTTGTTCCCCGACTTCCTCGTTGAAGCTTGTTTCTGCGATAAAGTTGGGCAATGCCTGAGCTTTAGTAGCTTTTCGAGGCTCATATCGGATGTCGAATTCAGTGAGCTCGATGGCCCACCTCAGCAAGCGACCTGACAAGTCCGGCCTGTGGAGGACTTGGCGCAGTGGTGCATCTGATAATACTGTAATGGTGTGCGATGAAAAATAAGCCCTTAATTTCCGGACGGCTATGACAACGCAGTAAGCTAACTTTTCGATATTAAAATAGCGACTTTCTATTGGGCTGAGAGCCTTAGAAACATAATAGACATATTTTTGTGAGGTGCCCTCCTCCTTGATAAGTGCCGCGGCGACAGCCCTATCCGAGGCCGCTCAGTACAGAAGCAAAACATCTCCGACCGTCGGACTGGTTAACAAAGGCGGGCTTGAGAGGTAGGCCTTGAGCTCTTTGAAGGCATGCGAGCACTCCCCTGTCCATGAGAAGGTTTTAATTCCCTTTAGGATTTTGAAGAAGGGTAGGCTTTTCTCGGCAGATTTGGAAATAAATCTTCCTAGGGCTGTTATCCTTCCATTTAGTCTTTGTACCTCCTTGATGCTGGTCGGCTCGCTCATGTTTATCAGAGCTTCAATTTTCTCAGGATTTTCTTCGATCCCTCTCTGGCTCACCATGAAGCCCAAAAATTTCCCTGCCTGGACCCCGAAAGTGCATTTTGCGGGGTTTAGCTTCATTGAGTGCTTTCTTACATTTGTGAAGGTTTCGCGGAGGTCCACCAGGTGATCCTGGCGACTTGATTTCACGACCATATCATCGATATAGGCCTCCATGTTCTTGCCTATTTATGAGCTAAAAACTCTGTTTACCATCCCTAGGTATGTTGAACCTGCGTTCTTGAGACCAAACAGCATCATCTCATAGTAATAGAGTCCGCCAGCGGCCCTGAAGGCAGTCAGCTCATTGTCATCGTCAACCATCTAGACTTGGTGATAGCCTGAATAGGCGTCCAGAAAACTCAGTGTTTCAAAACCTGCGATCCTATCTACCATTTTATCGATTCATGGCAATGCATAAGGATCTTTGGGGCAGGCTTTGTTTAAATCAGTGAAGTCGACGCACATCCGCCATTTGCTGTTGTGCTTTTTCACCATTACTACGTTTGCTAACCAAGTGGGGTACTGAAGCTCCTTGATTATGCCCGCTGCTAAAAGTTTTTCGACTTCACTTTTTATCGCGACCTCCTTTTCTATAGAGAATTGGCGCGCTCTTTGTTGGCCTGCCTGAAGTTGGGGTCGACGCTTAGGTAGTGTAATACGACCTCCGACTCCACACCTCTCATATCGGTTACCTCCCAGGCGAAGGCATCCAAGTTTTCTTTCAAAAGCTCGACCAAACCCCCCTTTCTTTCTTGGTTGTTCGCGACCCTATCTTTACCTTCTGATCGGGGTACCTGCTATTTATGATGATCTCGACCAGCTCGTCTTCGGCGGTGAAGTCGGGTTGATCTCGGACTTGCAGTGTTTCAACTTCTACGGCCCCGTCTGGGACTTCTTTTACCGTGGCGACCTGGTCCGCGGCCATACTGAACCCCTCCACTCTGGGCTGTTTGGAATCGGCCCTGTTTTTGGTCATATACTCAAGAAAAAATCCGGGTCGGCTAGCGGCAACCCCAATTTCGTCTCCTACATGGAATTTGACCCGTTGGTGTGGAACAGACGCCACCATTTGAAACTTTCTCATGGACGGAATCCCCAAGATCATGTTGTAGTATGAGGGGAGGTCGATGACTAAGAAAGTGATCACCTCAGTTCGGCTGGGCTTATAGTCGCCCAAAGTAATGTTGAGGTCGATTGTGCCTTTGACCCGCACTGTATCGTTGGTAAAGCCCTCAAGAACTCCGAGGTAGGGTTTTAATTTGGCTTCTCCGAATCCGATCTGTTTTAAACAGTCGAAATAAATGATGTCACGGCCAGCCCCGGTGTCGACCATCACTCTGTTGACGCCATGCTTATCGTTTACCCCGACTTTCAGAATGAGGGGTATTTCCATAGGGCCGTCGACAGTCGTTAGCTCGCTTTTAGTAAACATGATTCATTTCTCGTTTTCCCCCAAAACAATCTGTTTTTCAAAACTGCGCGTGTTGATCTGGTGGATCTGTGATTTTAGTTGACTGTTGCTGGGGATGCTCCTGTGGATAATTTGAACCTCTTTTTGATAAACGCGGGGTTGGCGCCCCTGGTTGGGGCCGGTGATTCCCTCGCGCCTATACTTAGTCGCTGGTCCTTCACGGATTAACCTCTCTGTTTCCCTCCTTAGGGTGAAACATTAATTAGTAATATGACTGTGATCCTTATGATAGTCACAGTACTTCGATTTATCACGACTGTCGGGATCGCCCCTCATGGGCTTGGGTTTGTCAAAGTGCTCGCAAATCTCGAACAGTATCTGGGATGCTTTCGTGTTGAGCGGCGTGAAATTATCCTCGCTAAATTTATATGGTTTTTTGACCTCACGATCATGATTCGCGTCCCGGCCCTTTTCTTTCTTGCGATCGTCCCCGTGATCTTCTTTATGAGAATGCAGTTCTGGTTTAGGTTTTGCTTTCCCAGAAGACGGTGCTTCGCTCACTCCCATCATTCTGGCCCTTTCCAGCATTTCCCTAAGGCCTGCTTTCGGGGGTCGTAGGTTGAATTTTGTCTTCATCGGTCCTTTGGCGATTCCGGTGAGGAAACACGTTATGACCGTATCGTCGGGGATATTTCTAGTCTGGTCATACACTCTGATGAACCGCTCATAGTATTCTTTTCCGGATTCATATCCTCCCATGCGAACCTCGTACAGATCCTCAATGGTCTTCTTCGGCTTGCTCGCCGACTCAAATTCTTTGACGAACTTTTCAGATAGATCTTCCCAACTTTCAACTGAACCCCGAGGGAGCCCGCGAACCGTGAAGCGAGCCTCATCTGCATGCTACCGACTAAGGCGATGCACCAGGCGGACTTATTTTGAGTTGCTAAGGTAATGCGGCCTTGGAAGGCGGTGAGCCAGTCGTTCGGACAAGAGTTCACATTGTAATAATTATAACTGGGGTAGCTAACCTTTTCTTTGCTAGTGGGAAATGTTTCGGTGATTCTTTTGGCGAGCAGATCGATCCCCGAGATCGGGGCGGCTTTTTCAGCAGGCCTCGACCTTTTCAGTTCTGCGAGCTCTTTATTCATTATCTCTATCTGCTCAGCCAAAAAGGGGTCGAACCTGGGTCGTGACAGGGTTTGTGCATCAGCTCGCTCCAACCTGTGTTCCAATTCCGCATGATCCTGCGATCCCTCTTGACAGGCTCTTTTCTCCCTTATAATTATGCGAGCGTCTTGCACGTTTCTTTCCTCTTGTCTGGGGGGTAATTCTCATCCTAGAAGGCTGAGACGACTTAAGGCCGGGGCCCTGCCCTTCTCACATAACCTTTTAAAAGCTGATCCTCTCTCTACCGTCTTTCCTTTCTGATTATCCCGACCAGGTGGGACTAAGGTTTGTGCGATCCCTTTCTCCTGTCCTTTGCGACCCGATGAGTGAACACTTTCCTCGACCTCATTCCCAGGATCTGACTCTGACAACCTTTATTCAGGGCCGCAGGGACTATTTCATTTCTGGGAGTATTCGGGGGTCGGATCATCATTGGGGCTTGACCCTTTGCCACCAGACGAGAGTTGGTGAGGTACATTGTTTCAGCATACCTCGCATACTCCATCATTTCCGCGACCTCGGGATCTTCCTGAAGACCTGGCCTCGTTTCTAGGGTTGACCTTCGGCTTTGCTGCGACCTGGCCGGCTCCTTGCGAGCCCCATCCAGAGCGGCGATAAGTTCCTTTGATTTAGTTTTTTGATTTATGACATTCCGGGCGTCGCTAGAGGCTAGGGCCCCTCTCTGCGACCTTTCGCCATCGGCGGGAGGATTGTCGAGCGTATCTCTTACAATCTCTCCGCGAGCCTGATACTGCGTGCCCCCCTTCGCAGGGGTTTGGGGTGTCAGTTGTCCCTTGCTTCCTGCCATTGCTGAGTCAGCGAACTGAGGTCGGGTGACGTGGCGTCCGGAAGTGGTTTTCAGGGGGAAAGTGGTGATGATTTAAACGCAAATGACCCCAGAAATGTGTGGCTCTTTTTCAGTAGTGTTCTTTATACTGATGAGGGTTTTTCTGGTAAGTCGGCATACATGCTATTGAGGTAAATAGGTCACCCTTTGACAATTATCTTCCCTATGGGAAGAAAACAAAGGCGGTTTGGGGATTTTTCTGATAAGTTTACCTCCCTTTCCTTTGAAATGAACGCAGTCGAGAGGGTACGGCCAGCTCCTTTGGACCGACGGAGGTGATATTCCTTCGATCTACTGCATGCCAGCACATTTGGACGACTTTCACGCCTGAGACTGCAAACGAACTATCGCGTTTTCCCGGTAACGGAGCCAACTGATGAGGGTGAAATCATCACGGAGGCTCAGCGGTGTGTGACTGATAGATATTTGGCTTATTAGTTGGTGATTATGTGGACGTTAGCCGGTGCTGCACGGCGGCGATAGGAGGAGTATTTGAGAGGTGGGGTTTCAACAGAGCTCTGGCTTGCTTTCTATTAGAATGTATATATCTATTCAGGTTACACAAGCCTTCCTTTTATAGGAGGAGGAAGTTTAGGAGCTAAGTAAAAGGCATGTGTTACATGACAGCTTACTGATTAAGTAAACTTAGTAGCTAAGCAAACTAAATATCTGGACTGCAGGTGGGTAGAATATCTCGGTGGCGACCTCTTAGGATCGCATAGGTCGCCGGCTTTGTTGTCCCGCCTTACTCTTGCTCCTTGCTGCTTCTCACCAAGTCTTGTGCGGCCTTTTAAGGACCTTTGTCCAGGTCCTGTGTCGGCCTTCCGACCAATGCATGCTGTTGGCGGAGTCCGACATCGGCCGACCTCGACTTTGTTGGTTGGCAATGCCGACGCCGTGGTCGCGGACCTTTATCTGGTCCGGTTGCTCAAATAAGCTATTTCCGGGACTCAAAGATGACGATACCATTTACACGCATCATCTACCTAACCAGACCCTACCTAACGTACACATCTCACCTCACCCCGCTCCATCCACCAACCCTTTCATACCATACCTCACCACCCTACCATCCCATACGTCGCCTCACGCTACATGACCATACTTCACCACACTTACCTCTCCACCCACCCAGCCCTACTTACCCTACCACCCAACCTACCTCTTTACTCTCTTACCTAACTCGCCCCACCCTACCTTATCTCATCCACTAGGGCCACCACCCCATCTTACTTTATCCTACCCACCACTACATCCTACCGAACCCTACCCTTTTTCACTCCACCTTACCCTACCCAACACCCCATCCTACTTACCCTATTGTACCCACCCTACCTTACCACACAACCTACCCAACTTCAGGCCACCTCATATCTCGACCCACAACCTCACCTTACTTTTACCACCACCATATGTTATGTTGATTTTCATTTTATTTCATCTCATTTTATCAAAATTTTAAGATAATGAAAATGGTCACTTTTTATTTTATTACAATAAAGTTCCATTCTATTTCATCACTTTATAATCATACACAAAAAAAATCATTTAATTGTATTTATTCGTAACAAACATGTCACTTCTTCAGGTGTATTGCATTTGTGTTGTAGGCTTATTTATTTATTTTATTTTTTTGTTTGCAAACACCGCCTTTTGTATTATGAAGAAAAGTATTGATAAACTCAAAGAATCATTCGACTATTAATTATGTAAGTATTCCATAATCATAGTACCAACCGGGATTGCAACTCGCCGGATTCCAAAACTCAGTTCTTCTGCTCTAATTATACAGGACTTCTAATACAACAAAACTCTGAAACAATCCCCGATTTCAATTCACCGAGTTCTAAAACTCAGTAGATAATTCTAATTATTATTATTAGTATTATTATTATTATTATTTAATTATAGAAAAGATTTAAAAGCTTTGGCTGTTTCCCACCTACTCTTTGCATGCCATCACAACCGTCGCTTCCAAAACTTGCCGCTGTCAGCTCTGACATTTCCGACGACGGAGATCCTGTCCCGTTCCTTGGTACAGTTGAGCCGATAGTCATATCTTGATCATCCAATCCGGCGAATAGCAACGGCTTTGGCTTGTCGCCGCCCTGATATTGTTGTTGTTCTTGACCTTGATATCTCCATGACCCATTCCGAAATGCTTCAGATGACTCATCGGAATTCGGATCCAGAACTCCGACTCCGAACAGTGGTCTTAAGGTGCCGCCGGAAAGGACTGTCTCAACAGCTGTTTGAATTACATGCCAATTCCCGGTGTATAATAACCCCACTGCTCCATTCACCGGATTCACCGTCCGGCCACATGCCTCATAAAGCAACGACTGAAACAGAGCTGAAATTTACCAGAACAAAAAAAAAAAAAAAAATCAAAATCAAGCATGATTATTTGATGATAAAAGAAACAAATATCTAATTTTAATGAAATTTTACCAGGCTTTTTGGCATCGGGAACGGCGGAGATGAAGGCGATAAGATCGCTGCGGCCGAAGAATTTGGAAACAAAGAGGGTAGCATGGGATTGGGCCTGTGGGGTATCGATCCATGTCAAACAGGGTCTGAGCACGCATTTTTCGCTGCATCCTCTTCGCAGCACCCTGCAACCGTTGCAGCTCATGTCTTCCACCCACCAAAAAAAAAAAAAAAGAATGAACTAATAATTATTCTTCTTTTTCCGGTGAAATTTCCAAGAAACTCCGATTTCTTAACTGCAAAGTAAAATCGAAGAAAGAAAGAGGGGGAAAGGAAAAAGGGGAAGTTTTGGGGTGAGTGATGCGAAGGAGGCCGAGAATGATGACAATTATAAAGGAGAAAGGAGGAGGAAGAGTTAGAGAGGTGGGGTTAAGGGGAAAAAGTAACTATGGTTGGATTTTGAGGAAGCCGTCTATTTGCGAATAGTTTCATTAAGGATGCGGGATGAAGTGTTTATGATGTAGCAATGACCCAAACTCTAGCCAACAAAAATAAAAAAAAATATAGGTTTACATTATTTTGTTACACAAATATATAAAAATAAAAAATGATGTTTTGTTGATCTTTTACATTTTATTTTAAATCTATATATATATATAGTTTGAATCATATCGTGCGTATGTTTTTTTTAAAATTTCTTTCAAGTATTAAACGTCGTTTCTACCATTGCGTAAGAACATAATTTTGTTTAAAGAAAAACATGGAAGTGTCTTCTCTCGATTCTTTGAGACCTCCCCGGTTGAGAAGCTGATGTCTAAGAGTGGCAAACCAGGCTCTTTGGTGTTTGTTTCAGGCCATAGAGTGTCTTTTTTGGGTGTCACACATGAAATGGTTTGGAAGGATCCACAAAGCTATCTGGTTGGAGGTTACCGGTTCGATTCTCCTCTGAAGCGTCATGTTGAAAATGCTATTGGTCAGACCTTACCTTTGAGTAAGAGTCAGACTTTGCAGGCATGATGCGGGCCGAACTCCGGATTAGTCGGACCAAGATGTTCGGATACCGAAACTTTAAACAAAAAAAAAGAAGAAAAGAAGCTATCTGGTTGAACAATATACACAAACTCTATATGAGTGCCATTGAGAAATGCATTGTTGAAGTCTAATTGATCGATTGTCTAGTTTTGAGCAGTGGCAACATAGAAGATTACTCTGATTGTGGAGGCATTGGCCAATTTTTGAAATGCTTCAATAGAGAAGATTACTATGATGAAACCCATTGGCAACTAATCTGGCCTTAAGCTTAAGGACGGTGCCATCTGGGTTTAGCTTGAGTTTGAAAAATCCATTTATTACCTATTAAATTTTTATGAGAAGCATAAAGTACTAAATCGTATGTGTGATTATTGATTACCTAATAATGCTTGAAACTAAGTCTGCAAAGCATTCCTTCGGTCAAAATTATGAAAGGCTTCTGACACTATTGTTGGTTCTGGAGGGTAAGAATGAGCAGGTTAAAGCAATGTAGTGAGATAAGAGAACTGTTTTTGGTTTGGGAATATCAGACTTTGAACTGGTTTGCATGGGAAGATGATTAATGGCTGGCTGAACATGAGCTGGGGAGACAACTGACACTGAAGTATGAGGAATATTAGGTGAATTGGGCAGTGAAATGGATGAAGAGGCACTGATTGACATGGGGTAGTAGATGATGAAAATTCAATGGATGCAGATTTATCAGATGTGGAAGGAATTAGACAGTCAGAGGAATCCGGAACCGGTTCTAGACTCTCTGCAGTAGAGTTGATTGTATCCGTTGCAAAATATATTGGACACACCGTGAGAGATGGTATACCCTTAGAAGATGTGTGAGACTGGGTCTCTTGGGACTATAATGGAACATGGATACATTGAAAAACACATCTCTGGACACATACCCTACCAGATTGTTCAAGGCATATGTAACATTTGTGATTAATTTTAATACCCAAATGAACACACCTGACAGAATGATGTTGAAACTTATGTTTTTTGATTTGGCCTTAGGTTAGGGTAACAAGCACAACCAAAGACTCTTAATATAGAATAATCTAGTTTGTGTTTGTACAAGATTTCAAAAGAACTCTTAGACTAAAGGATATGAGTATAGAGTCTTGTTAAATCCAGTTTTGTTGATTGTTAAGTAGTTTTGTTTTGATTGTATGATGATGGTCAAGACTAGTTGCGATATAAGCATGTGAGGTTATATATGATATATGTATGGAATTTAATAGAGTCTGATTATTGTATTGGTTCAATCAGACAAGCACTGTAATACATAATTATATACGTCTTCATATGTGATCAAAGACACATCTTGAAGAATGAAGGTTGAGGAGTCAGACTCAGTGGTAATGATTGAAGATCTAAAGACTGGGGGACTCAAACTCAGAGTTGCGGGCTTTGAGAAACCAAGATCATAAAGTTATCTTCAATGAAGTTCTGTAATGGTTTGGAATAACTTTATAATACTTGCGAATGTGATAAAAAGATAAATATGGAGTACTTTGATCTCGTCATATGTAAAGATCAAAGAATTTGAGAATCAGTTCTGATAGTAGAAATCAAGATAACCTTAAAGCAAAAATAAAATTTGAAGATATTCAGAATCAACCTTGAAGATACTCAGATCATATCTAAAGATTCAAATCAGACGTAAAAGATCAGCTCTGATGATTATACACTTTATGATGATAAGACAAAAGCTGACAAGCAAATAGTACGGAGCAGAGACAATGTGTCAGAAGACTGAGAATATGAACGTTATGTCAACTGGAATACAAGATTTATTTCATATAAACGTTATGCCAACTGGAAGACAAGATCTATTTCAAATGTACAAGCAACGTTCATGTTAGGATTTCTGTCATTACAACGCCTATATTTTAAAATATATATTGAAGATTTACAATGATCAAATATGCCACGTCAGCAGTTAGTCTTGAAGAAGAAGAAATCAGAGCTGAATTAGTATATCTCTCACATATAAATAAGGAACTTAAGTCATTTTGAATGACAAATCGTTCGTAGAGATTCGAGTTTTAAAGGGAAGACATTAAGATCTTTAAAAGATAATCTATCCATAGAGAAAGAGGGAATATACTGAGATTCAATAACTTAAATGCTATATCCAGAGAAGTCCGAGATGTTGCAACAATTGAAGCTACAACGATAGATCCAACAGAACACTTGAATTAAGTTGAGCACAACCAGAAGCTACATCGATAAATCCAGAAAGTCTCAACTTCAGTGAATCAATTTGATTCACTCTTATCTCTTTTTAGATTTTACATCAACAAATAGGTGAAAGAAGTGAAAAACGGTTTGCTTTGAAGGACTGTAGAGCAGTGAAGAAGTAGATGGCTTTGAAGGACCATGAAACGGTGAAGAAGTTGTTAGCTTTGAAGGATCGTTTACAATAGAGTATAGAGTCTTTAGAGGTTGTTTGTGGTAAAGTTTTTGAAGAGGCAATACTACCCTTGAAGGAACAGTGGAGCAGATCATATGGATTGGTCGCTCAAATCGTGATGCAGTAGGAGAGTTGCGAAGGAAAGTCGCACTATCGTTGAGGAGTCTATGTAACAATAGTGAATTCCTCCAACATCACATGAGAAGCGGTGACTAGAGGATTATGCTACCCCAAACATCAATAATAAACATTGTGTCATTTACTTTACGCATTTAGCTTCTGCACTTTACATTCAGCAATACCATCAAAAAGCAGCTGGTACCATCGGAATACAAACACCGGCCTCAAGCTGTTTGACATATACTACGCAATAACCCACATGAGGATCATCTGCTCTCAAAGAAATGCTCGGAAGAACTGGTGAAAAAATACTTTCATTTATACAATACTTCTCACAGGCATCCACCATCCGTTTTAACGCTAGGACCGTGATGAGAGTCAACTTTACGTGACTCCGGTGCATTAATTATCCCCGTTTATAACATTTTAAGCACATTTTTGGGTGATTTAGACCGTTTTCGGGGTGTTGTCGTGAGCTCATGGCACGGGGAGTGATTCCGTCACTTTGATGGATTACTACCCCTTTTTGTTGATATTAACCCTATTCCCGAGCACTTTTACCCTCCGGAATTGTTTGGATGTTCTTGGTTTTTTATGATGTTGAAGGGTGTTGGTGTCTCGAAGACCCGAGAGGTGATGATTAGTGGCAAAAGGCATGATCGAGGCAAGAGGAGAGATCAAAAGGAAGAAAAGTGAAGATTTGGGGCAACAAGGGTTCAAACGCACGTTTGAACCCCCCAAACGTGCATTTCAAGAGGCACAAGTTGATACAGAGTTGAACCCCTCCAAACGCGCATTTGAAACTATCCTAAACGCGCGTTCCAAGTTTTTCAAACACGCGTTTGAACCTCCCCAAAACCTAGGTTGTCTGGTTTCATGGGGAAGGGCTTTGGCAACTCGTCTTTTATCTCATGTATCAATTGTGTGTAGGAGACTTTGATGGTGGTCCAGTTCTCCTCCTTGAATTTTTGGCTTTTGAGGTCTCGATCCTGCTCCTCGACTCTCTCTTGGAGGCTTCGCCAAATTTTTGTTTTCCCCTATGGGAGGATGAGGTACCCTCATTTCCCATTGTCGCAACGTATTTCCTTGCTGAGCTTAGAATTTTTTGAAGGTTAGACGGTGGGTTGAGCGCAAAGTATGATTTGAGGTACCCCGAACTCAGCCCTGTTTCGAAGCTACTCATTACCACATTGTCCGCTAATCCTCTTGTTAGCTCATACACTTTGTAGAATCGCTCATAGTAACTGCGAGTGGACTCGTTTTCCCCCTGTTGAACCTCGTGAAGGTCGATATGGGTTTTCTTTGGTCCTCCAAATGACTTAAACTCGGCTGTGAATTTGTTGACCAAATCATCCCAAGACAGAATCAATGCCGGGGGCAGGCTGCGGATACAAGAGGCTGTTCTATCTTGCATGGACCCCACAAAGGCAATACACCATGCCTCCTCACTTGAGGTGCACAAGTTTATCTTACTATGAAAAGCTGATAGCCAGTCTAGGGGATCTGTGGTACCGTGATAGTTAGTAAAATTTGGGTATTGCATACCTCCTCGGGGTACCACTGAGAGGATGTCGGGATGGAAGACACTGGTAGCCCAGGTGGGTTTAGACTCTTTGGTTGTTCTACCTCTTTGAAGCTCTCGATTTGCCTTTTCACTACTGCCAACTCACTCATGTTTTCTTTTATAACGGGGAGCTTGATGCTACTTCGCTCTACTTGCAATTCTCCATGTCCTTCCTTCCGAGTTCGGACATGCCTTTCCCTTTCCACATAACCCTGATCCGGGGCTGCACCGCGGACGTTATCCACGGGCCCCAGACGAGCCAGTTCTGATTTTCAGCCTTGACTTAGGTGTGAAATCGCATGGCTACTTTCACCCTGATCCTCGCGATGCGATCTCGTAGCCCTTTGGGGATTCATGGTAGGTTGTATCTCCGTTTGAGCTGGCGTCGGTGAAACAAACTTGCTGACTGGTATGGGTGGAAATCTTGCGGCTATAAGTTTCAAATTGTGTTTCTGCGTGTCCTCCTCATATTCCATGTGGTTCCTTAATGCCATTTCATGTGTATTCGGGTTGATGAGTGGTGGCACCTAGAAATTCGTCCGTTGTTCAAAGTTTGGGCAGGCCGCCTCACCGACGTGCTTCCCACGGCCCCATCTTGTGCCCGCCTCTTCTAGCTCTCGAGCCCTTTCCTTTTCATTTAAAACACTTTGCATGTCGGGGTCAATTGATTGTTCGTCGTTTCCGCGGACCGAACGTGACCCCTAGCTATGCCCGCTATGATGTGACACTAAAATGCCACGTGGAGGGTTGCTGCCATGTGTTGTGTCCTGATTGGCTCCCTTGGACGATGTTGCAGGTTCCACTAGTTTCCATCCAACCATGATTTGAAAGGAAACTTGTTGACAAAGCAATCTTTAGGCGGTGCCGGTCGGGGCTGTCTTGAAACCCAGAATCCGGCAAGGATGTGGAAAACATAGGCCCAAGGCCATATAAGAGGAGGGGCCTCATCCCCAAAACCTAGGTTGTGAGGTGAGGGAAGTACTTCTCTTAATATGATGGGTGAAACAACCACAAGTTCCTAATGTGGGACACTTTAACACGCCCCCTCAAGTGTGGGCCGGGCACACAAGGCAAACAAATAGGCCCAACACTTGCACAATAAACGGTGGCTCCGATACCATGTGGAAAGTATAGACCCAAGCCCATATAAGAGGAGGGGCCTCATCCCCAAAACTTAGGTTGTGAGGTGAGGGAAGTCCATCTCTTAATATGGTGGGTGAAACAACCACAAGTTTCCAATGTGGGACACTTTAACAAAGGATTCAAATACAATGATGCCGAAACTTGCCCAGAAACTTGATTGCTTTATATCAGAAGGTGTATTAAACCTAGAAGAGCTGAGAATGTGGGTAGGCTGATGCTGCTACTGCTTTTTGTTGACGTATTCCCAGAAGGATTGTTCAAAATCCTACGCGAATGATGTTCCAGATGTTGATTTGAGCTTCAGGAGTGTTGAGAGCACCAAGAAAGCCTAGGTTTTTATAGTATTTACTGGTCTATTTTGAATTTGCGCGTAGCTCCTGGTCTTTGACATAAAAAAAGAAGGTTGTAATAATGAAAGGGACATCAATAACCGAGCCGAACCCAAAAATTGGAGCTTTTCCTGAAATTTGCACCGAACAAGGCCGGAGACGCCGTGGAAACGGATTTCACGGCGGTGATAACGACCGGAGAAGGCTGATTTTTAATGATGTTCCCGGTAACGGAGCCAACTGATGTTGCGTGAACTATCAAGGTGGCGGTAACGACTGTGTCGTGTGGATATCTGGCTATCTTGGTGTGATTTCTCCGGTGAGATGGGTGGCGATAGTGTTGGTTGATATGGAAAATATGAAGTTTCCGGTGACAGTATGGGTGCGAGCTCGAATTCGATAAATTGGCAGGGCTTGGCCTGCTTGTCTTAATTATTGGATCATTTGTGAGTTACACATAGCTCCTATTTATAGGTGTCGGACTAAGTATGATTATGCTAATAATGATTAGACATAATAAACTACAATTAAGCATAAACATGATCCCGGGCACTCAAGTGGTGGTTCACCCTGAAGCCGCTAATCCTTTGTGCGGACTTATCAAGGGCCTTGTGATGCCAGGTAAGTAGAGTCTCGTATTCAGAAGTTGAGTCCGGTTCGTCCTGTTAGTTGAGGAGGCTATGCGCACTGATGATCTCCGCGTAGTCAAGGTCCGGCCTTGATTTGGAGTAATGCTGAGAGGACAGATAGATCCGTTAGCTAGCGGCTTTCATCCGGCCTGACAGCAGGCTGGATGAAGATGGAGCCGGCTTAAAGGCTTATGATGTGACCTTCGATTGGATCAGACCCGGGTCCGTGAGACCGTATGCGGGTTCCCCATATTAAGAAGTACGTTTTTAATATTTTTAGTGGTGCTTGGAGTACATAAATAATAAAAATATTCAATGTGGTGTCAAGAGTAATCGTGGAGCCGTGAGCATTTTCGTGGTGCCGATAGAAGCTGACACACACACACACACACACACACACACACACACACACATATATATATATATATATATATATATATATATATATATATATATATAATTTACTATCTATTCTTACGATGATAAACATTTACATTAGACAAATATTAATTTGTATGGATTTTCTGAATACTCCCTCCGTCCCGTATTATAAGTCCTTTTAGATTTTTCACACAGATTAAGAAAAATAATAAATGAGAAGCTTTTTAATATTTCAGTGAAAATATTGAATTGTTTTTTTGGAGTGACTTATAATATCGCGTTGTTTAGTGTGGAAGTAAAACAATGATTAATCTTGTATTGAAATGTGAGAAGACTTATATTTTAGGACACCACAAAAAAGTTAAAAGACTTATATTGCGGGACGGATGGAGTATTTATAGAAGATCGGTACAATGAAATATTTGTCCAAAACAAATTTTTGTCATTCTATATATATATATATATATATATATATATATATATATATATATATATATCCATACAACGAAAAATGTTTGAAAAAAGTAAAAGCTTGAATTTGTAAATTCTTTCAGATTGCGGCATATATAGAGTATGGTGTCCAGAATCTGTTGAATACAGATCCTGTTAAGTAATGACGATCTGAATCAGATTTTCTTTGAATCAGAGAGCTTAGAATCAGAAAGATGATTTATCATCTTTACAGATCTCTACGCATGTTCTTAGATCATCTTCTCGAGATTCAGTTACCCGTTTTTCAACCCACATTATTCGGTGACGGTATCCCATTTCGTCAAACGTCCCGCGACACACTGGAGGTGGATGAGGTCGAAGTGCGATAATGAACGAGGACCACTTCACCTTTAAGGCTTCTAAGAATTCTCTGTCACGTATAAAGTTTGACTATTTTACAATGCTTAATGAATTGTAATTATATTTTAATTTTCTTTGATAAAGTTGTAATCTTCCAGAAAAAAAAAAAAAAAAAGGGTTATATGATTTAGGTGACCAGCAGCTATCACAAAACTAGTCTAAAAATACATACCACTAACAAAAATTCGAAGCCGTTCAGATAAGGATTGCTTGTGGCGAATGGAGAACGATTTTAATGGAATATAGCTGGTGGGTTGGGGGGGGGGGGGCGGGGGTCTGATGATGTGACGTGTAAATAGTTGAATATTGATAAAATAATAATGCGTGGGGTTATTTTCACTGATGTGGGACTCGGGTGGTGATAGAAAACAGAGAATCTTTTTTCATATCTTTTCCAATTTTCCAAACTTGGGGTGCGGCTTCGTGTTTCCGCGGCTTTTCGAATGAGACGATATCCACCGTACGTTGGCTTTTGGATTTTTTTTTTTGCTTTCAATCGTGTTTTTTTTGTACTTTATAAGTCGTAAGGCTAAAAGTCGAGGTCTCAAGTGGCAGACTGAGAACAACGAGTTTGCTCTATTACCTTTATTCATCATGCTAGACTTTTTCCTTTCCTTTGCTCCACCATTGCATTATTGACTTTGGGGTTTAACCTTCGTTTCCGGTGTGTGTTTATATATATATATATGAGAAAGGTTTGTTATGTACTCATTCCGTCTCAAAATGTTTGGGACATTTTTTTTTACCATTTAAAAGTCTCAATTCTTCTTAATTTCGTTAATCATGTAATATTATTAAGCATGATAAAGTGAAACTTAAAGTACATAAATGTAAAAACTATTAGATCATTTGATGAAATTCGAAGGATTAATTAGACTTTTCGTAAGCGGTTGAAAAGTCAAACGTCCCAAACATTTTGAGACGGAAGGAGTAACAAAATTGTTATAACGAAGTATCGTAATATAATTTTACCCGTAAATCTTTATGGGATCAATAGAAATTAATAATATCTATATTATAATCAATGATGTAAATCGTGTTGTCATACTTTGTTATGATTATTTTGTTGTGGCACTATTACTAGTGTATTTTCTTACAATTCAATAATTAATGAATGAAAATTTTACACATATAAATGACTGCATCTTTTCAAATGATGATAAAATATACAATGACCCCACATAGACAACTTACGCGTCACTTGGAACCCGTTTGATCCTGTCTACGAGCAAAGTATATTGTTAAAGTGTCCCACATTTGACACTTGTATTTATTCTATCTCTATTTTAAGAGATGACTTCCTTCACCATATATCTCGGGTTTTGATCTAAAGACCCCCCTCTTATATGGTTAGGGTTGTTATGTTGAATTACAATCACCCCTCCTCTTATATGAGTAAGAGCTTTTATATTGAATTATCATCTCTCTCAAAAGCTTAAGCTGATGAGTGGTAAATAATTAAGATTTTATATACTTCAACATGCCCGATTTTGATGTTGAGGCCCCTTCATTTATATGAGTTAGGGCTTATATGTTGAATTACCATCTCTCCCACAAACACCTAATGGCATTGCCTAATACTCAGCTTCAGCTGAACTTCTTGAGACAGTAGTTTGTTTCTTTAACATCCAGGAAATGGGGGCAGAACCTAGAAACATGCAATATCTTGTAATAGACCTTCGTGTCTCATAACATCCACCAGTCTCAATCAGTGAAAGTTGTGAGTCTGAGCTCATTGTTTGCAGAAAAAACAAACCTTGAACTAGGGCCAACTTGATATATATGGGAATTACATTTGCAACTTGTAAATGATTCTTAGTTGGTGCATCCAAGAATTGACTCAACTGATTGAATGCATAGGAGAAGCCTGGTATGGAGATTGTTAAGTACAAAATCTTGCCAACAAGACTTCTTATAAAGCGTGTTATCATGTACACGAGGAAATCTCCATGTTGAAGATGATGTTTTGTTTGCATAGGGTTTTTGTCTGGTTTGCAACCACTGAAGTCAAACTCATCTAACAGATTTAAAGGATACTTCATTTGGAAGATTGATATTCCTTTTTGAGATATAATAACTTCCAAACCTATAAAGATTTTGAGCGGTCCAAGATCCTTGATCTAGAACCGTTCATGAAGATATCCCTTAATCTCATATATGAGGGACATATCATTACTTTCTCACAAATATCCTTCAATAGACAAGTGCAAAGAATGTAGGACTTCCTCAAGTTTTAAGTGCACAAACTGTAACCATGCTTTGACTGAACATGTCCCAAATTTAATAAAGCTGAGGTTAACTTTGAATTCCATTTTCTGCTAGTTTTTTGAGTTTTTACAAGGACTTAGCGATTTTGCAGACTTAAGATTTTGTTGTTTGAAATCCTAGGATGGGGTCATGTACACTTTTTCTGTCAAATCCCCATATAAGAAGGCATTGTTTACATCTAGTTGATGTAAAAGCAAATTCATTGCAGCTACTATGGCCAAAAGAATTCTGATGGTGTTCATTTATTCCACAATATAAAAAGAGTTCTCCTTTTGCATAGCTTCTTTCCACTCTTTGTGTAATACTGCTTGGTTCATTTGTCTGATCAACAACCATAACATAACGTTTGTAATTTTCTGAAAGACTAACATTACTTTTCTACCTTGTGGACCTCGTAACTTCTTTATTATGTTTTAATGTATCAGGATTAACACTTGATGTTGCGTGAAATATCAGGGTGACGGTAACGGCTAGGCCGTGTGGATATCTAGCTATTTATGTGAGATTTCTCCGGTAAGGAGGGTGGTGATAGCGGTGGTTGATATGAAATATATGAAGTTTCCGACAACGGGTTCAGGCAGTATGACTGCGGACTCAGACTCGACAAATTGACAGGGCTTGGCATGCTTTTATTAATGATCAGATGGTTTGTGATTTACACATAGCTCATATTTATAGGCGCCGGACTAAGTATGATTATGCTAATGATGATAAGACATAGTAAAGTACAATTAAGCATAAACATGATCCCGGGCTGAGAAGTGGCGGTTCACCCTGAAGCCGCCGATCCTTTGTGCCGTCTCATCGAGGGTCTTGCGACACCGAATAAGTAGATTCCCGCATTTGGGAGTTGAGTCCGGATTGTCCTGATAGTTGAGAAGGCTATGTGCACTGATGATCTCCGGGTAATAAAGGTCCGACCTTGATTCGGAGTAATGTTGAGAGGACATATAAACTCGTCAGCTAGCGGCTTGCATCCGGCTTGGAAGCAAGCAGGATGAAGATGGAGCCGGCTTAAAGGCTTATGATGTGACCTCCGACCGGATCAGACCCGGGTCTGTGAGACCGTATGCGGGTTCCCCATATCAATGGCCCCCTACTCCATGCCTTTCCAATTTTCTCTGAATGAGTTTTATAGTGTGAGGCGTGGAGTAGAGTTTGTTAGCGCTTTTGACGGTACAAAACGTTCCGATTAATTTCCTAGGAGGAGTCGGGTGCCGACTTTGGTTGTCATCGGCTTTGTGATCGAATCCGTTAGATCCGGCACGAAATGTTATGCTGTGACGTGGACAGGCTTGGAGCTGAGATTGGCTAAGTATTCATGGCAGTAGGAGGCGTAACCTCGATTTTGCAAAGGACATGATGGTTGTCGTGACGGGCTGCGGTTACTGATTGGTTGGCAACGCTTCGTTCAACGCGCTGACGGACCTTTTCTAGGCTATACAGATCCTAACCGGCAGTGTACCGGGTGAAATCGTAGTGCTAGTCTGGTGAGTCAGAGTATCGTATCCACAGGGAAACGAAGGCATAATTCAAAGTGTGGTTAAACACCAAGAAGCTATTATTAACTCGATCTAAGTCGCAGCTTTTACCAAATATAGGGTTAGATTGTTAGATCGGGTTAGATGTTAGAGTTAGATGTTAGTAAAACAAAGAATAAATACTAATAGATATATAGATATATTTTTGGATCTAGCCAAGAATACTTTCTCAATCAATATCTTTTAGTAGAAATAAATGAGACAGATCTTCCTTTATTCAAGGTGTAAATTATGTGAAACGGTGCACTCCTCATTTCAACAGCCTTCTCACACGAGCGTATGATTTAAATCATTATATGTCCCATTTAACTATCCTACGTCATCCAAAAGATCGGGTCACTACCGTTTGTCATGCGGTCAATATTTTAGAATCTTCGTTAGAAATAGATAAATTGACGTAATAAGATCTCGAGCACAAATTTCAATAAGATTTGTTTTTCTAGGACAAATCTGCCTCCGGGTAGGAAATAGGATTCCGTTGTCACGTTTTCACTCGGCCAATTTTACCCTCCGGTCTTTCTATCCGTACATTAAGTTCAAAATAGAAAGAGATTCATCATAATTAATTTTTAATCATTTTTACCATAGTCGATCATCCAGATCTATAAAAAGAATAATTAATTCAGATTCATATCTTGGCTAGATATATTTTTAGCTTAACATTATTATAGATATAGTATACATCATAATATTAGAATAGATTACCGATTACAACTGTTGAATCGGGGTCATTTCCGCCAGATCAACAATTTTTGATAATCATTCCACCATTATAACGATACTATATCTACTTTATTTATATATAGAAACAACAAACATAATACTTGATAAAATTACCCGTTTATTGCAGATCTAAGTCGTATCCTCTGAAAATAACAACTTCTTCAATACAACTTCCTCGGATAATCCTCTCGAGCATTACAACGGTACTACTTTTATTTATAAATATAAAACATATATATACATACATAGACATATGTATACATACAGTAGAAAATAAAATAAAAAGAGATGAAAAATATCTAGATCTATATATAACATATATATTCATACATAGAATATATATATATATATATATATATATATATATGATCTACAAAATAAAATAAAAATAAGAAGAAGAGAGGGACGGCCTAAGGCCAGAAGAGGGGAAGAAATGGGGAGGAGGTGGAGAAGAGAGGGGCCGGGAATTGATCAAATGGCCTCAGATTTATAGCCAAATTGGGAGGGCCGGACCGGGCGAGTAGGCCGGACCGGGCCGGTGTCAATCATGACAATCATTTCCTCTAACTAATCAAGACGTGAGCGGTTATATAATTATAATTATAATTATATAATACACTTCTAAAATTCATAACTTGAGTTCCCGAACTCCAAACGACATGATTCAAGATCCGTTGAAAAGCTCGTTGAAAAATCTACAACTTTCATGAAGGACTCTTCTTCAGAAAACGTATTTTTGATGATCCATTCGTATGTCGAAGATATTTCGGGATTTCCACTAGTACAAATCGATTAGCCACTTGGCCATAACTTGAGTTGTAGAAGTCCGATTGACGTGATTCAAAGTGCGTTGGAAAGCTTATTTGAAGATATACAACTTTCCTTAAGAAATAATCTCCTGAAAATGCCTATAAGCTGGGTCAAATCTATGTCGAGAACAGGTTACGGTTTGAACTCGTAAGCTTGTGGCACCTTTTTCTAACCCTCTAAACACTTATTTTAGGGCTCAAAATGTGTCGTTACGTAGGATATTGGTCCATGTATAATCCTGCAATGAGCCACCAAAACACCAAACTTAAATCCGACACGACACTCCGGTTACTAAACCGGTACAAAATTTATAAAAACATAATAAAAACACGATAATTTATATAATAATTACTACTTATACATTTTGATAAAACTTAGTATTTATGACTTAAATTGATACAATAATGCTCAAAAGGGTATCAATATTAGGGTAAAATGTCGTAATAATGATCATTAATTTGTCTCTCATCACAACTCCCACTTAGCTTTTGGTCGTCCTCGAGCAAAACAAGCGATAAAACAAAATGAATGAGAGATAAATTCATAATGATATAAGATGTAAGGGACAACCAGATAATACAACCATTAGAATTACAACCAGGCGTTAACCTCAATATAAATGTATAACAGAGTGTGTGTGTGACAAGCCTTTTCAATTTCCACTATCCTCTCTTGAATAATTCAAGCAAACGCACAAATATCCATTCAGACAGTCCTAATGACTTTCCTAGGTATAGGCAGTAACAGTTCCACACAAAGTTCTCCCGTGTACTTATTAGGATAATCCCTAAAGCATATCATTCAGTTTATACTGGGGATAGTCAGAAGATAACTAAGTTTTCAACCATTCTTAACCAAATTTTATTTAATAGGACACTAACATATCCGAACTCATTGCCAAAATCGACTATCTTTCAAGCGTCATGAGGTGAGATCGAATACATCAATACCTATCTAACTTTTCACTTAATTTCACATGTGTAGCATATGCCCTCATTCCCAAAGAATAGGACGCTTCGTGATAACACCCTAGCCGGACTACTATCATCAGCGCGTCAGAGCTTTTAAACCTCATAGTGATATATAGGGCTTTCATGATAACGCCTCTATCGCACTCAAATCATTGGTAGCTACATCCGACATATAAATAGTTCATCTTATTTTGGTATTCTTCCTTAACTTATATCCTTTCTATCACATTCAAACCTTCAGATATTCACAGTACACGTTCAAAAGTTAGGTACTAAGTTACTGCAAATCTCTCTAGAATAACCACTAGGATACTGAATGGATACAGCTTTAAAATTTTCGCTTTCAATATCAAAGGCTTACGTGAAGGAATTCATGTTACATAAATATATTTGGAATTACAATGCACTTACGGTTCACGTTGGTTATACACATCCAAATTGATCATTACATCTTCAAATCCATGAAATATATGCCTTATACAGTTTATTTTAATCAACTAAATAATGCTCAAAAAAATAAAAAACTAAGGGATTTATTGATACAAAATAAGCATTAATGCCATTGCTAGACCAACGACTCCACTCCCACTTACGAACTTACATTGTCCCCAATGTAAAGTGAGTGTAAATAAGTTGTTGGGAAAGCAATGGTGCACTAAAACAAGTCAAAACAAATACTGGATGATATTAAAGGGTGGGTGGGTGGGTTAAAGTTATGACTTCCTCAATTCCATAGTATTTGAACTAATACATGTCACACGTTATTTGAAATTTAAAACAGACTAGATCATGAAATGTAACGTATGGCAAAGTATTAACTCTGAGTCTTTTATACCCAGATCCTCAAGGGTTATTTCAAATCGTTCGAACAACCTAAGTCCAAGAAATGACGCATTTGAATTTTTCTCTTTTTTCTCCATCGGGATTTTCGGATAACCACCTAATCATTACCTTTTTTAATGACATTCAAACATTCATCCTAAGACTTGGTGAAACAAAATGAAAATCAATCCGAAGTATTCGCACAATATCATCCAAAGTATGAGTAATTATTATATTTAACATTTTTACGGGCTGCCTCCCGGTAGCGCTTTTGGTTAACGTCGTTTGCTCGACACTTAAACAACTAATATAATATACTAAACTAAATGGGATACTTCTAACAATTACTCACCAAAGCATGTAACAATTAAGCACACGAATCAACTAGAAATAAATGCTTAATGAGTAAATAGGAAGGATAGTACCCGTTTTTTCTATATTTATAGTCTATAGCTAGACTTTCTGCTCCGGTTTTCTAATGTACTGGTGGTGAGTCATCCTCATGCACCACATCCTTCTTCAATACCGGTTTCCAACAGAGGTTAGACAATTTCCACCAATCCAAACGATTCTTGACCTTTTCCTTTGATTTTCGAGCCTTCGGTTTGTGAGCTTTTACATTATTGCTGAAGTCATCTTCTTCAATTACCTGCGTGTTAGTACGATCCACAGCAAAAGGACACAAAGGGTCCACACAAGAACAAGATTCTAGTGTAGTGTATGGATATTTCAATGAATTGTAAATGTTGAAGACAACGCGCTCATTATTCATTCCCAAACTAAGCTCTCCCTTATAAACATCGATGAAAGGGCTATTAATTGTTAAGTGCCGAAAAGTGTCAAGAAAATGTGCATACTTCTTATCCAACTTCATCTCTTTGATTTCCTTTTTCGGGGAATGGGGGAGTAATTCAAGATCAATTAAAGTAGGGTTAGAATGTATACCTCCCTTACCCTTGTCGTTAAACGAAGATGGTAAAGCTTCCTGGAATGATTGTGCCTTTTGAGGACACTGTGTGTCATCATTCTGTACATTTTTCTTCAAAATATGCACTGGATATGGTGCTGCCCTATCAGATTGAACCGAGGTGAATTTGGGTTGAGCCGGATAAGGGTTTGAATTGGCCTTTTCAAACTTGATTCATTCTCAACATGATCATTGGTCAAGGTCCTACTCATTCTTGGATTTTTCAATTTTCTAGTAACCTTGACCCATTCCTCATCCTCACTTTCGTGTTCAATATATCTGCTTTTGTCTTAGGAAATCTTCAATAATGTCCTCTTCCTCTTTGGTGAATTCAGGTTCATCTTTAGATTCCACATTCTTTTCAAATTTACCATCTAAATCATCCTCTACTTCATTATTTCCGAAGTTTTCTAATCCATTACTTCCATAGATCCTTCCACTTCTAGTAATAACAGCAGTTACCTCTTTCGGGTTTCTTTCAGTATTACTTGGTAGTCCTCCTGGGGGTCTACTGTTTTTACGTTCCTCTTCTCTACTCAAATGATATTCCAAATTCCGTAATGAAGCTTCTACAATTCTCATTCTGGTATCATGTCCACTTATAGATGTTTTCAACGTACTCATATCCTTAGTGATTGTACTATATAAAGTCATCATGGTTTCCATATTTTCACTTTGAGTTGACATCATACCTATCGATTTTCGATTAATTTCTCCCATTTATCAACTCCTTCAGGTTGAGTTGAACTTTGGGTGACTGGTATACTTTGAGTGGTATGTTGTGGATACGGTCTAAGTAATGATTGTAGGTTCTGATTCGAGGTATCTCCTTGATAAACTTGATTATTATATGGATTCTCGTATTGAACTGGATACGGTGGTTGTCCTTGCTTACTAGGGTTTCCAGACCAACGAAAAGTAGGGTGATCTCTTCTAATAGCATTAAATGAGTTTGAATATGCATTGTTCAAATTCCTATGTTGCTGTAAAAAACTTACCTTTTCCCTTGAATATCCTTCTGGTTCTTCCATCCCTAATGACACATTATCATGACTTGAGTATTCATTTGGTAAGATATTTTCTGAGTTTATCGTTTCTTCAAGCTAATAAGCCGTCAAATTTCCTACTCAAATTCTCCAAGTGTGCTAGGACTTCACGTATTCGATGTACTTTCTCCCCGCAAATGCTACTTTTCCGGTGCTAGAACCGGTTTCCCACATTCGATTGTTTTGGAAATCTTTTCTATAGCATCGTAAACTATTTGGGCTTCACTCATCATTAACGAACCACCACATGCATGATCTACATCTCAGACGTGAGTCTCTCTTAATTTACGACATGTAAAGTTGAATTTGCATATCTAAGGAATAACCATGATCGGGACAAGCTCTTAATAGTTTCTTAAATCTTTCCCAAGCATTTCCAAACGCTTTCTTCGATCCTTGTCTAAAATTAGCAATCTCGACTATTAATTCCAATTTTTACCAGGAGTAAAATATCGCTTTAAGAACTCGGTTTGAATATCCTCCCAACTAGTCAATGAATGATGTGGAAGTGATGAAACCAATCTCGTGCTCTTCCTTTTAAAGAAAAAAAGAAAAAAAAGACATCCTCGTTAATTCATAATGAGCACCTTGACTTTTGGTCAGATTACACAATTCTTGAAAAGATAGAGATGATGATGTGGATCCTCATCATCCTCTCCTAAAAATTGGGCTCTTGTGTCAATTAAACCAAAAGATGAGATTTTATTTCAAATTATTTGCTCCTTTATTGGGTAAAAGAATTGGATTATTAATCTGTTCCTTCTACGGTCCGATCACATATAGGTCTCGGGTTAAATTGGTTTCAATTATGCTTATTCCGATTCGATTATTTCTATTATTCGATTCGTTTATTAGGTTGAGGTAAATTCGATTAAGGTTTTGGCCATGCCCTCGAGCATGAGCAATCCCTTGTTCAGTGTTTTACCAACGGTTTCGACCATTTTCGTAACTCGATTTGACAATTCTTGTGGAATAGAAAATATCGAATAGAAAATAACACGAAATCGATAAAAAAACCACATTTTTTTTTATCTCTTGGTAATTACCGAATCCACTCGGTATTTACCGAGTGTATTTTTTTTAATATTTTTAATTGGTATCTTACCAATAGGTAGGTACCAACAAAAATAAACGAACCGCGTTTACTTTCTACTATCGAAAATAGAAAATAACTCGAAATTGGTAGAAGAAGAAAATTGGTAACTAAAAGAAGGTAGATACCAACGGAAAACAAAAATAGAAATGTGATAAGAAGAGTGTTGACTTATCCTCGAGAATTTTGAGCTAATACAAGTAGTAACCATAGACACAATGAATTAGCATCGTTTCCCCGGCAACGGCGCCAGAAAGCTGACGGACCTTTTCTAGGCTATACAGATCCTAACCGGCAGTGTACCGGGTCAAATCGTAGTGCTAGTCTGGTGAGTCAGAGTATCGTATCCACAGGAAAAGAAGGCATAATTCAAAGTGTGGTTAAACACCAAGAAGCTATTATTAACTCGATCTAAGTCGCAGCTTTTACCAAATATAGGGGTTAGATTGTTAGATCAGTTAGATGTTAGAGTTAGATGTTAGTAAAACAAAGAAATAAATACTAATAGATATATAGATATATTTTTGGATCTAGCCAAGAATACTTTCTTGAATCAATATCTTTTAGTAGAAATAAATGAGACAGATCTTCCTTTATTCAAGGTGTAAATTATGTGAAACGGTGCACTCACTCACTCAACATTCATTCTCACACGAGCCGCGTTTGAAACCGCTCATATGTCCCATTTAACTATCCTACGTCATCCAAAAGATCGGGTCACTACTTGCTTTGTCATGCGGTCAATATTTTAGAATCTTCGTTAGAAATAGATAAATTGACGTAATAAGATCTCGAGCACAAATTTCAATAAGATTTATTTTTCTAGGACAAATCGCCTCGGGTAGAAATAGGATTCCGTTGTCACGCTTTCACTCGCCAATTTTACCCTCGGTCTTTCTATCCGTACATTAAGTTCAAAATAGAAAGAGATTCATCATAATTAATTTTTAATCATTTTTACCATAGTCGATCATCCAGATCTATAAAAAGAATAACTAATTCAGATTCATATCTTGGCTAGATATATTTTTAGCTTAACATTATTATAGATTTAGTATACATCATAATATTAGAATAGATTACCGATTACAACTGTTGAATCGGGGTCATTTCCGCCAGATCAACAATTTTTTATAATCATTCCACCATTATAACGATACTATATCTACTTTATTTATATATAGAAACAACAAACATAATACTTTATAAAATTACCCGTTTATTGCAGATCTAAGTCGTATCCTCTGAAAATAACAACTTCTTCAATACAACTTCCTCGGATAATCCTCTCGAGCATTACAACGGTACTACTTTTATTTATAAATATAAAACATATATATACATACATAGACATATGTATACATACAGTACCCAAAATAAAATAAAAAGAGATGAAAAATATCTGATCTATATATAACATATATATTCATACATAGAATATATATATATATATATATATATGATCTACAAAATAAAATAAAAATAAGAAGAAGAGAGGGACGGCCTAAGGCCAAGAAGAGGAAGAAATGGGAGGAGGTGGAAGAGAGGGGCGGGGAATTGATCAAATGGCCTTAGTATTTATAGCCAAATTGGGAGGGCCGGACCGGGCGGGAGTAGGCCGGACCGGGCCGGTGTCAATCATGACAATCATTTCCTCTAACTAATCTGCATGTGAGCGGTTATATAATTATAATTATTATTATATAATAAACTTTTAAAATTCATAACTTGAGTTCCCGAACTCCAAACGACATGATTCAAGATCCGTTGAAAAGCTCGTTGAAAAATATACAACTTTCATGAAGGCCTCTTCTTCAGAAAACGTATTTTTGATGATCCATTCGTATGTCGAAGATATTTCGGGATTTCCACTAGTACGAATCGATTAGCCACTTGGCCATAACTTGAGTTGTAGAAATCCGATTGACGTGATTCAAAGTGCGTTGGAAAGCTTATTTGAAGATATACAACTTTCCTTAAGAAATCATCTCCTGAAAATGCCTATAAGCTGGGTCAAATTTATGTCGAGAACAGGTTACGGTTTAAGTACTTAGGAAAAACGACCCTTTTGAACTCGTAAGGTTGTGGCACCTTTTTCTAACCCTCTAAACACTTATTTTAGGGCTCAAAATGTGTCGTTACGTAGGATATTGGTCCATGTATAATCCTGCAATGAGCCACCAAAACACCAAACGTAAATCCGACACGACACTCCGGTTACTAAACCGGTATAAAATTTATAAAAACATAATAAAAACACGATAATTTATATAATAATTACTACTTATACATTTTGATAAAACTTAGTATTTATGACTTAAATTGATACAATAATGCTCAAAAGGGTATCAATATTGGGGTAAAATGTCGTAATAATGATCATTAATTTGTCTCTCATCACGCGCCTCATGATTACTTTTAAATTTTGAATTTTCAGACACAACGGTTCAATTTCCTGCCCTTGGTACCGTCTATAAATAGAGGGCTACCCCCCTCAATCATATACTTTTGCAAAAATTGCTTCCCTTTAAACAAATTTTCCGGCAAGTTAGCGATTTCCGGCAAATGTTTAGGCGTTCATAGTGATTTCTGGCTGTTTCTTCAAGCGAAAATCCATACACAACCGCTGTTTGCATCATAGCTAGCCTTTATGTGAATTTCTTTTTGAACTTCTTGGCGAATTTTTGCTTTGAAGCCTCCTCCTTTCACACTGTTGCCCTAGATTTATTGCTTTTGTCACTACATTTCCCTTTTGTTGATTCATAGGCCTTTGATGTTTTTTAGATCTTGTTTGCATGTGATTTGTAGCCTCTAGTTTGTTTTCTTTCCTGGTGAAGACAGAGGAGGGGCGAGTTGTCGAGATCGTAACATACTCGTTAATCTCGGCCCGGCTTCATAGTCTAGGCGATAACTAATCCACCTCGCCCTTGTGCTTTCAGGATGTCTTCAAAGTTGGCTACCGAGAGTGACATTGTTGCATGTGGTTACAGATCTGGAGGTGAGGCCGAAGAGACCTCTTCGCAGCAGGATCGGACTGAGCATGATCACCCACTACAAGAGTAAGGGTGAGCGATCAAGGTAGAGTCATTGTCAATAAACCCACTGCTGTGGCCAAAGGGAAAAGCAAATAGAAAGAAAAAAGAGAAATTCCCTGTGAAAACTCGGTCTGCCGCTGGCCTTCAAGAGCTCGCAACTAAAAAATCCTTTGATAAGGAAGTCGAGCGACTATGGAAGACTATCAAAGAGAACCACGAGTACATGAATTCGCTGACGGCTTTTGACATCCCGTACCGTTACAGGTTTACCCGGTTTGAGAAAGATGGAGACCGGAATGTGACTAAGGTCTGTGGTCGCGACTCCAAGGACTTCATATGGCTTCACTACGACCATTTTATCGCCGGCATTTGGCCCCCGTTTGATCCATTTTTCGTTGAATTCATTTGGGAGTTTAATGCCTTGCCTTGCGATCTCACTTTGGGAACAGTGAGAGTCGTCATGGCGTTTATCGTGATCTACAGATTGTTGGGTAGAGAACCTTCCATGCCGGTTTTGTTTAGCATTTACTCTTTTTCAAGGCGTGGGATAGACGGTCAGCTCACTCTGCGCAAACTCAAATGTCATTTACTCTTCGATCTTCCTGACCGAGTCAACTCGTGGAATGCGAGGTGCATGTGGGTCGAGTCATCGGTGGGTTGGCCGTTTCCTCACTATGCCGCCAACTCAACCAAAAAAGCCTAGGATGTGGGAGTGGGTAAGCCCGATGAGGGCGAAGCGAAGTTTATTAAGGAGTTGGATAAGCTTTTGGGCTATGATGCCAAACGCAGTACTCAAAATGGACTTTTAACTGGCGCCGTCTCTTAGAGGTCACCGATGGGTATTTCCGAGCAGCTGGGATATCGGGATCAGATGTTGGAGATCCCTTAGTCAATGTGGTACCTGTCGACTGTGACCCGGATTGGATTAGCGACTTCCATATTAACAGATGTCTCCCTTCTGTTTGCGGGGTTTGCTAAGAGGATCCGAGCCGTAGACCTTCGAGTAAAATTTTATTTTCTGCTTTGCCATATTCGTTTAGCTTACTGCCTTTCATAGTTGTGTATTTTGAATTTATCCAATTTTGGTTGTTGCAGTGATGATAAATCCACAAAGCAAAGGAACGACGCCATTGCCGTAAAGAGAGACGCGTTGTGGCTGAGAGAAAGAACTCAAGGCCTTTCGAAAATCTCTCGCCGGCGATTGGCTGACGAAGAAACTCGACATCGTGAGGCTAATCTGAGGCGCTAGCTCACCCTTCGATTCCACGGCTCATGAGGGAAGGGATAGTGATCGGATCCTCGGTCGTCGAGAAAATGGGTCAAGCGAGGCACTTGCAAGCTTATGAAGAAGAAGGGCGGTGAGGTCGCAGGCGCCACGGGGGCTATTATTCTGGATAGCCCTGAGAAGGTTGTTGAGTCAACAGTTCCATCGGCTCCGAAAAGACCCAGGCTGAAGGAAAGTCAAATCTCTAAGTCCTCTGCTCCTTGCCCCGATCAAAATACTATTCCAGAACTTTTGGGCGTAAGTAGTTCCAGAAATCCTCCGGCTGAAGCCCAAATTGAAAAAGGGAAAGATGTGGTCCCATCGACCTCAACTCAAGGACTTGCTGTGGGGGAAGTCAATCTTTGCCGTACAGAGGGCTCGTCAATGTGGACCGCCCCGATTTCATAAAACCAACCGACAAAACTGAAGGATGTAATTTCTTTGCGCAGCGGATGGATCACGATTTACAAATTACAATACATAAATAAAGGATCTAAATTCCTACAAGGGGGTTTAGTATGTCTTACCAATAGCAGGAAGAGAAGCCAAGATCTTCCAATGTGTTCTCCAAACGGTGGTTGGTGGACACCAATTCTTGGTACTAGAAACTCCTTTATATGCTTCCAAGGAAAAACTACAAGTTTTTCTTCAACCAGAAACCCAAGACAAGAAACAAGTTTTTCTCTCTATTTTTGTGTGTGTATATCAAAAATCTTCTCCTCATATGTCTTGGAAGAACTCTCTTTATATAGGAGAATAAATCTTTGGCCTCCGAGTTTCTAATTAATTAAATAAATAATTAAAAAGAAATCACAATAAAAGATAATTCCATTTATAAAAGATTATGATTAATCAATCAATCAATTACAAATCAATTATGTTTTATTAATGAATTATTTAACTAGTAAATAATTAATCACCCAAGAAAATCAATTCTTGCACTTTATGACATGGGAGGCGCCACACCTAGGGTTTTAGGCCCACAAAAATGTCTTTTTTCATCATATTATATTATATTATTTAGCCCAACTAAATAATATTTTCAGATATCAATTAATTGGCCTAGCCAATTAATTATCACTGAGGCCCAATAACAAGAAAAATACCCGAATTACAGGAGCCACATTGGGGACCATGGACCTATAACCAGTAGCTCCAATAATTAAGTAAAATATTCATCGAACAGAATATTCATACTTAAATTATTAATTCCGGGATTACGCCACCATAAACCCGAAACTGAACTCTACCAATTATAGATATATACTTACACTCAACCCTATGAGTATATAAGCGTCCACTGATATAATCACTACATACGGACTAGCCCTCCATAGACTGTGCATTCTTAGTAGGAAGTCTCCGTGAACCCGACTCAGAATATCTTATCCTTATTTACCATTAACCCCCTAGCGATCAATTAGTTCACATATCTGACTAGTAGCTAATTAGTCTAATATGAACTGGGCCCATCGATCATTTTCTTAGGGTTAACAAATAAAGGGACTGTCTTTCTACTTCCCGCAGGAAGGAATGGATTCCATGTCTGTGAAAAACAGAACTACTCACTCATCAGGGAATAGTGCCAACGAGAAGTGACTTGGATCACATATCAAAGTGATCCGTAAATAACACATCAAACACTACCCGAGACAAGCAGCATCCTGTGATCACCTCAGGATTAAGGTCAATCCATTTATGATCATCTAATGATTTAATAAGATTTCCTGATTACGGAATTATATCAAGAAATACAGATTAAATCGGTCCAGTCCTATATGAATGCCATAATATATAAATGCCCCACTTATGTACTTTCTACCGACAGTCCGGATAAGACTATCACACCCTAAGGTGTTCTAGGCGCATTATTGGTGTTTTAATCATGAGACCCTAAACTCTGATTAAGTTCACCATGGACTAACAGTTCAAGTATATCACCACTAACTCAATCCTCACGTGCATGCCATACACTGAGTTAAGTGGTTATATACTAATATACTTGTTAAGGGTGATTTTATACGTTTTATAAGGATATATTTTATATCAATTTCCCCCATATCTGGATGTTTTTCATAGAAATCGAGCTTTATATTGAAATATTGAGCAAATGGTGTTTTTAAAAGTTAAATTGCAAAACGTAACGAATTATGTGCTTAAATTGTGATTTTATATTATTTTGGAATATCGTTACGCTTTGGTAGGTTTTTCCTACATTGTGGATACACATTGGTGATGGAAAAGATGATTTTTAAAGAGATAAATTCGAGTGGGAAGGAATCAATCAGATTTATGGAAGAATAGAGGATATAAGGAAAGAAATCAAGTGTTGAACCAAATTGGATCAAGCGTCGTGATTCATCAAATCCAAGCGCCCAGTGGGACGGGCGTTGACATGCCGGACGAGCGCCCGGAGAGAGCTTTACATTCGTGATGTTCAGATTTTCAAAGGGATCAAGCGTCCAAAATTGCATAGGGACGGGCGTCGGCGAAGACTCGCCCGACTCGAAATTTCAACGCGATCTCGACGGGCGTCCATGACCTTGGACGGGCGCCCACGGCCGACTTAACCACAGCCAACTTAGTCTTCTATATATAGCCGCATCGCCCCAACCCTAATTACATCATATTTTTTATATACCAAAATACACTCAGCAGCCGCACTTCTGAGGCTCTCAAGGCCGGTCACCCGAGCCTTGTGCTCGGGTGATCCGGGTTAGATTAGGATGTTTATTTTCGTTTGTTGAATCATGGAGATCATCCATTGTACCAAACTAAGTGAGTTTAATCCTTTTTAATTTATTCAATCCTTGTTTTATTTTCATGAGCTTTAATTCGTTTTGTATTTTTCTATGCGCTTTATGATGTCATGTGAATTAGATCGAGCGATTAGTTTGCTATTGTTGTTTTACAATACGAGAGTTGCGTGAACGCTAGATCACCATAGAAAGATAGGATCTTTAATCGTTAATTCGTGACAAATTAATTGGTTAATTATCTAGGTTGCTAGATTCTAAAATACGGGAGTTAACTTGAATCTACAACTTCGTTTTGTATGGAAATTGGTCTCAACATTCGAGAGAGGAGAGATCGATAATTGAATTCACTAAGAGATTAGGAATTCATAGCTTGAGAAACGGATTCACTAAGGAATTAGGAGTTTGTATCTCGTGTAAAGGTGAAACCACAATATCGAATTAAAATCATGAGATGAACTTGGATTGAAATCACTTAGTTTGTGTAATGTTTAATCCCATGTATCTTTAGTTTAGGTCGTGTTTATTATTCTTAGCTTAGGTTTATTTTTCTATGTGTTTTTATGTTTGTTCTTTCGTTTATTTGTTTTCATACGTAACAATTTAAGGAATTAATAAGGTTAGATTCAACATCCCAATTCCCTGTGGATCGACCCCTTACTTATCCCACTTTACTAGCAATTACCCGGTATTCGGCCGGTTAGGAGTTAGTTTTGCATATAGGTTAGGATTTATAAATTGTTTTTGTTTAATGATGTAAAACCATCCGAACAATACTTAGGGTTTGCAGTAGTGTATACTTTATAAGCACATAGCAAATAATAAGATGAATAATAAAATCTGTCATTATTAAATCAAAAACAATTACATAAATTGTCTTTCGGGCACTACATCTAACAAAAACTGGGGCCACCTTGTTGGGCAACACGATCGGCTCTATTCCTCGTCTTCGAAATTTCCCATTGCCTTGACCTGACGAAGTACGGATGGAGATCGGTCATGGAGTTACAGAAAGATTTACATGGCCAATCAGGTGGATCCCTGGATTGGCCTCATGGAGTCGATCGACCACCTTCCTACGATCGCTGGAGATGCTCTTTGCATGGTAAGTTTTCAATTTTGCTTTCTTAGTATTTTCCTTCCTTTTGCCCACATGTTTTTAACTCGTGTCGATTTCAGTTGGCTACTGTCATGAAGCAAGCCACTAGAATGTGTAAGGAGGAAACTCAGGGGAGAATTCAGGCCGTCGGTCAGGTGAAGAAACTAGAGGCCAATCTTGATCATACTGTCCTAGAGCTTGAAACCGCAAACAACCGTCTCACTGAGCTAGAGAAGAGAGCTACTGAGGAGAAAATGGCCGCTGAGTTAGAGCTGGCTAAGATGAGGACTCTCCATGAGCAAGACGAAGCCAAGATAACCGGCATGACCAGAGAGTTCGAAGATACGGTCGACCGAGCTAAACGGGCCTGGAAAGAGGAGCAAGAGAAAACCGCGCGCTGCAAAAGGAGTTCAAGTCTTACAAGGCCATTGAGGCAGCGAGGGTGGAGGCTATAAGACGTCAGGCCATCGCCGATATCAAGAGCTCTGACTACAAGGAAACCCTCAGCAAATTAAGCCTTGAGAACTTTGACTGTGGCTTCTATCATATTGCCCGATGTGTCAAGTCTGTTCAGAGGGAAGTAGCTCTGAGCTTGGAGGTGTTTCAAGAGTGGCTCGCCACCGATCCCTATGTCCCAACTCTTCGTGCCTTACATGACGAATTCCTATTTTCTAAAGAAGAGGTTAAGGGCTTCAATGATGATCAGCGAGCTGCTGGAGCTTTAGAGTGGAACCCTCCGCCCCGGGCCCAGTGAACCTGCGGGATATGATTGAAGAAGCTGCTCGAGTTGAAGAGCCTGTCTTAGAGATTGAGGCCGCCACTGTGTCGGGGACCGAAATGTATGAGAACCTGCTGGTGCAAGCTCAGCCTTAGCTTTATTTTGTTGTATTTCTTTTCTGATCATTTGCAATCATTTGTAAATACTTTAACGATTCCGCATTGTACTTGTCTTTTGGCGGCTATGTTTGAAGCCGGAAATCAACTTTGTGTGTAATCAACTTTTGAATTAAATTTTGCAAGTGTTTCTGAAGAACCTGGCTTTGCCTGAATTAGTTTTTTTGATTTGAACCGCTTTCCATGTTTTCCGATTTGAACCCGGGGGTGTCCGGCCCCCTTATCCACAGCGGTTTTTAAATGCATGAACCAGGTGCGTATAAGCTTTAACTCGTGAATAAAAAATGTAACACGCAGCACCGTTGTTTCGAGCATGGCTATCCATGGGTCTTGGTTGAAACAAATCGAATTACTTTATTTAATTCTCTCGGAAGTGTAAGAGTCCTGCTCTGACATGTTTCTTTATGACTACCGCTTTGATAACTGTAACCTTTATTGTCGGCTCAGTAACCGACCGAGCATTTAAACAAGCTAGGCTATCTCTTACCTGTTTTTGGAGTTTTGAATTTGAAAAGATTTATCTCCCTCCATTGGATTAACCTGATCTGGACCGTAGGTCCTCCTGGTTTTTCCTATAAAAGGATGGTTCAGCCACCCTATTCACCCACGCTTGAAATTTTTGAATCTTCTTTTCACTAGATATCACTATGGTATGTCTTCCTCTAATATCCCTTCACATTTTTCAGTACAGCCTCTAATGAAGTGGTGGAGAATTACTGGGTGTTCTTCAATCGTTGCCCGTTGCTGATTGAGGAGGGCTTAAACCGTCGGAAAATAAACGGAAGGTCACGCCTCAGGATCACTGATAGGAGTCAACTTCACTGCACTTTGTATGTGATCTGGCACCCGTTTATCACTTTATTGGCATGTTCTGGGTAGATATAGACCGTTTCTAGAGTAATATAGAGAGTTATATGCACGGGGAGTTAAATTGTCACATTGATAGTAAACTCCGTCTTTTTGACGATATTTACTTCTTTTTCGAGCACTTTTGTCTTACGGAATTACGCGTGGTGTTTTGTTCGTATATGTTATTGCAGGACTTAGGTGGCTCAAGGACCCGGAAGGCGATGTTTTGGAGTGAGAAACATGGTTGTGGCACGAAAGTAGCATGGAAGTGGAGAAAAATCAAGTTTGGAGTGAAATCAAGGCAAACGAGCGTTTGCTCTACCCAAACTGGCGTTTGTAGCAAGGTTAATGACACGTTGACCAAACTGGCGTTTGGCCAGTTCAAACGAGCGTTTGCCAAGTTATCATTTGATACTGAAAGTTGGCTTAGAAGACAAACGAGCGGCCAAATTTCCCCTAAACTGGCGTTTGGATGGGTTCAGCCCGAATACTGAGCTCATATTCAGCAAACGGGCGTTCAAGACAATCCAAACGGGCGTTTGTCCTCAAGACATGATCCACCAACCGAGCTTTCAAAGAATCCAAACGCTGGTTCACTGAAGAACAAGCCCTAATCAAGAATCAGATTTCCAGGCAAACGGGCGTTTGCCCTCGACAGCAGCGGATTTTAACTTAGCACTATAAATACGCAACCCTATTCTTTCATTCAGCAGTTTTTATTACCTTAGGCATATTTGGGGCGATCTTGGTGCGGTTTTTAGTGTAGGTTGATCATACTACGATCCATTGATTCCTTAGTTTACATCCTTTGATTTTAAACACTTTCTATAGCTTAGATTTTCGTTTCAAGATCAAAGATTCAACTTTTAGAGCAATTATTTCTTCAATACTTTGTGGATCAGATTTTCGTCAGATTATATGGTAATGAATACTTTTTCCTTTATTGTTCTAGTTATGATTTCGATCTTTATTTCTGTTATTGGTATAATCATAAGTAGCTAAATCTATGTGTAGTCGAATTATGTGAAAGCGAGTGAAAACCCTAAGGAGGATGAGATTGGGAGTTGTGTAGTGTGTAATTGATGTTTTAACGATTAATCCACGTCCTAAAACTTATTATAACGTCTTTGAATTAGATTGATCACCTAGTTCACTGTCACACACATCGAACTTATAGATGTATTTTATGGTGAGATGTGGGAGAAGGGGTTTTGGGATCGTTGCGTAGATTCAACCTAGTTGTTAAGATCGTTTCCAATACAGGGGTTTGTCATCATTGTTCAAGCAACTCTAGACCTTAATCATGTTAGGATAATCAGTTTTCTAAAGGGAGAGTAGGTTAGCTTCACATAGGGTGGTTAGATCGAGTTGTTCAGTCTAATCACTAGAATTAGGAGTTGGCACCCGTGGATGTCGTTAAACTACATTGGATAGGTAGGACAGTTAAGACACGCTCCCTATTAAGTCCTTCCTAAGGGGTGAAAGTAGCTCGTGGGATCATAGTTCGGCTATACCATTTAATATCTAGAAGTAAAATTGTTAGTATAATCTTTATTTCTGCACTAGTATAATATCTTCCACCATCATTTTGGCCTGAACTAAGATCTACGTCAGCTTTGGTACTTAGACATTACTCCCTGTGGATTCGACCTTGTGACCACTGTACTCCCGTTGACCCGATACTCTGTCGGAGAAAGTTAGCGGTTAAGTATTTTGCTATCAATCACCTTGTCGGGTTGGGAAGACTTGGTTGCCTGGACCGCCGGGCGTTATAATACCACGGTCGTTCGTGAATTCTACTCGCCTTTGTCTGTGGTTGGGTCCCCAGAGCAGGTGGTGTCTGTATCTGTTCGCGGCGTGCTGGTCCTGTTTACTCCCGCTGTCATCAATCGGTTTTTCAATCTCCCCAACTTTGACCCCGCTCATCACTACGAGCGGGCTTGGGCTTTGGACGAGGATGAGGTCTCCAGGTATGCGCACCAGAGTGGCGCTCTTCACAACTTATTCCCTGATGCGTTGGAGTCGGACCCGTAGGGAGTCGCATCCGAATTATCCCAGGACGCACGGGCCTGGAAGTGCTTTATCGATTCCCGAGTGCTCCCTACTAACGATTTTGAGGAAGTGACTGAGGAGGAGGGCCTGTTTTAGCATGCTATTGGTATCCCCAACTGTGGAGGTGGACTGAGGTCTCTTGATGCACCGCGAGGCGGTATCCTTTGCTACGGGCACGGAGAATGGCCGCTCCATCCCGTTTCCTTGGTTGATCTCCAACCACTGTTCCGCCGGGGTTCCTACTTGTCTGTCGGACGAGTACCTTCCTAGGCGGAATATTGTGCTCTATGAGATTCCGTCCAGGACCTCTACCGAGCCCAGAAGCTCCTCCGATGGAGGGTTGCCCTATTTTTAGCCGCTCCTTGTAATATGTTGTAGTTAACCATTCTTAGATAAGTCGCCACTCTTTTCTCTTCGAATAAATCCAGTTCGAGCTTCCTGTTTGTGAGATTATTGCCCGAGTCGTACTTAACCACTCTGATACTTGGGAGAGCCATTTCGACGGGTGTCATTGCCTCTGATCCATGTGTCAGGGCGAACGGAGTCTTCCCGTTGGGCGTTTTGATCGTTGTTCATAGCGCCCATAAAATGGCGGGCAGCTCATCTACCCATCCCCCAGCCTTCTTGCTTGTACTCTCGCTTATACTCTTTTTCAGCATCTTGATGATTTGCTTATTGCCGGCCTCGACTTGACCATTTCCTTGTGGATATGCTACCGACGACTGCCAGTGTTTAACGTTATGGTCTATACAAAATGTTGAAAACTCGTCTCTGAACTGGGGCCCGTGGTCCGATACCACTGCCCTTGGAGCTCTGAATCTTGACCAAATCTGATCATGTAGGAAATAAGTCACATTTTTTGCTCCAATACTTACCATTGGCTTAGCCTCGATCCATTTAGTAAAATAATCCATGGCTACAATGAAAAGTTTGCAACTCCCTCTTCCCGGTGGGAAGGGTCCGATCAAGTCGAGGCCCCATATGTCTAATGGCCAAGCTGAGATGACAATACTTTGTTCTACCGATGGTAGCCTCGGTATGTCTGCGTGTATCTGACACTCAGGGCATTCCCTGATGAGCTTTTCAGAATCCTGTGTAATCGACGGCCAATAGTACCCTACGGTTATAACCTTTTGGGCTAGGGAGCGACTCGCGGGATGACCTCCGCATACTCCTTGATGCAATTCCGCCAGAATTTTCACCTTCCTCCTGACGGACACACCTGAGAAGCGGCCTAGTGAAAGACCTTCTGTAGAGTATCCCATCATTCAGAATATATCTCGCCGATTGTCTTTTACGAGCACAAGCTTTGTCTCGGATTAAATGGGCAAAGCACTGCTTTCGATATATGTTCGTATATCATCCATCCAACATGGAGTCATAATTGGTGCATCGATGTCCATGATCTCCGATTTTTCAATTGCAGGGACGGAACGATACTCCACCATTATTGACGGGTCGGCGATCTCTTCCTCCAGGGATAACCTCGACAGATAATCAGCTCTTTCGTTGTCCTCTCTACTGATTCTGGTGAACTCGCAATAGTCGAAATCTCGCTTCATTTGTTGGACAATCTCACGATATTTCTCTAAGATGCTGCATCGTGTCTCGTATCCCACTGAGATTTGTTCGACAATAAGTTGAGAATCACAGTAAACCTAGACATTGCTTACCTTCATTTCCCTTACCAAGTCGAGTCTGGCAATTACGGCCTCGTACTCTGCCTGATTGTTTATTGCCTTGAATGCGAATCTCAGAGCCTTTTCAATTTCCTTCGTTGTGCCCGGCTCGGACAAAATAACCCCCGCTCCGCTTCCATTTTGGTTGGAAGCACTATCTACATACATGTGCCAACAGTTATTGGGCTTTACAGTTTCTCTTGCGGGCTCCGACGCAGGCAACGCGTCTGACCGCTCTGAGGTGAAGCTGGTTTCTGCTAAGAAATTTGCTAAGGCTTGGGCCTTGATCGCTTTCCTGGGTTGGTAGTGAATGTCGAACTCGGTAATCTCTATAGCACATCTGAGTAAGCGACCTGAAAGGTCTGGCCTGTGTAGTATTTGGCGTGGAGGGCTATCTATCATGAAAATGATTGTGTGTGTGGTGAAGTATCCTCGTAGTTTCCGAGCTGCTATCACTAGCGAGTACGCCAGCTTTTCCACATTGAAGTATCGACTTTCCACCGGACTGAGTGCTTTACTGACGTAAAAAATGGGTTGTTGCAGGACTCCGGTTTCTTTTATTAAGACGGCCACTACGGCCCAATCGGAGGCTGCCAAATACAATAATAGAGTCTCCCCCATGATGGGACTAACCAGGAGGGGTGGTTTTCCAAGATATTCCTTTAGGGCCTGAAATGCCTTGGAGCACTCTTCATCCCAAAAAAATGATTTGCTACCCTTGAGGAATTTGAAGAAGGGCAAACATTTCTCGGCCGATTTGTAGATGAATCGACCCAGAGCTATGATCCGCCATTAAGTCTCTGTACCTCCTTAATCGTAGTTGGCTCTCGCATGTTGAGTAATGCTTTAATTTTTCAGGATTAGCCTCTATACCCCTATGACTTGCCATGAATCTCAGAAACTTGCCCACTCCAACGCCAAATGTACATTTGGCTGGGTTGAGCTTCATTGAATGTCGACGTACATTCTTGAATGTTTCAGCAAGGACAGCGGCGTGACCACCGATTGCTGACTTTACGACCTTGTCGTCTATGTAAGCTTCCATATTTCGACCGATCTGTGAGCTAAACACCTTGTTTACCGTTCTCTGATAAGTTGAGCCCACATTTTCAACCCGAAGGGCATCATTTCGTAGTAGTAGAGCCCTTCTGTGGCTCTAAAAGCTGTTTTTTCCTTATCGGTTGCTGCCTTCCTGACTTGATGGTATCTATAGTATGCATCTAAAAAACTCAACGTTTCGAAACCGGCGATAGAGTCGACTAACCTGTCATTTCTGGGGAGCTGATAGGGATCCTTCGGACAGGCTTTGTTTATATCTGTGAAGTCTACGCACATTCTCCACTTGCCGTTATGCTTTTTGACCATCACTACATTCACGAGCCAGGTGGGACATGCCAATTCCTTAATGATTCCTGCTTGCATGAGCTTGCCGAGTTCGACCTTGATAACGGCCTCTTTTTCTGGGGTGAATTGTCTGGCCCGCTGTTGAATCGACTTGTACATGGTGTCAACGTTCAAGTGATGCAATGCGACCTCTGGCTCTACACCCCTCATATAAGTTACCACCTATGCGAATGCATCTATGTTCGCCTTTAATTGCGCAATTAAGGTCTATTTTTCTACCGTAGGTAGGTGAGCCCCAATCTTGACCTTTTGGTCGGGATAAGCATCGTTAATGATTATCTCAACCAGCTCGCCGTCAGTGGTAAAGTCGGGCTCGTCTCTGACCTGTAAGGTATCGCATTCGACTCCAGGAGGGGTCAATTGCCTCACCATATTCATTAAGCTTGTTCCTGTTGTATCTGGTTGTTCTGCTCGGGCCTATTTGCCCTCTGCCCGCGAGGTGTGAATATACATGAGCACCGCTACAGGCTCACTGACTGACACCCAAATCATATCCTCTACATAGAATTTCGCCTGCTGATGTGGGATATAAACAACCATTTGGAATTGCCTTAACGCATGTGCTCCTATGATCATGTTATAATTAGACTGAAGATCTACCACCAAGAAATTTACATTTCAGTTCTGAAAGGTGCGTAGTCCCCCATTTGCACGTCTAGATCAATGGCTCCATTGACCTGTATCCTATGATTCGTAAAACCCTCAAGGGTACCATTGAGCGGCCTTAAGCTGGAATCGCCAAACCCCAACTCTTTGAAACAGTTGTAATATAAAATGTCTCTGCTTGCCCTGGTGTCTATCATCACTCGGTTGACTCGGAACCTGCTCGTGACCACTGAGATACTTAAGCATGAGTCTTCTACGTTGGTTGCCATTACGAGCTCACTTTTGGTAAAAATGAGTGGCCCACTCGCTTCCTCGTAAAACGGTGGGTTTCTCCACATATTTGTTGATAGACCCTATCATGTGTTTGATCTGGTTATTACTGGGAGGACTTTCGGTGATAATTCGGATCTCCCGGTCATATTGGCGGGCTTGTCGTTCGTTTCTATTTGCTCCCCCGCCATTTCTCCGGTAATGATCATGACAACCTCGGGCCAACAGTTTTTCAAATTCTCTTTTTAGTTGGTAGCAGTCATTGGTATCATCACCCATGTCTTCGTGGAAAGCACATTATTTGGACTGATCGCGCCTTCTATCCGGCTTCATAGGGAATGGCTTTGGTACTTCATCATTTATCTCATGCATCAACTGTGTGTATGAGACTTTGATGGGGGTCCAATTCTCCTCCTTGAATTTTTCGGGCTTCTTGAGGTCTCTATCCCTATTTCTTCTGGACACTCTTGGCGGGTCGCTCAGCCCTTTGTTTTCCCCTATGGAATGATGAGGTTCCCTAATTTCCCGCCGTCACCACGTATTTCCTTGCTGAGCTTAGCATTTCTTGGAGATTAGACGGCGGGTTGAGCGTGAAGTAGGATTTGAGGTACCCCAGACTCGACTCAGTTTCTAAGCTATTCATCACCACATTGTCCGCTAACCCCCTCGTCATATCGTACACTTTATAGAATCTCTCATAGTAACTACGGGTAGATTCGTTTTCTCCTTGTCCAACCTCGTGAAGGTCGATATGGGTTTTCTTTGGTCCTCCAACTGACTTAAACTCGGCTGTAAATTTGTTGACCAAATCATCCCAGGACAGAATCGATGCTGGGGGCAGACTGCGGATCCATGAGGCCGCTCTATCCTGCATGCCCCCCACAAAGGCAATACACCACGCCTCCTCACTTGGGGTGCATAAGTTTATTCTACTATGAAAAGCTGACAACCAATCCAAGGGATCTGTAATACCGTGATAATTAGTAAAATTTGGGTAGTTCGTACCTCCTCGGGGTGCCACTGCGAGAATGCCGGGATGCAAGACACCGGTACCCCAGGTGGGTTTTGATTCCTTGGTTGTTCTGCCTCTCTGAAGCTCCTCAATTTGATTTTTCATTATTGCCAACTCACTCGTGTTTTCTTTTATAACAGGGAGCTTGACAATGCTTCGCTCTATCTGTGATTCTCCATGTCCTTCCTTCCGAGTTCGGACATGCCTTTCCCTTTACACATAACCCCGATCTGGGGCTGCACCGCGGACGTTATCCACGGGCCCCAAACGAGCTAACACCGATTTTCTGCCCTGACTTGGGTGCGAAGTCGCATGGCTGCTTTCACCTTCATCCTCATGGTGCGACCTTGCAACTCTTAGGGGATTCAAGGGTCTTGTGACGCCGATCTCTCAAGGGGATTCAAGAAGCTGCTGATCCTTTATGCGGGCTCATCGAGGGTCTTGTGATGCCGAATAAGTAGATTCTTGCATTTGGGAGTTGAGTCTGGATTATCCTGATAGTTGAGAAGGCTATGTGCACTGATGATCTCCGGGTAATCAAGGTTCGGCCTTGATTCGGAGTAATGTTGAGAGGACAGATAAACTCGTCAGCTAGCGGCTTGCATCCGACTTGGCAGCAAGCAGGATGAAGATGGAGCTAGCTTAAACGCTTATGATGTGACCTCTGTCCAGATCAGACCCGGGTCCGTGAGACCGTATGCGGGTTCCCCATATCAACACTGTCAGTAACAGAATTTGTGGGATTTGTAGAACCATGATTAGATATATTAATATAATTATGCTCAGGAATCTGATTTCTTATTGGAAAAGTATCTTCATAAGGAAAATAAGAAACATGAAAAGTATTGTTAGTATCAGATAACAGAGCTTTGTGAATAAAATAGGAAAAAATCAACTATGAAAGATGATATTTCTTGATATAAATACTTTTTGAGTCTGGACATCAAGAAGATTGTAGCTTTTTGTATTTGTAGCTTGCCTTAGAATGATGCATTTCCGTTCTGTTGCATCAAACTTTGATTTTCCATAAGGCAAAGTGGATGAAAAAACAAGACAACAAAACACTTTCAAGTCATTGTAATCAGGTTTCTTGTTGGATAAAATATATTAGGAGATCTACATGTAATATGTGTGTAGGAGTAATGCTAATTAATCTGAAAACATGTACAACATAGTATCCCCATAAATTCAACGGCATGTGATCTTGAAACTTAAATGCTCTTGCTACATTGAGAATATGTTGGTACTTTCTTTCTACTATACTATTCTGTTGCAAAGTATACACACAACTGGCTTGATAAATTATCCCATTCTCAACATAGAATTCAACAAACTTAAAATTTTGTATATTATTAGTTCTTATGAACTTGACGCTCTTTCCAAAGTGATTCAATACATAAGTGTAAAAGACAAATATAAGACCTCTTACATCACGTTTACCTTTTAGAAGGAAAATCCAAGTAAACCTGTCGTGATTATCTATTATTGTAAGGAAATAAGATTGAACATGGATTGTTTGTTGCCAATAAGGACCTCATATATCCATGTGTACAAGATCAAAAATAGAATCTACAACAGAATTGCTTAAAGGAAAAGATAACTTAATTTGTTTGGCTAAAGGGCAAACATAGAAAATACAATCCTTGGGAATCTAAATTCAGTACAAGCATTATGTAATAAAACACGTCTATTATTTGACAAATGACCTAATCACTTTGCATATTTTATTAGCGGAACAATTATGAGAACATGCTATAAAACTAGAAATTTCCTGATTGGATGACTTTAAAATATGCAGCCTCGTGTGCTTTCTAGATGATCCAATCCTCCGGCCATTGTTATTGTCTAGTAATGAATAGATCATCAAAAAAACAACTTTTAAATGCGATTTCTTGATTAGTTTATTCAAAGATATAAAATTATATTTAAAACCAAGGACACTTCTTTTGTGATAAGATAAGATGATCATTTAGTTTGACTTCACCAACGGAAGTGACATTGATTTCTTCACCATTTGGTTGTGAAACAGTAACACACATACCTTTTATTTGCTAGCATATAATCTATGGAAAAAGATTATATGGTCTATAGCTCCTGAGTCCATTATTCAGCTAGTCATATCACTATAAAACATACCCTAGATCCCATTGAGATCTTGGTTGAAATTAGCGGTGAGAGTTGTGACTTGTTTCACAGTATGGTTTGCATAATCAAACACTCCGAGATTGTTTTTATCAATCATTTTCATCGGTTGGTTAACTTGATTATGGAGCTGACTAATCTGGTTATGTCTAAAATATTGAACTTAGACTTCAAACCCTTAGTTATCTGTATTTTCACAGTTTTTGCAAACACTCATCATACTGATGAACCATGTAATTATTGATTTTGGTTTGAAACAAGGTGGATAACCATGATTTTTGTAACTTTATTTACTATGTTTCCCCCATTTTGTGCAAACTTTTTAGTTCTCTTGATCATTTGGTCACCATTTCGGTTCTGGAATCTTAATCGATTCTGATTCTGATTATTATACTGTTCTGGGAATTGACCACCACCTTGATTTTATGGAAGAGACCTACTGACAAGGGCTATAGCCTCAGAATTCCAAGGGTGACCAACATCATACCGAGCTTGTCTTTCAAATTTGATGGCCATGGGAAACGCTTGTTTAATGGTTGGTAAAGGACTCATCAAGAAAACCTAAGACATAACTGGTGCAAAACTATCATTCAAACCTTTCATAAACCTGATAACCTAATCTTCATATATTTAGTCATTCAACTTAGTACTGATATTACACACACAAGTAGGGTCTGGTTTGAAAATCATGATCGCATCTCATTTGTCTTTCAATTTAGTAAAGTAAATACAAACAGTCATCGAACCTTGTTTGATCATGCTAACCTCCTCTACAAGGTCTGGCACTCAAAAATAATCCACACTGGAAAACTGGTCTTGCAGTTCAGCCAGATTTCCCTAGAAATCCTGTTCCATAAAATACTGTGTTATATATGGAACTACTGACTTAAGGATCCAAGACATGACAGTGGTATTACACCGCCTCTAAGTTCTATACACCGGATCATTCACATCAGGTTTCTCTATAGTACCATCTATAAATCCCAATTTATTCTTAGTTTCTAACATCATGAACATTGATCTTGACCAATAATGATTGTTTCCGATGGATGAGACACCAAGATAATTGCAGGATTCTCATTAGGATAAAAGTAATATAGACTAAAAGCATTGATTTCACGACCTCGACCACATTATTATCATTCACAATAGCAACATTAATCCTATGATTCAGATTTGCATTGGTAGAAGCCATAGAAACTAACTGAATTCTCTTAAGATTCTGATAACTAGTGAAATCGAAGAACGCTCTTAAGATCCTTTAACAAAATGCCCATAAAATCAGAAAACTCAGAGTAAACGCATGAAGGATGCTTTGATACCATGAGAAAACTCAAGTTTTATTCAAAAACTTGATCAAACCAAAGGAATATTTAAAAACAAAAAAGGCGGGAAAAAACAGAGAAAATGAATATTGATAAATTGAATGAATCAACTTAATTGAATGATTACACTGTGTTTTGACTGATATATATAGAGATTTGATCACTTAAATAAGCTTAGAATCGGTTATAACTAACTAATTAACCATAACTAAATCTTACTACTTTTTTACAAACGCGTTAACTAAATGCTACTTAGAAACTCTAGCTTGAGTTCACTCCTTAAGATTGATTGCTGTTTACCACGTCTATATATCAACAACATGGTCAAATCCACCCGCTTGTCGTCCTGGAATCATGTCGCATTGATCCTTTGTCATACGTATCATATTTACAGTACTGTTCTAACGCATGAATGTACTGAGAATATAGTGTACTGCATAAGAATAAGAAGCATGTCTGGCAACTATCCTATGATATTGAACGTAAATGCAACTACTCTACAAGTATTGACCATATAACTTCATATTTATAGCATACCATGGCGTATCTAATGTGACAACACAACATATCATATTATAACGTGCTACACTAAAGGCTCAAAAGTATCGCGCATATATCTTGATAAATAGGGGAAGGGTCCCTCAAAATGACCCCCCTGAAAGTATAACATCATAATGTGAACATAATTTGACGTCAAATGACATGAATGCTAACCGGTCTACTATTCTAGGACCCGTAGGTAAGGTGCGCACTCTTCTAACATGTCCAATACCCGTATGTTATTTCTACTGGACACTTATGTCCAGGCACTATTAGGGGTCTCATTTCACATTTTGTTTGAGTCTTACCACCTTTAGTAAAAACTATCAAGTCATAGCTAAGAAAAAATGAGTTGCCAGGGAAACTTCTTGGAAGAGCACATGTATCATTGCCTACCTCAAAAAGCTGTTTGATTCCTCTAGAAAGATCCTCATTAAGTTAAATAAATAGAATTTTATAAGGATTCTATAATAACGGATACCGTTAATAAATATATGTAGACACACAATTAGATTGTTAAATTAAATAAATACCCAACAGACACACCTTCTTCACTTTGTCAACTCTTTTGAATGATTATTGAAGAATATCCCAAGCTTGCTTGGAAGTGGTTGCGTTAGCAACAACTTCACAAACATATTTTTCCATCCAACCCTTGATGGATGAGTGTGAGAGTCTTTTGTTCTTTCTTCATAGTAACGGTTTCATATCTTTCAACACCATTCTCGACTTGATTTCACACATCATAGGATCCAAGCAAAGCCTTCATTCTTATGCACAAAATTTCATAATTTCCTTTGGTGGGTTGCCAATTGGGGTGCATGTACCGTTCAACATGTCTTTTCAAACCGTGGTCTCTAAACACAAGTTGCTTTCATACCAATTTGTAAAAAAACATGGAGAGGTTACTACTTTATAATTTACGCACAGAAAGATAGAAGTGGAGGAAACATTTAATATATTGTGTGCACTTTTGATTTCACTTGTTCCCCTTCACTCACAATGTTTGCAATGATTGGTTATTTATATGTCCACAGATTACTTAGTATACTTGAATGCTAATAAATTCTAAATGGCTTTTCATCTATACAAGAAAATATTTCACATTGCTCCATGTCACAAAAAACAAAGAATCCTTCATATATTTGACTTAATACATGTATGTAGAAAAATATTTTCTTGAAATATCAAATTATTATTTCAACAATTCTTTTGTTTCGATGAATTTTTATTTTGGAGCTTCGCATAGCAAATGTTAATGGTAATGAAATTGCAAAGATATAAAAACTAAGATATTCATATCAGAAGCCCTATATGGTATTCTATCCCTAGAATAAAGATAAAAAGTGGAAATTTTCTTTAAATACCTCCACAACAGAAGCCTAATCCCTATTTATTTTAGGGTCAATGAATAGTGTATCCCTATTTGTGGAGCACTATCCCTATTTTAATGGTATCTGGTATAAAGATAAAAATAATGATGATGTTGTTGGGGGTTTTGAATTGAGATGTTGTAAAATAAAGACTTTTTTATTTTTATATTATTTGGGGAATAAAAAATAAAGTTTGTGAATGCCATTAGGTATGCCTAGAAAAGGCAACCGAAGAAACTGAAGCATTTTCTGCTTAAAAAAGAGTAATTAAAAAAAAAACCACTATTATATACTATCTGAGATCAATGCGGTTAAGAACACTAATTAATTTACGTGGGTTCTATTGACATATATCAAATTACTTTTGGCACTCATTTACTTCCTAAGACCATAAAAATTACTTGGCACCACATTTTCAAAAAGACGAACGTTATTCCCATTGGTGTTCTCTCCTGAACATCAACGTCGGCCGACGTTGGTGTTCAGGAGAACACCAGATGTCACCGACATTCACGTTATAAAAGTGACAACTTAGGACGTCGATCCATTGGTTTCTCCTTCAACACCAATATCGGTGACACCGACAGCGACGTTGGTGTTGAAGGAGGAACACCGATAAGAGGGATGACGTTTTGTTCAAAGAGAAAAATATTCAATAAATGGGTGTCAAAAATAATTATGCGTGTGCCGATGGACCCGCCTTAATTTATTAGTGAAAACAAGTGGTAATAAACTAAGTGAGTTATAACATTTGTGACAGTACTAAAACGTTTATTAGATCTTCACATTTTAGGCTCTAACAACCCATTACTTATAGAAACTAGAATGAAGTAAGCATTTTAAGTTGGTCCATTATCACATGATAGACATCATATATATATATATATATATATATATATAGTACATATGGTCAATAATCAATAATATAATACATGGACGACCCAAGATGCACGTCGTTAAAGGCACCACAAATGAATCGAGATTTGAGACACCACAATCATCATCAAATATCGAATCGATCTAAGCTTCAAATTCGACTTTACAAAAATCGAATATCTATCTTACACCTCTGTAATATCTAACATAAAACTAAGTATGGCGTCACGATAAATTCGCTACGACAAGCCCTCCATATATTATAATCAGATCTCCTCACCTCATTGATAATGACCAATTATTATAAAGTCTAATATATAAAGTAATGACACAGGAACAATCGTTGTGTCACAACAAGTGATACAACGGTCATATACACCGTTGATCAATACATCATTACGAAGTGTAATGATAAAACCCATCATGATCAACGATGCGGATGATCGATGTATCAACTCGTTGTGACACAACGGCTGTGTCCGTATCACTACTCTAATATACATATGTGATGATGGATCATAAAAAATGATGGTTAAGGTAAGGAGCCTTGCTTTGGATGACCAGAAGGAGGAGGAGAAGAAAGCTTTGGGATATAAGGCATATATGGAGTGCCATGTTGGATGGGTCCGGGCCTTATAGAAGCCTTCGAACTTGGACTCGGATCAATTGGTCGGTAATCATCAAGATCAGCAGCATTGCCTGCTTCATTCATCTTAGGATTTGTAAATGTTCCAATGCCCTGCAGATTCCAAAGAACAAGATAGCTAAAGCACTTTCTAGCATGTACAAAAGATATATATTTGTATATATATACACACACACACAGAACGTGGTATTCTTTACATGTAACATACATTCTATAATTGTACCTTCAATATCCTAGTCTTCAATATCATTTTCTTCAGAGTCACTTGTCGCTGGGAAGCTAAACCTGGAATATAGTTATAGGGTAAAACACCACAACAGAAATTTAGTTAAGGGTTATATATATCAAATGGATCGGTTATACAGATACACCTGGGAGACTCTAGAAATATAGCATACGGGGCGAAAATTTACCGTACGTTAAATAACTTGTGATGTTTCAATACATTAAAATAAAGAGTAACGATTATGCTGAAGAGGATGGAGTAATGTATGAAGTCCTTATCAAGAATGTAGACTGTTCATCCACTGGCGGACCTACATACAACTAAGCGGGCAACTGCCCCCATTGATCCGAGAAAAAATTTACTAATATATATACTATATCTATAATTTGTCCCCCTTTAATAATTTTATTCGCATTTAAACATTTTATTGCCCCCAACTCGAGATCCTGCGTCCTCCCATGTGTTCAGCTATGCAACAGAAAACAGGAAAAACCGGAGTACTCACATGATCAGTTGAAAACGTCTGTTAAAAATGAATTCATTAATTTAATATATATATATATATATATATATATAGAGAGAGAGAGAGAGAGAGATATATAACAAATAAAAATAAAATAAGAACCAAAATTAGGCTAAACCATTGGGTTTTCTAATAATTTGGTTTGGTTTGGTTTGGGTTAGTATTTTTTTAAACCAACCCGATTAATACTATGAAAAAGTCAATACAAACGAACCTAACTTGGCCTGCTTCAAATTCTAAAATTAGCGTACACACTTTTTCAATACACCAAAATGTAAGAGAATTTGTTATAATAAATACTACAGTACATCACTTATTACACTCACTAATTCATCAAAAGTTACATATAATAAGTAATTGCAAATAAATACTTCTCCTAATTAATCAACAACCGACAACCCAAGTGCTTTCAAATGTTAGTAAAATCATTATTTCCAATTGTTCGACACTACCTCAGATGATTAGAGTCACAAAATTAATTGTTAGAGGATACTTTGCAAAAGAAAAAGATAGTAATAATTTATTTTCAGGCCTTATAGTAATAATGGGAAATTAGAGATAATGACACAATCTGAAATATTTTCAAGAACGCAAGCATTACATATTTTTTTGGAGGAATGACAATCGCGTAATTTTCATAAATGGCGAGCGACAAACAATGAATCCTTAATCAATGAATCTCCCAAATAATCCCAAATCGTTGAATTTCGATGATTAATCTCAAAAATCAATGAATTTTGAAAATTAGTGAATTTCGACAGTGGATTTCGGCAGTGAATTTAAATAGTGAATTTCGAACACGAGTCAATTTCGACAGTGGATAAATAGTTTTGTCCTTTATGCAAAAGTTTCAAAAAACTGTCCTTCTATTCAATTGATGAAATATTTCTGTCATTCTCCCTCATTCCCCCTAGTAATAATTTATCACAGGAAACACAAAGCCTGAAATTTTACATAGAAAAAGATGGCACAATAGAAAAAGGTAGGAATATATAGAATAATTAAGCTTACCAGGACTAAAAGGAATGGTGTCTTCAGTTGAGAGAGCAAAGGACATGAAAGCAAACACAGTAAACATAACCCAGAAAAAAGAAACCTTCATCTTTATGTTTTCTTCCTCGTTGAAAATCTGCAATCTTTTAAACGAAAGAAAATAGAAAAAATAGTATTAAAAAAAACGAAGTTAAGTTTGAATTTTCTCAGAGCAAAACAGAAACTCCGGCCTTTAAATAAGCTCAACCCATTGGAAACTTTACTTTCAACTCTAGCTAGGAAGCTCTATGTCTTGACCCGGGATTCTTTGAAACCGTTTAATTAAGTTGCCCAGAATATCCGGAAGGATAAGAAGAAATTTTGAATATTAATCTTGCCCATGTCGAAGGAGAGAGTTTTTAATGGATGAAAAAGAAATTAAGGTGGTCATGGGGTATACATGATGGACAATCAGGAAGTGGTAATTAAGGGTAGTAATGGAGAGTAATTGTGGCTCTCTGTGTTGTTGTTGTTGTGAAAAATAAAAACAGTGTGAGTCGAAATAAATGCGAACATGCACCGGAAAACGAGCCCTGCAGCTAGGCGGAATCCACTCTTTCATCTTCAAGATTAATTGCCCTCTTGGATTTTGGACACGCCAACTCTTGATTCATCGTTTGGTGTTTCCATATAAATTGATTTAATTTGCATTAATGTCGATGAAACAATACTACTAGAGCAATGATACAGGGAACCATATCGATTGATCTAGGACCACTATTGAATATTTTGATATCTTTATTGATTGATCTAGGTTTCACAATAATCAATATTGTAGATGAATATTATGTCAATTAGTTGTATGAATCCGTCATATATTATAAGTCTTCATAGCTTTATGCACATAGATTAAGAAACTAAATAAATTATCCAACTTTGATAGTTTGGATTAAATGCCCATATAGGCTAATTAGAATAAAGAAAAGCTTTAGAATAAGGTATAAGGATAAAACAAGAAACAAGTTATTAATTATTGCGTTGAAATGTGAGAATAACTTATATTGTGGAACGAATGAAAAATACTGAGATGACTTATTTAAGACGGAGGAGTACTACAAGTCATTCACATTGACGATGACAAATTATGTCACCTAATGAATCCGGGCCTGAATGAATCTAGTGATGAATACCCAAAACCCTAATGCCTCAAGAACGTGGTGGTTGGTTTTATGATTTGCGGCTGAGTCTAAGAGCTTGTCTTAGATTGCCTACGTATCATGTAATTGTCCAGGAATCAAGCCTTACGTAGTTCCTGGAACGTGGTATTTATAATGATAATTAATGCACGCCCTAACCCTAATATTAGGTCGGTTTAGGCTATTGTCATATTTACCCTTGATGGGCCTTGCCCCTTGCCCAAGTTATCATCCTGATAATGGGCCTTCGTAGCTGGTGCGGACTCTTCCCTCGACGCCGACTTAAACGACTTGCGGTAACCGACTCTGGGAACCTTATCCCGCACTGCTCGAATGTCGATCGGCGTAGACTACCTCGAGTATCGACATGCGTACCTTGGTACTTATTCGTAGCGTGTGGACCAACCGATGGGCGACACGCGGGAGGGTGAAATCAGTATCATCATAAGTCCCCGGACTTGAGAGAGGCGACTCGTTGTCCGAGGTCAAATCGCCATTTTGAAATCGTCTTGAGTTGGATCATCGCCTGCAGGCGGGAAAAAGCCCTAACGCTTCGCCTGCCACCTGTCACTCCAGCCAATCGTGGCATTGCATCATGACGTCACAGCGCACTAACGCCTCATCTTCCATCAACCGTAACGTCATGCCTTGATTCTTGCAATTTGTTGGGGGGTATAACTCCTTACAACTCCCTCAATCACGTCCTTTCACATTATTTGAAGATCTTTGCCAGCATAAAAGGGAGGGAAAGAGTTGGAGAAGAGATCTATGTGCCATTTCCTTCACTTAATCCCAAAACACCAAGTAAGCATCTTTTTTGGTTTCTACCTCTTCTTCTTCTTTCTCTTGTATTTATTCATGTCTAGCAGTGCTACTGAGGCTGATAGGAGTAGTGAATCACCTTCTCACACCCGAACTTTGTTGCCTACTGCTTCTGATCATCCTCCCCAACCAATTTTAGACGACCCCATAGGTGTTCTTAGGGAACTCCCAGCAGAAGCCCTATATGGTGTCCTATCCCTAAAATGAAGATAAAAAATAGAGTTTACCCCAAAATAGCTTCCACAATGAGTCTATATCCTATTTATTTTTAGGGATATGAGCAGTCAGGTCCTACTTGTGGGGATGCACTATTCACGCCCTAAACATATTTAATTATTAAAAATTATAGGGATAGGGATGCTGTTAGAGTGAAATAATAAATATTTAATGTGTATAAACATGGTTGTGAGGTAGAATATGTATTATTTAATATTATTTAAAATGTTATAGTGATAAGGATAGGGATGCTGTTGTGGAGGTTTTTGGATTGAGATGTTGTAAAATAGGGATATGTATTATTTTATATTATTTTAGGGATAAAATTTGGTGCTTCTGTTGGGAGTGCCCTTAGGGAACCAAAGAAATTAGTGACTAGGATGGAGGGGAAGGGTCCTAAAGGTTGTCTTACTACCCTTTCCTCCGATGATATTGGTAGAATCCAGCCAAAGTTTGGCCTTGCCAGCCCCCAGTTTGAAATCCAACTACCTTCCGGCCAACATCAATACGCCGATGAGCCTCCGGAGGGGTTTTGCTCGGTCTACGAAGCCCAGCTCTCCAGTGGATTGAGATTTCCACTGTGTCCGGCCGTCATAGTTGTTCTACACCATTACGAGATAAGTGTATCTCAGTTAGGCCCCAATGCCATTAGGATTCTGATAGGGTTCGTGAGAGCATATCGAGTGGCCGGGGTGCGCTTCTCGATCCCCCTCTTTCGCTATTACTATAAGATGGCAAGCATGCCGGACAAAATGTGGTACACCTTCCAAATGAAGGACCAATTGACACGAGTTTGTGTCCGAGGACCTTCATCACACGGGACCTGAAGCCTCGATTCTTCTTCCTACGTCATGGCTTAGTAACCCCTACATCGGACAATGGAGGTCGAGGGGCAAAAGAAACGATAAAGCGGGACAAGGGTCCAAATTTCCTCTCCGAGGCCCGTATAATGGACGGCTTCTGTTTCGAGATGGCCACCCGAGATCTAAGCCTTCTTTATGACCTGGCATATCTAGAAGAGGCAGGGCCGGTGCCTTACGGGAATCTTCACTCCCTCGACCAAGAGAACTGTAGGATATTTCTTCGTTTATTGTATGTGTTTTTCTTTTCCGATATTTGCAACTTGACATTTTGTTGATGCTAACCTTATCTTTTCTTTCACAGTGGGAAAGTTCTCTCTTATCACTGACCCTACTCACATTCCCCAGTCGAAGAGTAGGTCGCTCCGCCTCTCGAGGATACAATGGCTCTATTGCCTGATTGCGAGGCAAGGGCACCTCCCACGGCCGGAGAAGGGAGTTATGTCCACCGAGATAACTCCTGCTGGTGTCGAGTCGACGATTCCATTCGTTCCCCGACCACAAACCACCAGTGACTTACTTGTCCGCCATGGTTTGTTGCGAGATGAGGACGAAGAGGACCTGGTTGATGTAACTCCACATATCGGGGGGAGCATCTAGGAAACAACGGCACGACCCAAGAGAAGGCCGACCCTTCCCGACTTGGTGAGGGATCAACAAAGACAGGCCAAGAGGGCTAAAGTCAGTGAGGCCTCTTCTGAGGCGGAAGTCGATATGAACCAGGTTGCTGATGAGTGTGCCGTCAGGGAGAATAAAGCTCTATCTTCTGCACTCCAGAAATTGGGTCGCATGGTAAATCGCTTTCTCCCTTTTTCTTTCTCCCTTTTTCTTTCTCCCTTTTTCTTTCTCTTTAACGTGGCCCATCTTTTATTTTTGTTGGATGATGTATCTCTCTTTTTATTTTATTTTTCTCTCGACAGGCACAACACCTTAGCAAGGAAGCCGCCAAGAGGTTGAGCGCGCCTGCCGAGTCGAAAGAAAATTTAAAGAGGACAATACGAAATTTGATGGACGAGAGTGCCAGGAAGGGTGCCGCTGTAGCCGATTTGGAGACCCAACTGGAAAATCATGCGAGAGCAGCAGACTCCGAAATAGAGAAGCTGAAGACCGAGATCACATTTCTGAAAGGTGGGCTATCTACCTCTTTTAGCGATTTGAACAAAGCTCGAGCGCGGCCGGGTCTGTCTGGAGAAGAAGCTGACCGAACTGTCGGTGGACCATGAAAAGATGTAGAAAGAGCACTATGCCTCTCTGGCCGAAGTTAAGCAGGCTTGGACGGAGAGGGATGCAATGCGGGTCGAACTGGGGAGTGTTCCATCCCGGATCGAGGAAGCCAAGAGAAGCGCCATCGCTGACTATCGGAAGTCGAAGGAACTCGACGATGATCTAACTGTGATGATGCGCATGGCGATGATGGGTGGTTACACTCTGGCAGTGAATCACGCCTCGGAGGTCTATCCCGAGTTTGATGTGGGCAAACTTGCTGTGCCACAATTCTACGAGCCCGAGGCGGAGAAGTTATACGACCAGTATAACGAGGAGTTCCAACGAAGGAATCTCTAGCTCGGAAATATGGTCCATCGACCTCTGCACAAGCCGCTAATCCCGAGCCGACCCTCAACGATGCTTCTTAGTTGTTGCTCTCTTGAATTTCGCTTTTGTTGAATTTTTTATTCGAACTTTTTCTGTATAATTTGCTTAATCATACTTTAACTTGCTTTGGCTGGTCTTGTCGACCTGACCTTATGTTGCATTGATTTTGCTTCATTTTTTGCAATATTTTATTTCCTTCTCTTTTTGTTGTCTATCTGTCATGTTTCGATGTCTTTTAGATCTTCGCTTGTCGAGCCTTTGGCTCTGTTTGCTGCTTTTTTTATCGATGTCGTGTTGCCCCCCAAGTGTATTATGAACCTTTGGTTCTTATTGCACTTATGAGTCTAGTTTAATTGAGATCGACTTGGTCACCTTAGCATTTTTTGTCTCACGGACTAGTTCTGCCATAGATGTATCGATTCTCTGGCCGTTTGGTCCGACTTTGTGAACCGTCCCTCTGCCTTAGCATTTTTTGCCCATTGGGCTCGTTTGGCTTTTGGCTGGTCGTTTTTTGGGCGTTCGGTCCGACTTTGCGAACTCTCCCTTTGCCTTAGCATTTTTTGCCTATTAGGCTCATTTTGCTTTTGGCTATATTGAGGGATCCGACTTGCGGATGATCCCCTATTCTATCACATTAGACTCGTAATGTTAAGGTTGTACATCCTAACAAACATAAAAGCATCTCGAAAAAGACATGTTTATTAGAACATTCACGAAATTGTCAAACACACTTATTACAAAATGTGAAAACAAGAATGAATCGACATAAGGATTAATAAAACGTAATACTTCCTCAGATTATTGGCATGCCATTGTCGAGGAACTGTGGTTTCATCTGCTCGTCTGAGTTGGTAAGATCCCTTGGGGTGAACCTTCAAGATCTGATACGGCCCTTCCCAGTTGGGGTCTAACTTACCAGTCGCTTCTTGTCGGCTTGCTTCATTCTTTCTAAGTTATAATACTGCGAGATCTTCTGTTTATACCTCGCCATTCGAGCTGAAGCTATTTCTCTTCACTCCTCAACGCTATCTTTTTCATGTCGAAGATCGAGATCATTGGTTTTGATATTGTACGCTAGAACCCGAGGAGAGGGAAAACCGATCTCGGCGGGAATTTCTGCCTCGCATCCGTAGACCAGAGAGAAGGGCGTTTCTCCTGTCGACGAATTTGGAGCTGTCCTATACGACCATAGGATGCTCGAAAGTTGTGCTGCCCAGTCTCGGCCTTCGGCTTCTAGTCTCTTTTTCAACCCTAGCATGATCTGTCGATTTGTCTGCTCGACCTGACCATTTGCTTGTGGGTGTGCCACCGAGGTGAAGTGCTGGCTGATATGATATTCATTACACCATTCTCTAACTCTTCGATCTTCGAGCTGAGAGCCATTGTCTAAGATCAGAGCCTTGTGAATTCCATACCTGTATAAAATATCGACCCACAAAAATTTCTTGATGGTCGCTGCTCTGATGTCGGTCAAAGCCTTGGCCTCGACCCATTTCGTGAAGTAGTCCACTGCGACGACCACGTATCTGTTGTTACCTGGAGCTCGGGGTAAGGGTCCGACGATGTCGACGCCCCACTGATCAAAAGGCCAAGCTGACGAGATGATGTTCATTTCTTGGGCCTGTTGATGGGTGATATTATCGTGGATTTGACAATTCCTACACCTCTGAACCAGGTGGTTTGCATCTCGTTGCATCGACGGCCAAAAGTACCCGGCTAGCTTACATTTTCGGGCAAGCATCCTAGCTCCGCAATGGTTTCCAGAAGCCCCTCTGTGATTTCTTCGAGAAGATATTCACCTTCTTCTTCTGATGCACATCTTAACCATGGCGCTACAAAAAAAAATTCGATAAAGGATAGAGTCGAAGAAAGCATACCGCGCTGACCAAAGTCGGATTTTTCGTGCTTGCACCTTGTCGGATGGTAGAATTCCGTCCTTAAGGTAAAGGGCTATTGGATCCATCCAAGTCGTCTGTTGAGTGAAAATGGGCGAAGCCTGACGGAGCAATGCCGCGTGGAGGTAGAAGGCCTACGCGGCTGCACTTCTGATTCCTTGTAGCTTATGTCTGTCAACAACTCGACTAAGACTTTCTTGCTCGAGACGAAGTTCGAAGCTAATTTAGATAAGGCATCGGCTCTCTTGTTTTGACTTCGGGGGACATGCTCTATCTGAACTGATTTGAACTTAGGTATGAGGCCTTGCACCACTGTTAGGTAGTTCTTCATGGTTTCTTCCTTGGCTTCATACTCCCCCCTAATATGATTCACCACCAACTACGAGTCGCTGGACACTAGTAGGTTATTGACTCCTAATTTCAAAGCAAGTTTCAGACCTGTGATCATAGCTTCATATTCGGCCTCGTTGTTCGTTGCTTTGAAGTCGAACCGAAGGGCGTATGGAAACTCTTCACCTTTCGGGCTGATTAACAGGAGTACGGCACCTGCCCCCTCTTTGCTTGACGCCTCATCGACTTGGAGAGTCCACTTGTTCTTCCAGCTTTTTGCTCTCTTGCTCGAGTTGGATGGAAATTCCTTCGGCTAAAAAATCGCCAGGGCCTGGCCTTAACCGCAGCTTCGAGGCACGAACTCGATGTCATCTGAGCCATTTCCACTACCCATTTTGCTAATCGACCGAAATGTCGGGCTTTGCTAAGATCTGCTTGATGGTTGGTCAAGAACCACCGTGATGGGATGGGCTTGGAAATACGGCCTCAGTCTTCTCTAGGCGTGCACCAGACATAACGCCAACTTTTTGGCGGTGAGTATCGGATCTCGGTCCATGCAACGCTTTACTAACAAAATAAATTGGCACTTGGCCGGGGACCCCTTCCCGAATTAGAACTGCACTCACTGCTTCTTCACATACTGCCAAGTAAACCAACAATTTCTCTCCTTCTCGAGGGGAGTGAGAGTGGGTAGTTCCGATAAGTAGGCTTTCAAGTCTTCGAAGGCTGTCTGACATTCTTCATCCCAATGGAAAGGACTGGGCTTACGAAGAATCTTAAAAAATAATATTGTCGTAAACACACCCATAACGACATTATTATTGTCGTAAAACCACCAATAAGTGAACTGATGATTATTGGCGTAACGAAGTATGTTTAACGCCATTATTATCAACGTTAAATATTTAACGACAATAATATTGGCGTTAAACATACATCGTTACGCCAATAATCATCAGTTCGATGTTATTATTGTCGCTCCTCTTCATCTCCCCAAATTATCTCAATTCTGCAAAAATCCTCCAAAAATTCTCGGAAAAACGATATGTCCTTGCAATGGATTACGAGGCTCATTTGGAACAAATGGATCAAATTTCACAACGGAGATAGCCCCCGAGGTTAATGTTAATTTCTATCTCACAATTTTTATTTGATTCTATTTTTGTTGTGCAATTTGTAAGGAGGGGTAGATTGGTTAGGGTTAGGGGTTGTTTTTGAATTTCTGAAGTACACGATGATATATGTTGTTGGTTTGAATGGTGATTTTACGCCAATATATGGTTCATTTTACGCCAAAATTCGAAGTTATTGGCGTTAAACATGTGTTTAACGACAATACTATTGTCGTTAAGTGTATGTTAACGACAATAATATTGTCGTAAAACACATGTTTAACGCCAATAATATTGTTGTTACGTTTATTATTTAAAATATTTAGTGTTTATTATATATAATTCAATAATGATAGTTTGAATGTATATAATAATTTAATAGCCTTGTTGTAATGGTGTGAACATATTTTGACCTACTATATTTTTGAATGAATATTTAATAGCCCTATATGTAATATAATTGCCTTAGTATAGTATAATGTAATCTAATATTTAATAGCCCTGTATAGTATAATTGCCTTAGTATATTCATATGCCTAATAGTACTGACAATGTAACCTAACCAAATACAACGGCGACGAAATGATGAATAACACATAACGCAAATAAGAACGAACAACTTTGGACAGTATGAATATGAACTCGACACGAGAACGATATCCAATGTACATATATACATGACACAAACAATATCCGTTTGTCACTGTATATATTTATACATACCATACACAAACATACACACACGATATCCGAACCTTTATGATATTCATGTATGAAAGTGTCTGTTTGCACGCATACACGTGCATATCCGTTCGTGACAGTATACATATACATTAGTTTGGAAAGTAGTGTAGTCATTCATTATCCAAGTTACGGTGATGTTTTGTTTGTTTGGATCTTAGTGTGATTTTGTTGAATCTCGGGTTGTTAGATGTTTAAGGCAATGCGGGTTGTTACATGTTTAAGTTATGTGTCATTTAGTTGCGTTGTTTGTTAGTAAACCACGAGAGAGTGATGATGAGATGCCGGACGATTCCGTGAAACAACACCTCAAATACCTAATCTACCTGGATGCCTCACTTCCGGTGAGGCTTACTAAGTCTCTTTGAGTGGAGAGATGAACAAGAGAACCTACAAATCCTCTACGAGTCGTCTATAGGACCTCATTTCTTGCGAGGCATGAGGAAGGCCATAATCGCTGAGAAGGAAGGAGTGGAATCGAAAACAACCTGAACTCTACAGAACCTCGCTTTTCGGGTGGAGGCTTTCACCGTAAGCGCGAAACGGAAGTCGCCGATGTTATTGTCGTTGTTCGTTTCTTATTTGCGTTATGTGTTATTCATCATTTCGCCGATTCATCAGTATTTGGTTAGGTTACATTGTCAGTACTATTAGGCATATGCATATATTAAGCCATTAAAATACAAAAATCAAACTAAGGCAATTATATACATATATACTAAAGATATTAAATGATAAAATGGCTAAAGGCAATCCGAGAATTAAATATGATACAAGGCTATTAAATATCATATTTGCACATAATAATTCATATGCAGATCATCTCAGTTAGGTTACATTGTCGAGAATATTAGGCATATGCATATACTAAGCCATTAAATTAGACATATCATACTTAGGCAATTATATACATATACTAAAGATCTCAAATGATAAAAGTCTAAACGCAATTAATATATTAAATATTATACTAAAGACTCTAAAGGGAAAAACCTAATTTTCACATAATGAGTATATAATATATTATACGTATGATAATGTGAAAATTATGAAATCATGTGAAAATTCATAGTATACTTTCATAATCATTTTCACATAATTAGTATATATTATACTTAATATATTACATACTATTTATGTGAAAATAATCATCAAATCATAGTAAACATTATATGATCACAAAAAAGTTGCTTTTCTCAACAAAAATAAAAAAAATGAAATAAATATAACCTGTTTTTACGTCATTATTATTGGCGTAAAAAATAATTTTACGATAATAATAATGGCGTAACAGAATATTTAGCGCCAATAATAATGGCGTAATAACATTTTTAACGCAAATATTAATGGCGTAAAAACTTGTTTAACGCCAATAATAATGGCGTAAAAACTTGTTTAACGCCGATACCTGGTTCATCGTCTTCATCATTCTGTTCATCACAATTTACACACCAATTTACACAAACTTCATCATTCCACACAATTTCCCTATATCTTAATACTAAACGCCAATAACAAACAATCTATTAAGCAATTTTCATCGACTTCATCATTTTCTTCATTAAATTCAAAACAATATACACATTACATTATATGAAGTTATTGCAAAAAAATAATTAATACTTACCCATGCCGAACTTCCTTGATGGAGCAGCCTCTTTGTTTGATGATACCAAACTTGAAGATTACACACAGTCTTTTGGAATTTTTTTTTTGGTTTTTGGTTGAGCTAAGAGTTGTTTTGTGCTAAGCAATTCACAAATAAATAACTTTGAAATAGAAGGGAATTGCCAAACAACTAAATATTGGAACCAACGAGGTATTTTTAACGCCAATATTATTGTCGTTAAATTTTTAACGTTGATAATAATGACGTTAAACGTACCTCGTTACGCCATTAATCAGCAGTTCACTTATTTGGTGGTTTTATGACAATAATAATGTCGTTATGGGTGTATTTACGACAATAGTATTGTCGTAAAACCTAAGAGTGACTTCATACGGGATTTATCCCCTCTAAAACTAATATATGAAAGAACCCACCTTTAGCGCGGTGGCTTCACTTCCCAACCCAACACACTATCCCTAAATAAAACTAAGCTCCCCTAATATGAAAGGTCTGCTGCTAATATGAACAAGAATACCATTTATCTCTCTTTTTACTCAATAAATTAATTTCACACATCAATATCATTTATATAATAATGTGTTATGTATCGAGAATGATCTGAAGATAACTTGAGTAGTATCACAACGGTGATATACATCATTGAAAAAAAATTATATATACTATTTTTTCCATAAAAAAATTTAATCTGTCCAAATATTTATTTTTTTATTTTGAACTCTTTTTGTGTACGGATACGACATCTTTTTATTTTTTTTACCGTTGTGCGACGTATTCAAATATCACTTTGTAAGCATAAAATATTTTTAAAGGGATGTATAGAGGTTGCTTATTGGAGTGAATTATTTTTTGGGTGTTGAAAAGTCAGAATCAGAATTCTTAAAACGATGTGTTTGAAGGGTGTAATTGGATGTCCCCATTAGGATCACTCTAACTACGAATGTAGTCATTTTTGTCACTTTAATTCCAATGTGGAGGGGACAAAGCCTGATTTTCTAAAATCCAGATAGATTTGGTTGAATGAAAATAGATTCTCTCTGTTGTCATTTTGTTTTTTGGGGTCCATCTGACAATGAGGGTCTCGAGGAATAATTTCAAGGGATTGTGGATGTAGATATCAAGGTTGCTGAGGAGACCTCACAAACTCTTTCACCTCTTATTTGATTTTTTGTCACCTCTTATTCTCTTTCTGCTTTTAGGTTAAAGGTTGTGAAGAATCATTTTTGGCCTAAAATGACGAAAAATAGACAAAAAAAAATAATGGTTGAGAAGACAAAACACGACGTTATTCTTACGTGTGTTCACTACGTGCGGATGTAGTGACGTAGTAATAATGGCGCGTTTTTGTTCTTTTCAACCATTATTTTTTTTCATTCTTTTTTTCTCATTTCAGATCTTATTTTGTCTTCCTATCTCCTGACTTTTTTATTTTCAATAAAATTAAATAAAAATAAAACCAGGGCTTGTACCTTTGCTCCATTACTTCTCTTGTCTTGTGTACTCCTCTTCATCTTCTTCTTCTTCTTTTTTTTATAATTTTTTTAAAGACACCGTAAGGAAGTGAAACCGTTACAAAGTTTTGATCAATCAATCGGTCTATAGTATCGTTGACCCACATCCGGCCGTTCATATTCAACAAAGTTTCGATCAATTACACAGATGGACACAGATTCCGTAGACAGAAACACTCATGTCTACATCTACTTCACTCAGACTATGTGTTTCCACAACCTGCACTAATGACCGACCAACTATAGTTTTACTCTCTTCTGTTGCTGAAGAACAAAGAGATCGATGTTTGCTTATATCTATATCTATATCTATATCTGTGAATGTATATTTTGTGACACAACATGAAAAATGTTGGGGAAAAGGAGGAAATTAGAGAATGCAATGAAATGAATTATACACCACGATAGCAAAGCGATTGCGCTCGCTTTGCCCAATCAATGATATTCCAAAAGTGTCCCCCCTTCCTGCTGTTGGTTTTATCAGGAGACCTTGTTGTGAGCTCCTTCTCATTCTTCTGCAACATGTCCCATAGTATATGAACATCCTCGTATTCGCATGTCCTTACATCTTGGTGTAACTTGAAAACACCTGCAGTATTCGTGTAGACAAAATGAATTTTATTTTATCGTGCTAACTATTGTATTGAGGTAACTTGTCTGCGTGGTATAAAACTTGGAGGCCTTTAAGGACACTACACTAAAACGGTTAACCCAACTTCAAATCTCATTAATCATTCTCCCACACTACATTGTTCCCAGCCCTACTAAGGGAACTAACATTCTCACCAAGACCAAAACCTCAAGAATTAGGTATAATTATTATCCCTCAATCCAAGTAATTTTTCACCAAATTAATGGATCGGCATAGAAAAACATAACCCTTTGGAGATGCTCTTAGAAAAATGAGAAAAGTAAATTCGTACGGTGCCATAAAATTCACAGATATTACATAATCTAACATGATTTAAAGATTATAAATTTGATGACATAAACAGTTTTAAAAAATCGATCATATTTTGAATTAATAAAACATAATTGCAAGAGCACTTGGCCAGATCACTCTACGGGCACGATCCGGACCGAACCTTGGATTAGTCGGATAAATGGGTTTGAATACCGGAGCTTAAAAAAATTTCAAGAGCAAATTAATAATAATAATGGAAAATTAATTACCAGATTTGCGATAGCCAAAACGTGCGGCAACCTTGAATCCACCATTTCTTATAGGGGACATCAATCTTCTTCCCCACCACTCCATTCTCAATGCCTCCCTCTATTATTACAACTCTCCGAAGCAAGCAGACCGTTTTGGGCGTCAAATAATCTGCTGAATTCTGACCCCCAAAATTACAAAATCTTGAAGCCTGGGAATCCAATTCACTAATATAACAAAACAAAAACAAAAAAATCAAAACTAATTAATAACAAAACAAAAAAAAAAATGGTATAATTTCGGAAACAGAAGCTGGGCAAGAAAGAACATGAAGAAAAGAGTTGTGGTGAATACCAGATAAGATAAGAAAGAGGAAAATATCAAAAATGTTGTATCTTCCGCCTTCCGGTTTGTCACGCTTCTCTTTGGTTGCGCTTTGTAGAGAAGGCGAAGCAGATGAGGTCGTTGGTTGGTTTCCCCGACATATTGGACGTTGACGTTCTAGTGAATTTAACTATCACACGTGTCCTTCTTCTTGTTTTCTTTTTCTTTTTCTTTTTCCAACGGAAAATTGCTGGTCGGGCCAGGTGGATGCTACTGTTTGGTCTTTACAACCGATTGATTAATAGTCGTTCCGAGATTCACTATTCATATATTTTTCTTTCTTTTTAAAGCTTCCGGTACATCCGTTGCAAATTGGGCTAATTACAAGACTTTAGTAGCTTACACTAACGTCTCTTGGTCTTGTGTTGTGGGGTACTTGAAATCATTATGATCCATCAGTTAGATTGAGAGAAAATCTAATTTCAAATTTCATTTTATTTTTTCAGGGAAACAGACAATCTTCTCTCATCACACTGTAGCCACGTGGGAAGTATATATATTTTTATTTCTATTTTCTGATAAAAGCATTTGTCCTTTTTCAATTTTCATGTTTATTTTCATTCAGAATATTCCTTCACAGAAAATGCACCATTCTTCGGAACAGTCTACTGCAATGATTAAGAAAGATTGAGAGACAGATTAAGGGATTTAGGGTTTTAAGGAGGGATGAAAGAATCTTCTGTTCAGCTGGGACCCACCCATGTGGTATTAAATGTTAACCATTCTTCTCCCCCAACTCCCCCAACAAAACCATATAATATTACTGGTTTTGCCAAGTTTTGGGTTCTAGTCATGAGGCGTAAGGGTAGGCCGTAGGCGTGACGTAGCCGTTCATGACCCTTCTTCTTCTTCTTCTCCGATGTATGCATAAATTTAATGCAAATATTTTTTTTTTCAAAAAAATTAAAGTTTTTATATGTTGTTCAGTGAATAATTCTAAGAACTTTTGTAGTTGAAACCTAAGGCTAATTCGTTGTAAATAATTTTACATAATTTATTTAAAATAATTCACCCTTTGTATTTTTCTAACTATTCATCGTTGACCAAGTCAACATTTTGATTCCGACCTCTGATCAAAGATCCATCCGGTCCATCCGTCCCAAATGGGGGGTAATTGCAAGACCTTAGTCGCTTGGTCTTGCGTTGTGGGGGACTTGAAATCACCATGATCTATCGTCTAGATTGAGAGAAATCGAATTTGAAGTTCCATTTTTTTCAGGGAAACAGACAAACTTCTCTCTCTTCACACTGTAGCCACGTGGGAAGTATATATATTTTTATTCCCATTTTCTGAGAAAATCACTTCTTTTGTCCTTTTTCAATTTTCATGTTTATTTTCAATCAGAATATTCCTTCATAGAAAATGCACCATTTTTCGGAACAGTCTACTGCAATGATTAAGGAAGATTGAGAGGCAGAGATAAGAGATTAAGCGATTCGCGGTTAAAGATTCGAGGTTTTTAAGGAGGATGAAAAAGATCTTATGTTCACGGGACCCACCCACATGGTATTAAATGTTAACTGCTCTTTCTCCCCCAACTCCCCCAACAAAACCATATAATATTACTGGTTTTGCTAAGTTTTGGGTTCTAGTCATGAGGCGTAGGGGGTAGGCCGTAGACGTGACGTAGCCACTCATGACTCTTCTTCTTCGTATGTATGCATAAATTTAATGCAAATATTTTATTTTTTTTCAAAAAAATTAAAGTTTTTATATTTTGTTCAGTGAAGAATTCTATGAACTTTTGTAGTTGAAACCTAAGGCTAATTCGTTGTAAATTATTTTATATAATTTATTTAAAATAATTCACCCTCTGTATTTTTCTAACTATTCATCATTGACCAAGTCAACATTTTGATTCCGACATCTGATCAAAGATCCGTCCGGTCCATCCGTCCCAAATGGGGGGTAATTGCAAGACCTTAGTCGCTTGCACTAACGTCGCTTGGTCTTGCGTTGTGGGGGACTTGAAATCATCATGATCCATCGGCTAGATTGTGAGAAAATCGATTTGAAGTTCCATTTTTTTTCAGGGAAACAGACAAACTTCTCTCTCTTCACACTGTAGCCATGTGGGAAGTATATATATATTTTTATTCCCATTTTCTGAGAAAAGCTCTTCTTTTGTCCTTTTCAATTTCCATGTTTATTTTCATTCATAATATTCCTTCACAGAAAATGCACCATTTTTTGGAACAGTCTACTGCAATGATTAAGGAAGATTGAGAGACAAATTAAGGGATTAAGCAATTCAGGGTTTTAAAGATTCAGGGTTTTATGGAGGGATGAAAGAATCTTCTGTTCAGCTGGGACCCACCCACGTGGTATTAAATGTTAACCGTTCTTCTCCCCCAACTCCCCCAAGCAAACCATATAATATTACTGGTTTTGCCAAGTTTTGGGTTCTAGTCATGAGGCGTAGGGGGTATGCCATAGGTGTGACGTAGCCGCTCATGACCTTTTTCTTCGTTTTCTTCTTCGTATGTATGCATAAATTTAATGCAAATATTTTATTTTTTCAAAAAAATTAAAGTTTTTATATGTTGTTCAGTGAAGAATTCTAAGAACTTTTGTAGTTGAAACCTAAGGATAATTCGTTGTAAATTATTTTATATAATTCACCCTTTGTATTTTTCTAACTATTCATCGTTGACCAAGTCAACATTTTGATTCCGACCTCTGATCAAAGATCCGTCCGGTCCATCCGTTCCAAATGGGGGTAATTGTAAGACCTTAATCGCTTGCACTAACGTCGCTTGGTCTTGCATTGTGGGGGACTTGAAATCACCATTATCCATCGGCTAGATTGAGAGAAAATCGAATTTGAAGTTCCATTTTTAAAGCTTCCGGTATCTGAAATTTACTGGTTCGATTAATTCAGAGTCCGACTCTTAGTCAAGGTGGCCATGCCAAAAACTCTTTCAATTTTCAACATGACGCCTCAGAAGAATCTAACCGGTGGCCTCCATGGGTATTATCAAATCACTTAACACATGAGCCAAGCTACTTAATTAACTATTCATGTTTAATTATCTAAGATCTAATGTCATTCACATATTTGTCATATAATTCTCTGTTTAATATTATTAGAACACTTTGTTGTAGATACTGTAAATCTTTATGTACTTTTATTAGGCCAAATAAACAATGCAAGTGTTTACAACTTCAGGCTAGGGCGTGGTTGCTCAAACAACTAGACCCCTCACAAATAAAGTTGTTTGGGGTAAAAGATGGGTTCGGCCTATTGTCAATGCACTTAATTAAAGAAAATGAACGTGAATGAAAGGCCTTAACAATGCTTACTCGGTCCGTTGCCAGACAACCAATCGAAAAAAAGGTCATTTGTAGGAGCTTTTAGGCGTTGAATGCATGAAAGGTAGTCGGTTTCAATCACCACTGATCTAACGTATAACGAGGAAGCAACAAAAATGGCTTGTTGAATGGCAAGATCTTAAGTGTTTCTACATCAAGGTGACCCACAATTCGTTTAAGACAAAGCGTGTTAAATTATACTTGGGTGGTCATGTACGATAACTCCTATGGTTGAGGAGTCGTTTGAACAAGTGACATTTAGGTTGCATTTAAAACTGGCGGTCGGGGTGGTGACCATTGAAAAGGCCATGGCTTCGGGGCTTGATAGGAGTGAGGAGACTTTGTGGAAAGGATGAACTCTTTGGCCTCTTGTTCCAAAGTCGATATGATCTTGATAACGTTTGGAGATTTGTTAACGAAAAGCCAAGCACAATAGGCTTTCCAGATGTGCCATAAAATAGTGATAGTGTTGGCTACTTTCTCGGTGTCCGCTTTGTTTGAAAGGTGGTCAAGGATGCTCGTTAAATCCCAACTTGCCGCAAATGCTGATTGGACAACTTTATCAACCAAAGCCTCCCAAATACAGGTAGGCAATGAGCAGTAGAAAACAAAGGTGCTTCAAGTCCTCTTCATGGTGACAGCATATAGTGCATTTCCCATCGCTCATTTGGCTTTTTTCAATGAGACATTGGTGGCTCGGAAATCGTGAAGACTTCTTCAAATGAAATGGTGAACTCTGGGACGAACTTGGAAATTCCATATGCGACGCAAAATATAATTGAATGAAGTGGAAGTTGATGCTATTGGGTAATTCGAGCCACTTTGTGTAAGCTGCCTGACGAGATTGTACCCCAATTTTATAGAATAGTTTCCCCTTTTCGTCGTAGTGCCGGATGATGTCGTCTTGAGGGTTGCCGGTGGGAATATGGATGCTAAGTATTAACTATGTTTCATGTGGGTAGAACGAGTTAGCCACCATATCATAATTCCAAGTGCAAAGATAAGGGTCAACGAGAGAGTCCACTTTTGCTTCACTTGGAAGAAAGTTTGAAGTCACTCGGAAAAAGGTAGGTAACGATAGCCTTCCATTTATTAAAGAACCGTTACCAACTCGCCAACGAAGTCCATTAGTGAGAAGGTCCCTCTCAACGAGTATGTTGCACCATAAAAAGTAATGTCTCGTTCCAAGTCCGGCATCAAGAATATTTCCACTACTGAAGTATTTTGCTCATAAGACCTTGCTTACAAGCGTGTTGGGCTTTTTGAGCACCTGCCTTGGTTGTTTTGCGAGTAGAGAAGAATTAAACAAGTCAAGATAGCGAAAGCCGAGCCATACCACATTCTTGGTCATAGTGCAAGTATCCTATTTTTTCCAATGGGTTTCTGTTTTCCGTCTCTTTCCACCCCAAAGAAACGCCAAATCAATCTCTCGATTGTGTAAATAAGGGATTAAGTTTTGTGAAAGCACTTCATTACGTAGGTTGGAATGCCCCGCAGGACATTTTTAATGAGAACCTCTTTCTTGAAAGGAGATAAAAATTTCTCATTTTTACTAGCCTTTTATGTAAGAGAAGATTTGCTTCTTGATTCTTCCGGTCATAAAAGGAAGTCCCGAGAATTCATTAGTACATGTGGCTAGAGGGACATTGAGAATTGAGAGAACATCATCTTTATCACAGCTTAAGACCAGTTGTTGAAGAACATACTCGACTTGCGTTTATTTATGGCTTGGCCCGAGAGAAGTTCACACTTGGTGAGAATGTCCTTTACTGAATTACCTCGTTGAATATCTGCTTCAAAGAAAAGAAGGTTGCCGTCTGTGAAGAGAATGTGAGAAACTCGAATATCGTTGTTCCTGTCAAAAGATAAGCCCTGTAGGGTACCGTCTGTGATAGATTAATTAATAAGCACAGTGAGACCCTCAACACAAATAATAAAGAGGAATGAGGAGAGGGGATCCCCTTTGCGGATGCCTCTGGTAGGGAGTGAGACGACGTGAAGGCCCACCATTCAACAAAACTCTAAAAAAAAATATTGTAAATCCTTTAAAAAAATACATTTTAAAGATTTCAACATTCAAATTCCAAAAGAAAAAAACAATAATTCATATACTCTAGTTTTTTTTTACTATAAAATGTAGATTTTGTAAAATTTATTTACATTTACCTCATTCATCCAGATTCTGTAAATTTTCTTTTATATATCTATTGCATTATGTAAAATAGAGAACTTGATACTATTAATTTTATATTGAGATTTTGTAAATTAGAAAAATGTGTATCAAAAGCTGCAAAATAAATAATTCATTACGAAAATCTAATACAAATGCTTTTAGGAGTTGTTTTGCATATTTATAGTAGGGACAAAAGTTGTACGTGTTAGATAAAGCTAAAACCGAAGAGTCGGGGATAACAAAAAGAAGACAAGTGTACACATCAATATGGCCATGTGTTATACTCTAAACAACACAACTTATGACTCATCCAAATTTACTAATCACTTAGATTGAGTACACTATGTACCATGATAAACATCACTAATATAAATCAACATCCTCACAAACTAGATGTGGTCTTCATCACATAATGGTAATAATTCGTAGCCGGACAATGGTTTTCTACGCACACATACATTTTGGTCATACAAAGGGAATATACGGTGCATAGTAAATTGTCCTTTTAGATCTTGATTTAGGAGCCAATATTCATAAGAGTAGGATCAGGCTGAGTGTTGGGGTATTTAGTTTCTCCAACAGTTGAACTACATATGCTAAGTATACAGCATTGGCTCATCTATGAAGAGGCTTGTATACATGAAACCCATGAACGGACTAAACACGTCGAGTTTGAAATTCTGAAACCTCTTGGTCATTGGAAACGAAAAACAGCTCAATGATTTGCTTAGTAAACTGCTTGACAAATGCACCTTACAGGCCCTGCTCTCTGCATATATTAGATATTTTGTCCCAATCATAAGGCAGATGTCAAGCTGGTTTTGGGCTCTTTCACCCATTCCAGCCTGCAGAATGCTGTTGATGCAGTTCAAGGTTTGAACCAGGGAAGATGAATAGGAATAATGAAGTTGAGCCAAAGAACAAGTTAAAGAGTTAAGACTTTGAGATATAGGCCGAATTCCAGGATTTGCAGTTATGAAGGGGTTGCAATTGTGTTTTCTGTTTTCCCTTTCGATTTAACCATTTCCAGTTCTTGTACTTAAAGTGTGTGTGTGTGTGTGTGTGTGTCTGTGTATACCTTGCATAGCTTAACTATTGAGAAGATTACTGAATTCAGCTTGTAAACAAGTTATCTCTTTGGTTCAGTGAAGAAACATTTTCTTCATTCTGCATAGTTTTCTTTTTCATTTTTCAACAGCATTTAGTTGCAAGAAAACAATATTGAGTTCCAGTATTTGCTTAAACGACAACTAATACATTCTCGAAAGGGAGACAAACCGAAATGCCTCATGAATATCACCCTCATCAACTTGGTAATTTCTCATAAACATCAACAACAACAAAAAAAAAAAAAAAAAATAAAGGGAAAAAGAAGAAGAAGAGGATTTGACAAAAACAACAAGTAGTATTAAAAATGAATGTGTTGCCTCAAAACACACAAGTTTATACTTTATAGAGTAATCTACAACCACATCCTCAGGTTCCCAAAATATCATGTAAAAGGTCAAAGAAACACCAGAAAAATCACATAGCAACTCACTAGCAGGTAATAGCCCTCCCCCGGGAACTATCCTATCTTCATCTTTGACACTGTAAAACTAATAACGGAAAAATCGAGTACTGATCAGCATCGTTTTAGTAATATGTCCGTTGTTCTTCCAGTATACCATGTGTCACCCAAGCAGCATATGGTGTTGAACAACAAAGCATACCAGATCTTTAAGCAGAGGATGCCTTCTCCAAACTCGCCATGTACGTCAGGTATATGGTCCATAGGTATGCAAAGGAGCTGTTCGCCAATGGCTGATGAAAAAATGATCAAGATATGCTTAGGTTAAAAAAAGGGGAAAAATATTTATCATCTTGTAATAACATGCTGAACATAGATGCAGAGAAAAAGAATTAAGTACCTGTAAGTGAACAGGAACAACTCTGTATGTGAAAAAATCACATACAGGCCAGAAAATAACGCCATTTAGCAATGTTGGCAGCAGGTCCCGCTTTAACCTGGCAGCAATCTCACCGGCATTTTCTCCTGTGATTGACGATAAAATATATTAGTTCATGTTCATGTTAAACACTTGAAAGCAGAATTTCAATATTCATGTCAAAATCTGACTCCTTAAAGAGGCAAGATTTACAGTTGATACAATTTTATCAGCATAGAAGAGAATATCCTATGAACCAGCACGTATTGACAACATGAAATTACGGTACAATCTAGCTCTTCGTATTGAAAATGTAATATTTCCCTTGTTCTTTGGTTAATTTTTGTGTGTGTGTGTGTGGGTGGGGGGGGGGGGGGGCAGCAATATGGATTTCAAACCATGCTTTGCCACTGGAAATGAAGATAATATCTACATCACTTATGGAGGGAAAAAAAACAGTAAATGGTAATTACTAGTCTGCTTTGAGGAAAGAAAAGCATCACAAAATATGGCGGGAATAAACCTCAAAACAATTACTACAGTTTTGTGATAGAAGAGCAATAATACGTGGGTGAAAAGTTCAATACCTTGAAGAACTGCATTAAATGAGAAGAAAGCTGAAGTAACAATAGGCCCAAATACAAGCTGCCCCATTGCTATTTTCTTTAATGTAGTGACAACATCTCGTTTAGGCAGTACCCTTCCAACCAAATTAAACCATTTATGTTGCATGATACCTAATACGCACAACCCAAATGCCGCCATTCGTATTGTCCTCATGAAGTCCAAAGAACCAGAAGGTGGCAATGTAATCATCTGAAAGTTAACACAAACAGTCAACGTTTATTGATAAAGAAAGTCCTTTGACATATCAACTAAGATCGAAAAGAAGAACGTCAAAAGCTTGATCTGTTTAACATTTCTTTATTCAGATGATTGCTTCATTTAAGATGACTGGATCCACCTAAGATGCAGCAAGGTCTCTATAAAACAGAGGCAGTCATTTTTTCCATCACAAATTTTGTCAGCAGGAAGTTCAGAAGTTTGTTTTTGGCATTTCAGAGTATAACATTTGTCAAATAAGAGGTTGAAAATCAGTGGAAAAATGAATGTTACCTGAGATTATTTCTCATGTTTATCCACTAGCTAACCAAAAGAAAGTCACTTTTTCTCTCAGTAAGTATTGCTTCTTTTGACTTGTTGCACATATATGGACATAAGGGATTCTATATGATCATCGTTATTTCTTAACCATTGTTGACGATTTCTGGAGATAAAAATGAGCATATCTGTTGAAAATCAAAATCTAAAGCAAAACTCGTCAATGAACCAAATTTTCAGTTGATTTCTACTCATTTCAATGAAATAGTTTTCTCCAAGGCTATTGTTCGACAAAATTCCTCTGAAAAAAATAAAATAAAATAAAAGAACACCAGAAACAGAAGCACCAATACTATTGGCATTTGTTCTCATCCTAATTATCTTAATTTGATGATACATTGATACATGTTGGTCGATGACAAGAAGATGCTAAACATATAGTAAGTAGTAATAAATAAAATCTCAAAATAAATTATATAACCATGTGAAGTCGAACTGGATCACCTGGGAGGTGACATCTGCTGCAGCATAGATGGCGGAAGCCGAAATGCATTTGGTACAAATAGGGTAGGACTCCAGCATGTTCAAATACCAAGATAAAAATCCTTTTCCTCCATTTTTGGACGAAAAATAGGATCTTTGAACAAATGATCCCAACATTGGATTTGGATGCGGAGGAGGGGTGATATGAGGAACCCTAATTCTACTTAAGAAGTAATAGCAGTTACCATAACTAGCGTGAAATTGTGGATGATTACGTTTGTTTTCAAGGAGCTTGGAAGAATTGGAAAACGAATAGCGTTGTTGCTGAGAGTAATGATGGAGTGTTGAGCGGCCGCGTTTGGAGAGCTGTCCTGCAAGATGATTGAGAAATTTCATCTTGAAATTGGGACCGGGCTATATTGAAAGGCGGGAGGGAGATAGGAGATAGGATTTAGGTTAACAGAACATTGATTAAACGGATTGTCCTGTTAAGGTTTGAATCAGCAAGAAAATTTGTGTGTGTGAAGAGTTTTTGTTTGATATATGAAGAAAGACGTTTCCGCAAGAACTCATTTGTACACAACAAACATAAAAGACAAGGATATAAGAAAAAGAAGAAATGCTCGTGTGTATTATTTAAAAAAAATTATGGAGAAAATTAGGGAATAATCCAGTTTTTACTTTTTTTTTTTTTTTTTTTTTTTTTTTTTTTTTTTTTTTTTTTTTTAAAGCTTTCTGTATCCGGAATTCACTGGTCCGACTAATTCGAAATTCGACCAGTTTTTACTATTTTAAGCCACAATACATTTTTTAGTTGCAATAAGGATAAATAATTTCGTTTGAATTAAATTACCCTTAATAATTTAGTTTAGACTAGAGTTGCTGATGGGCTCTTCTGCTTCGGAAGGCTCCTCAAAATTGAATTCCGACGGCTCCTAAAAGAAAAGTTGTTGGGGATCATTTTTATTTTACTTTGTAGAAGAATTCCGACAATTCCTGCTACTCCTCGACCTGAAAGGTACGTACACGCCTTTTATTTTTGGGTGGTGGTTGATGGCAGCGGCTTTAGACGGCGTAGTGGCAGCAATGGATAAGGAAAAAGCATCGAAACCCAATGATCGATAGATGCGATGATACCCACCGCCGCCGAAGCTACAAGAGAAGCTCATGTGTCTGCTGCAGGAATTGAGAAAAGACTTTTCATGCTCATCCTCCATTTTTGCTTCCAACATTTTTTGGTAGCTTTGTACGTGAATTGTATGAATCTTAATATGAATTTCTAGCTTTGAAAATGAAGATCAAACAAAAGCAGGCACTCATGAGAGGTTAATTGCTCGGTTGAATGGTAATTCCCCACTGAAAACCATCAACCTGATGCTATGCTTGCTGGTAACAAGCCCTTTACTTAAGATAATCAAGGTGCTGGTCAATTCTCTTCCGATAGAGGTAAAGGCAATGAAGGCTACAGAGACAGAGGGGGTGGAAGATCAGGCAGAGGAGGCCGGGCGGTAAAGGTCCCAATCAAGGCAATCAAGGGAACTTAGCCAAAATGGTGTGTCAATTGTACAATAGGACATGCCATACAGTGACCTCATGCTGGTATATATTTGATCCCACCTTCAACAACAATGTCAGTGGACCACCTCCTCCTAGACAACCCTCTGCTTATTTGGCTGGACCTCATACTGTTGGTGATTCCTTATGGTACCTTGACATTGGTGCCACTAATCAAGTGACATCTGATTTGAATAATTTGCATCTTAGTTCTAGTTTTGCAGGTTCAGATGGCTTTGCTGTAGGGAATGGTGAGTGTATTTCAATCAAACACATTGGCTATAAATCCATAAACATCAACACTGGCCCTTTACACATGAATGCCTTATTACATGATCCTAGCATTACTAAGAACTTGTTAGTGTATCTTCTTTGACTGGTGATAATAATGTTATTGTTGAGTTTAATTCCTCTTCTTGTATTGTGAAGTACAAGAGAACATGGGCTATTCTGCTGAAGGGTACCGCTCAACAACTCCAAGGATCCATTCAATCCAAATCTGTTAAGTCTGGAAACCAAAGTCCTCAGTGTCTTGTAGGTTTAGTTGTTAACTTTAATTTAGATCCTAATGTGTGGTATAGGATACTTGGCCACCCCTCTAATAAGGTCTTGAAGAAAATCTTGAGCAGTTGTAATGCTCCTTTTATTAATGAAAATTTGAAATTATGTGATGCTTGTCAACTTGGAAAAAAATCATGTGTTGCCTTCTGCTTTATTTGATTCAAATGATGTTCATGTACTAGATTTGACACACACAGACCTCTGGGGACATCCTCATATACAGTCCTCAAAAGGTTTTCACTATTACATGCACTTCATTGATGATCACTCAAGGTTTACATGGATATATCCCCTCAAACACAAACCTGAAGCCTTATCCACATTTCCTCAGTTTAATACCCTTGTTGAAAACCAGTTTTCCAGAAAGATTAAATGCATTCAATCTGATTGGGGGGAATACAGACCATTCATTGATATTCTTGCCCAAAAAGGTATAATCTTCATACACCCTTACCCACATACAAACTCTCAGAATGGTAGGACAGAAAGAAAACACAGGCACATCAGTGAATAGGGTTGACTCTCCTAGCTCAATCATATGCTCCACTTAAATTCTGATGGCCCCATTTTTTAGAGGTTGTTAGTATCGTTAATGTCCTTCTTACTATAGTTCTTAGGAACCAGTGTCCCTATGAATTTTTGTTTGGTAAGAAACCTGATTATACCATGAGACATGTCTTTGGATGTGCTTGTTTTCCTCACACCACCAAATTTCAATACCATACTAAGAAGTGTGTCTACTTGGCAATTAGCCCTAGTCACAAATGTATAAGTGTCTGGATGAATTTGGAAGACTGTATGTGTCTAAGGATGTGATCTCTAATGTGCGTGACTTTCCTTTCAAAAAAGAATTCAAGTTAGGACCTCATAGAGATGCAGTTGTTGAATCTGTGTCTAATCCGGCCTATATAACCTGGACTAATCAGCCTTTGAACTTTCACCAGACTTTCCCAAAGTTGCAGCATTTGATAAAGATATCACTCATGTACCTGATAGCACCAACATCAATAGTAGCACTTGTGATAAATCTTCATCACCCATCTCTTCTCTTCCTACCATGATTAACCAGCCTTCAGCTGGTCCTGCACCTACACCTGGCAAAACCTCATCAACTATACAAGAATCCTCCACAAAAACACCTACTGTTTTTTCCTCTAATGCTAACAATAACTCACCTTCTGGTGATCCTGTAATACCCAGCTCTCCACCACAATCTAAAGTCAAACCTCCTCCACAGCCTCATCCTATGCAAATCAGATCAAAATCTGATATCTTCAAACCCACAACCTAATTCAGTTGAAGCTACTCCATTAGTAATTACTGAGCCTTCCAAGGCATCTGAAGCTCTTGCAATTTCAGAATGGAGAAGAGCAACGGAGGAGAAGTGTGCAGCCTTATGCAAGAACAATGCCTGAGAGAGACAAGCTGAAGCCTTGCCCTACACCTATGACCATTTGGACTCATTTGACACCGGAACAGGGGAAACCTATGACAAATCCTACCATTTGCAGAAGCATTATTGGTGCTCCACTAGATCTAACTCTCACTAGACCTGATCTGAGTTTTACTGTGAATCATTTGAGTCAGTTTATGCAGGTTCCCACTGATGAACACCGGAAGGCTTTAAAGAGAGTATTGAGGTACATTAAGGGTACTCTTAACTATGGCCCGCATTTTAGAGCTAGCCTACTGCTGCATTTAAATGGCTATTTAGTTGCTAACTAGGCATACAGTTGGTATGAGAGAAGACCTGTAGGTGGTTATTGTGTGTTCTTAGGTGGATGCATGGTATCTCGGAGCTCAAGAAAACAGAATGTTGTGGCAAGATCAACCACATAATCTGAGTATAGAAGTGTGGCTAATTTAGCAGCAAAAGTTATATGGCTAACTCGGTTGATGAAGGAGATGCATCTGCCTCTGTTCAAGACATCAGTGATATGGTGTGATAATACAAGAGCTACAGCCCTAGCTTCCAATCCAGTCCATCATTCAAAGACCAAGCATATTGACATTGATGTTCACTTCATAAGAGGTCAAGTTATGAAAGGGAAACTGAGGGTGCACTACATTCCTTCTAGTGATCAAATTGGAGAAACTTTGACAAAGGCTTTGCCAAACGCTCAATTCCAAGACTACAGACGCAAACTGAATGTGTTTCACCTACCTTCAGTTTGACAAGAGGTGTTAGATAATGTGTAATGTGTGAGTGACACGTGTCATGTGTTGAGTGGAGCCACTTGGTGTAGGTTGTTATATTTGTTGAGATAGATTCACTTGAGCAATAAAAAATAATCGAATTTTCAATGCCGGGTTATTAGAGTTGGACAATAAGAAATAATCAAAAAAGTTTAGAGAGAACATGCTAATGCCATATCTCCACATCAACCAAATACAAAGTTGATTAACTAAACAAAAACAATGATTTCCAATCTCTAGATTATTAGAGCAAAACAACCCTTAAACCCTTTATTACACAAAGTACTCCCATGTTACAACTGTCCATCATCATCATCATCATTATTTCAAGGAACAATTTTGTGAACTTTCATTTTATCAACAACAGATAGAAGTGATTTAGTGGTATCTCTAAACCCCAAAAACCCATGCTCTTTGCTCTTATTCATGCTATCCAACAAGCATTCTCCACCAAAGATAACATCTGCAAACCAAAAAGTTGCAACTTCTTCCAATTTTGTTGGTGTTAGCTCATTCTTTTTAACTATTTCATCCCACACTGGACCCTTGTCCTTCATTCTCTCTGCCAAGCTCACATATTCTTCATTCTCATCAAAATCCACAAATTCAACATCAAATTGATTTGCTAACACCTTCCATAAGCTCTTCCACTTGAATAGATCACCATTGCTGCAGTTATACGCTTCGTTCTTCGCGTACGGATCGACCGCTGCCCATATTTGATGCTCTGCTATCAGATCTGCATCTGATGCAACTGAGTAACAATTCCATGCCCCTTTTGTACCTTCATTACAAATTATTCAAATATTATATCAAATTTTCACAATAAAGAGAGATAATTTGTGGGATAAAATTCTGTCAAATCGGTATATACCTGGATATTTGAAGGGCACATTTTCATGTTTACAAATTGCAGCATAAACACAAAGGCTGCCGATCAAATTCATCATGCTGTAAGGCGAAAACCCGAAAATGACAGCAGGTCGGTGGACAGACCATGTCAATCCTTCCTTCTTCTTGCTAGTCTCCAATGCAATATCTTCAAGAGTGTAGTAAAAATTGGGTACATTCAATCTGGGCACATCCTCAATAAACGGCGTTTCATGAGGTTTGATTTTTCCAAATGTTTCGAAAGGGCCAATGTAATGTTTATGTCCTGTCTGAACACAAATGTGGCTCAAATTAGGAGCATTTGGCAGAACAGCATCGATTACATTCTGAAACATAGCACCGTTTACTTCGCAACATTCGGCTTCAGTCGGACGATTAGCCCAAGTGGTCCAGAAAATGTGGGTTATATCTTTCAAAGGAGAAAGTTTGGATTGAGTTTCTTTAGCATCATAAACATCTAACTGAATGTAATCGACGGGATGGTCTTCACTCCATGCGGGTCGAGGACGGCGTGCAACACCGTATACTTTCCATGGGCCACCTGGTGTGTCGGAAAGAGGGAGGATATCAGCAAGGCTATTGCCGACAATGCCGGTAACGCCGATGACGAGGGCTACGCTCTGGAAATTCTTTGGACGTTCATCATACCCTGTTTTTTCCTGCAAAAATTATAATGAACATATATAAATTACACGTACCTTTTTGACACAACGGTTCATACGGGTTGGGTTGTGTCTGTATCATTACTACTCGTGTGTACTTACCCTTGCAGCAGCAACTGCACCAGTCCACCACCAGCTCATTGTTGTCGAAGAAGAAGGTTTGTAGTTTCTTATCACCAGCAATGTGAAGGTAGTCCAAACACAGCTATTTGTTGGAACAATTTTTGTTGGGGTAACAACTAACAAAGTGGATGGCTAAATCTTTGTTTTAAATTGGGGTTTTCAAAAAAGAGTTAAAGAAGATAATAATAAATATGTGCTCACGCGTCCCATGCGCACATTTCTGAGGTTCCAGTTGCTGCTCCTTCGTTCATTATCTATGATATATATGGTGGGTGGGACAATATCAATAATTGACTCATATATCATCGATCTTTCACCTATGAAGTATCCATAGAGACACGTTGTATGATACGATACATACACAATGATATGAACGATATGATTAATGTTAAAATTTAATTTATATATTTATCAATATTAGATGTTATACTAAGATTTAAAACATATGTGTAATCAAACCAGTGGTACATGTTATTGCATTTTTTGATAAGAACCAAAATATGAATATGATATTGTCGGAAATATCACAAACTGGATTTAGCGGATGATTTGTGGGGATATCTTGACTAAAGATGGTGTTTTGTGGAGTTTTGTAGTGTTTAGCTAAAAAATATATGAAGATATGAAGAAAACTCAAAAACACAAAGACAATCGACAAATTGACAGGGCTTCGCCCGCTTTTTCTATAATGCTTCCTTTGTTAGGTTAAAATGTGCGCCATTATTTATAGGGCTTACATAGTCGGTGGTTACATAGAGGGCTTGAAGAGTACATGCAACTCGTAAATATAAGTATAATGCGGGTTGAGCTCCTGATATGCGAGTTGGTGTGCACCTCGGCTGCTGCGGACTCTTCACTTGTAACCTATGACTTTGTTGCCTAGTTTGAGTGGGCTGCGAGCTGAGGGGGCGATTGACTTGGCCCCCAGTGCTTCGTCTCGCATGATAGATAGCGTATGAAAGCTTTGATATCGATGCCCTTCGGCGTGACCAATGATAGGTATCGTAATGGTGCGTGCGAGTCAGGCTGGATTATTTCTGACCCCGATCGTCTAATATAGATGAGAACTAGTTGAGCCAGAGACCCTATTCATTATTGAGCCTGCATGGAGGCCCGATTTGAATCCGCGGGCTCCTTTACGGGCTTGGTCTGTCAGAATGCCCGTCCGAATAAAATCGCCCTTCCTCTTGCCCAAAGAAAAAAATCAATTGACAAAATTATATTATATTTGAGTATTAAATGATCATACATAAACTACAAAAACTCATTTGATATTAAATAGATTACAATTTGTAAAAGATTGTTTCTTATCACCTTTGAACAAATAATCTAAATAACAACATTGTTTGTTAAATTATACTATTTTAAATCATATTATTTGTCAAATCATATAGCATATTTTGCATTTTAATCCTTTAATAAAACTTGTAAAATCTGGTGATAAAAATAAAAAAATATGACATTTTCGTGTCACGCTGTGTCGGGGTGTGTTGACACCGTGTCGGAATCGTGTCTCATTGTGTCGGGTATTAATTTTTTTTTTAAATATTAAAAAAAAACGTGTTACGCTATGTTTGACGCGTGTTGGAGGCGTGTCGGGCGCGTGTCGTGTCAGAAATGTGTCAAAACGGTGCACGGCTCCCAGAGTGAAGTGTCGGTGTTTCATAGTTGTTTGTAAAGGTGACTTGACCTCTACGTCAGAGCTGAGTAAGCAGAGCAAAGTCAGCAGGTTACGTCTGGTGGATTCAGTTAAGCTGAGTTCACGTCTGAGGTATTTTAGTCAATCTGCCAGTAGGTCGTTATGGCGGCTAGGTCTAGGGTTTTATGACTATAAATACACATATGTTGTAACCCAGAAAAATTGCAATAGCAGAAGAAATTTTGAAAGCAATTGTAAAAGTCTGTAAAATATCCAGTGATAATATAATCTCCTCGTTTCGGCCCGTGGACTAGTCGATACATTGCTGGAAAACCACGTTAAATCCCGTGTTGTTTTTTGTATGATTTATGCCTTTTCATTTATTCTTGATTATTGCAATCCGTTTTTTGATCTCTTATGGTCCGTTATAACAATTTGTATCAGAGCAAGGTTCCGGGAATCACACCGTACTTGGAATGGAAAATTATCTTCACAAAACCTTCACCGGTGCTATGATTCTGTGATAAAATATCTGCTCTTTGGCAAGAAAGATATCTGCAGTTAACGTAAAAATTGATAAGTTTACATGGAGAAACAACTTTAGTCTGTGGAAAATCAAGATGTGCGCTCTGTTAAAGCAACAGGGATTATGGGCTCCTTTATCCGGTAAAAGGGATACCAGTTCCGATGGGGTGGCCAGTCTGGAAAAGAAAGCACATTCAACCATTATGGTATGTTATCAGATTATGTTATCACTGAAGTTGTTGAGGAAGACACCGCTTCCAAGTTGTGGTTGAAACTTGAAAGCCTGTATATGACCAAGTCATTAACCAACAAGATGTTACTGAAGCAACGTCCATTCGGTTTAAGGATGCATGAAGGTACTCAATTGAGATATCATCTTGATCAACTGAACACAATATTACTTGATCTCAGGAATATTGATGTTAAGATTGCAAATGAAGATACAACTCTATTCATGATGGTGTCATTACCGGCATCATATAAGAACTTTGTACAATCCTTTATTGTTGGGAAGGATATAGTGTCTTTGGAGGATGTAAGGTCAGCTTTACATGCTAGGGAGCTAAAACACAAGGCAACAGACATATACAGTCAGGCTGCTAGACTAGTAGTCAACAACAACAGTGGGAAATGGCATGGACATAAGAAGAAATCCAAAGAATCTATGTCTAAAGGTTCTAAATCCACAGATGTCTGTAATTACTATAAGGAGAAGGGACATTGGAAGTCCAATTTTCCAAAGAAGAAGAGGTAGCATGAGAGTGATTCTGGCACAACAGTTGTGGCTGCTGAGCACTAAGCTTTGTTAAATTTGTTTCTACTCAGTTCAACAAAATTATTAAAGTAATTGGATCTGATAATGGAGCTGAATTTCAACTGACATCTTTTTATGAGCAGGATGGCATCATCCATCAGATCTCATGTGTCAGCACACCTGAGCAAAATGATATTATGGAAAGAAAACATCAGCACCTGCTGAATGTGGCCAAGGGTCTGAGGTTTCATAGTAACATACCTATTGAATATTGGGGTTTTTGCTTGTTGCTTGCTGTTAAGTTGATAAATGCAACACCTACACCTTTGCTGAAAGAAAGCACACCTTATAAGGTGTTATATGGCACAAAATCAGACTTATCTATGCTTAAAGTTTTTTGGTTGCTTAGTTTTTTCTTGTACTCTTCACCAATATAGAACAAAGTTTGATTCCAGATGCAGGGCATGTGTCTATCTTGGAAATTCAAACACATCCAAGGGTGTGATACTCTTTGATATCACCAACAAATATATCTTTGTTGCTATAAATATTCAATTCTATTAGACTTATTTTCCTTTGTTTCAGCAGGTATTAGGAAAATCTAGGCATACTACTAACATGTCATTTCCGGCACCAGTTATAGACAGTTTTGATGATTACTTGAGTGAGTCAGCTGAGCAATCCAGCAAAGGATCTAGCATGTCAACATAATATAGCATACTCCACATTTGCTAAGTGAAGTAATGGGTCTGAACAGAATCTCAGTTGAGTATGCCAGATACGTCTGTGATGTTGATACTGTTACAGAACCAAAGACATATAATCAAGCAATCATGCATGATGAGTGGAAACAAGCCATGCAGAAAGAGATTGAAGCTTCACATATCACTCACACATGAGAAGTTGTTGACGACAAGAAACTCATTGAATGCAATGGGTGTACAAAATCAAGTACAATCCTAATGGCTCTGTAGAAATATACAAGGCCAAATTAATAGCAAAGGGTTATACTCAAACATATGGCATTGACTATAAAGAGACATTTTCACCAGTTGTGAAAATTACAACAATCAGAACCCTACTGATAGCAACAACATCTAATAATTGGCATTTTCCACCAAATGGATGTCAATTCAACTTTCTTTCATGGAGATCTTCATGAAGAAGTTCACATGCAACTTCCTTTAGTTTTCAAACTAACAAGCTAAATCAGGTTTGCAAGTTAACCAAGTCTCTATATGGATTGAAACATGTTGGCAGGCAATGGAATTGTAAAATGACAGAGTCTTCGAAGAACCAATGGTTTGTTCAATGCACGAATGATCATAGTGTGTTCACAAAAGGATTATGGAAATCTTTCATTGCTTTGCTGGTTTATGTAGATGACACAATAGCAGACAGTCTTGATCTTCAGCTGATCTAACGAGTCAAAGACAATTTACATAAACAGTTTACAATCAAGGATATTGGTAAACAGAGATATTTCTTAGGCAGTGAAGCTGTCAGAACACAAGAGGGTATTTCAATCTCTCAAAGTAAGTACACCTTAAATCTTCATCCAGGTTATGAGTTTTTTTGGCCAAGCCTGCCATAACACCTATGGAGTCTAAGCAGACTTTACAACATATAGATTCAGCTCTGATAGATGATGATACTGCATACAGATCATTGACTGGGAAGCTTATTTATCTCACATATACCAGACCTGACATAGCCTTTGCAATTCAACAATTGGCAAGTTTTTAGACACACCTACTGAGAATCATATAAATCCTGCTCATATGCCTTCGAGGTATTAGAAAGCCAATCCAGGCAAAGGAATTTTTTCCCTGTTGAGAACAACCTTGTCTTCAAAGGATTCATTAATTGTGATTGGGCTGGATGCCTTGAAACCAGAAGATCTGTCTCAGGTTATATGATGTTTTTGAATGATGCTCTTATCTTCTGGAAGGCTAAAATGCTGTCAATTATTGCAAGAAGTTCTTCAAATGTTGAATACGGGGCTATGGCAAATGCTACCTGTGAAATTCAGTGGCTAGCCTATATCTTACAAGATTTGCAGATCCCTGTTTAGCTACCTGCTCTATTGTTCTTTGATAATGCCAGTGCTATGCACATTGCTCATAATCATGTGTTCCATGAAAGGACTAAACATATTGTGAATGTCTATCATGTTGTTAGGACAAAGTCAAATCTAGCCTTATTAATCTCATGGGTGTAAATACCAAGGAATTGATTACTGATATTCTCACCAAAGTTTTAGATGCACCAATATTTTCTTATTTTCCAGATAGGTTGGGCATCTCCAAGATCTTTCAGCTAAGTTCCAGTGCATAAATAATTGTTGATTGCAAGAGGATGTGCAAGTTTTTCGTGTATCACTCTCAGCTTGATGGGAGTGTTACAGTATATCGATAAAGGATTGCTGATGCAAGAGGATGTGCACACCTGAATAGATCAACTCATCTCAGCACAGCAGGCCTAAGGATCTCAACAGAAATGAAGACACACTAGTCAGCTAAGTAGTATAGGAAAATAATTTTTCTGTTATAACTATCTTGTAACTTCTTTTTAATTGATGCATGTGGTGAATGTGCTATAAATACCTCATGATCAACTGCATTGTAACTTAATTAATTCATTATTCTTGAGTAATAATATTTCTGCATTTTATTTCATTGTGTTATTCAATTTTGCAACTCCAACATGTGCAGTTGATGATCAGGGCACTAGGGTGCCCAGTGCCAGTGTTGGGGCACTACAGGCTTGCCTCCCAGGGCTCACTAGGTGCATTCCAGGGGTATTTGTGATATAAAAATAATGTAATATCAGATATGTTTATTAAGATATTATAATTTTACTATGTCATGTGAATCCAATAGATATATAAAAATAATGAATTAGACTCGGTGTGATAATGATGCTGCTGCACCAATAATTCTGATTGGTGAGAGCTTATATTAATTAGTTGTTTCTTCATTTTAAAAAATGTCTTAAAAAAAGTATTCCACATGAAAGAGGGCCGCCTAATTAATCGGCCTAACATCCAAATTTCGCCTGGTCAGCTCTACGGCGAGGACTAGCCTAAATAATAGGCCTAACGTCCAAATTTCGCTTGGTCAGCTTTGCGGCAAGGGCCAGCCTAACTAATCGGCCTAATGCTCAAATTTGCATGATCGCCTCTGAGGCGTCATACCTAATTGTTACAACTTCTACCTTAAAAATATAGTTAATAAATAAATAAACAATGAAGATGGTGGGCGGCTTTCTCTTCACTGTCACGAGCACTTTGACCCTTCTCTTGCTACTTTTCATCCGTTTCCAATCCCCTGTTCTTCTATGAAGGTGGGCAGATCTAAAAGCATATTAATTATAGATCATAATATGTTAACTAGTTAGGCAAATTATGATGTTGATATTGTTACAGAACCAAAGACATATATTCAAGAAATCATGCATGATGAGTGGAAACAAGCCATGCATAAAGAGATTGAAGCTTCACATACCACTCACACATGGGAAGTTGTTGACCTGCCACCTGGCAAGAAACTCATTGGATGCAAATGGGTGTACAAAATCAAGTACAATCCTAATGGCTCTGTAAAGATATACAAGGCCAGATTAATAGCAAAAGGTTATACTCAAACATATGGCATTGACTATAAAGAGACATTTTCACCAGGGCCAGAAAATTACAACTATCGAAAACCTAGCAGATAAAGAACATCTAATAATTGGCAATACACCAAATGGATGTCAATACAAATTTATTTCATGAAGATCTTCATGAAGAAGTTTACATGCAACTTCCTCCAGTTTTCAAACTAACAAGCCAAATTAGGTTTGCAAGTTAACCAAGTCTCTATATGGATTGAAACAAGTTGGTAGGCAATGGAAATGTAAGCTGACAGAGTCTTTGAAGAACCAATGATTTGTTCAATGCAAGAATGATCATAGTATCTTCACAAAAGGATCATGGAAATCTTTCATTGCCCTGCTGGTTTATGTAGATGACACAACATTAGTCAGTCTTGATCTTCAGTTGATCGAGCGAGTCAAAGACAATTCACATAAATAGTTTACAATCAAGGATCTTGGTAAACTGAGATATTTCTTAGGCATTGAAGCTGCCAGAACACCTTAGGATATTTCAATCTCTTAAAGTAAGTACACCTTAAATCTTCTTCAAGATTATGAGTTTTTTTTGGGCCAAGCCTGCCAGAACACCTATGGAGTCTAAGCAGACTTTACAACATAGAGATTCAGCTCTGATGGATGATGATACTGCATACATATCATTGATTAGGAAGCCTATTTATCTCACATTTACCAGACCTGACATAGACTTTGCAATTCAAAAACTGGGCAAGTTCTTAGACACACCTACTGAGAATCATATAAAGCCTGCTCACATGCTTTTGAGGTATTAGAAAGCCAATCCAGGCCAAGGAACTTTTTTCCCTGCTGAGAACAACCTTGTCTTCAAAGGATTCACTAATAGTGATTGGGATGGATGCCTTGAAACCATGAGATCTGTCTCAGGATATATGATTTTTTGAATGATGTTCTTATCTCCTGGAAGTCTAAAAAGCATACTAATATTGCAAGAAGTTCTTCAATTGCTGAATACGGGGCTATGGCAAATGCTACCTGTGAAATTCAGTGGATATATTACAAGATTTGCAGATCCCTGTTCAGCTACCTGCTCTATTGTTTTGTGATAATGCCCGTGCTATGCACATTGCTCATAATCATGTGTTTCATGAAAGGACTAAACATATTGAGATTGTCTGTCATGTTGTTAGGACAAAGTCAAATCTGGACTCATTAATCTCATGGTTGTAAATACCAAGGAATAGATTGCTGATATTCTCACCAAAGCTTTAGATGCACCAATCTTTTCTTATTTTCGGGATAGGTTGGGCATCTCCAAGATCTTTCAGCTAAGTTCTAGTGCATAAATGATTTTTGATTGCAAGAGGATGTGCAAGTTTTTCCATGTATCACTCTCAGCTTGATGGGGGTGTTACGGTATATAGATAAAGGACTGTTGATGCAAGAGGATGTGCACACCTGAACATATCAACTCAGCTCAACATAACAGACCTGAGGATCTCAACAGAACTGAAGACACATCGGTCAGCTGATTAGTATAGGAAAACAATTTTTCTGTTATGACTGTCTTGTAATTTCTTTCTAACTGATTCATGTGATGTATGTGCTATAAATACCTCATGATCAGTTGCATAGTAACTTAACTCGTTTATTATTTTGAGTAATAATATTTTTGCATTTTATTTAGTTGTGTTATTCAATTTCGCAACTTCAACATGTGCAGTTGACGATCGGGCACTAGGGTGCCCAGTGCCGAGTGTTGGGGCGTTGCAGGCTTGCCTCCCAGGGCTCACTAGGTGCATTCCAAGGGTATTGGTGATATAATGATAATAATGTAATATCAAATGTGTTTATTAAGATTTTATAATTTTACTATGTCATGTGAATCCAAGAGATATATAAACATAAAAATTAGACTCGGTGTATTACAATACATGGATAGATAATTTGTCTTTGAAGACGCTGCACCATTAATTCTGATTGGTGAGAGCTCATATTAATTAGTTGTTTCTTCATTTTAAAAAGTGTCTCAAAAAGTATTCCAAATGAAAGAGGGCTACCTAATTAATCGGCCTAATGTCCAAATTTCGCCTGGTCGGCTCTACGGCGAGGATTAGCCTAACTAATCGGCCTAACGTCCAATTTTTGCTTGGTCAGCTTTGCGGCAAGGGCCAGCCTAACTAATCGGCCTAATGCTCAAATTTGCATGATCGCCTCTAAGGCGTCATACCTAATTGTTACAACTTCTACCTTAAAAAGATATTTAATAAATAAATAAACAATGAAGATGGTGGGCAGCTTTCTCTTCACTGTCCCGAGCACTTTGATCCTTCTCTTGCTACTTTTCATCCGTTTCCAATCCCCTGTTCTTCTATGATGGTGGGCAGATCTAAACGCATATTAATTATAGATCATAATATATTAACTAGTTAGGCAAATGAACTTACAATAAATTCTTGAGTAATGACACGGACACAACTGACCATTAAAACACAACGAGTGACACAACATTAATCTGCACCATTGATTATAATGGTCTACATCATTATCAATGAGTCATACGTACGTACATTATAATAAATGATGCAAATGAATGTTGTACCATTCGTTGTCTAAATGATTCCAATGTTTTAACGAATCATAAAGTACCATAAGATTACTAATTAGGATATATGTAAGTTGTAACATACCTGACATGAAACCCTTGCTACGAATCATATTACAGTTTGTAATATTTTCATCAACAGATGGATCTTTGTTGTCAATCTCCACTTGAATCCCAGAGAAAAACCATGTGGCCTCCATTTGCTTGCAAATCATCCTCATGACATGATATGGTATTTTCTTACATTTTTTCCTTTTTGATTTAAACCAAAAGTAACAAACATAATGCAATCCATCAAACTTTCTTTAGCTAATCCCTTCATATCATATGCAACAGACCTTCTCCAAAGACTTTTACAATGTGAATTTGGAGGATTAGAAATACTAAGAGCTCGTGTTGTATCACTAATGGCTGCATTGTGGTCCCTTAACAACAAGTGACATTTAGCCCTTTTACTATAAAGAAGGATTCTTTCTTTCTTTAATCCAAATGGGCATTTTTCTAACCCCTCAGAATATTTCAACTTTGCATCTTCAATCTTTCCTAAACCGAAATCAATTTCTCCGTTTTCTTTAACCTCAGCCAACATTACTTTGAGTAATTTCTCATTGGATACTACCCTTTTCTTCTTTATTTTGAAATCCCACATTTCAATTAATGCTTGCTTGACTTTAGGGTTCTTGATTTTCCGATCATCTCTTAAATTCAGATCAGCAAAAATGGTTTTTATGATCATGTCACCGACATGTGAACGAACGTTAATATTTTTAAGTTCAATCAAATCATTTAGACATAAAAGAACAATATCTACGACTTTGTACCTTGTACAAGGATCTTTGAGAAGTAAGAGAAGACAATCGATTCCCATGTACTGCGAATCATCTGAAGATCTAGAGAGATTGCATAAGCTATGTATTACACATTCACATTCTGCCATAGTTCTTCTTCCGATTCGCGTGTGGCATAATATTCTTATTAGTCCAATACCTGCAGGAGGCGATTTTCGAGTCCATCCTCCATACATCCCACATAATTCTTTCAGAAAATCTGGCTTGCAAATAAGATGTAAAGATCTTTTCTTATTGGCAAAGCAGTTGAGAAGATATATACACCAACTTTGAAGTTGAATAGCCCATTCTTCAGCTTTTTGGTTCTCAACGTCGAATTTTTCGAACCCGTTTGCTAGCAAGTCCCTGTGATACTTGAGTATCTTCTTTTGATCCTTGATTCCCACAAAGTTTTTGTACACTACTTCTGCACAAGTGGAAGCTAATTGCAAGGATACTTTCACAATCTCTGCTTCATAAGTTGTTAGGGCTAGAAAGGTCTTTTCATAGCTAGCTAAATGGCCAAGTGCCCTAACAGAAACCCTTTGTTCCACCCAGGATATTTTCCCCCTTAAAAGCTCTAATAGTTGTGGTATTACACCAGCTTCAACAGCTTCTTGAGCAGACTTTTCTAGGGTTATAGTTAGGGATCCAATAATATGGGCTGCATAGTATGGAATGTATATGTTGTGATTCTTTAGGAGCCAAGCTTTGTCTTTGAGGCATTTTTCAATTAAACTCCCCATGCATTGGAAGAGTCCAAAAGTTGGGAAATCAATGGAAGGGTTAACCATGGAAATCCTCCAAAGGCATCTGAGCCAGTCAACAAATTCTTGATCATCGATATGAGGAATACTTCTCAAGTGATTTACGATTGTTATTTTCTTTATGTGTTGTTTCCTCATGTTGGAAAAGATGGAATATATTGGGGTAGGTCTCTTTATATTTTGGAGGCTTTTTTTTTTTTTTTTTTTTTTTTTTTTAGGAGGTGGGGTTGGTGGTTTGGGTGTGGAGGATTTTTCATTATGTAAGCTACTCATTTTAATAGGACGCAAAACCATACATCGATTTTATTGTATTACCTTTCTTTTTCCGCAGCACGGGCTGTGTTCTTTTAAAAATTTTCTATTCAGTTCTAAACAAATATTTCCACATTGGAATGTATGCCTTTTCCTAATTAAATCTGGCCAAATACTCAAAAAGAATGTGGCGGCATTGCATTGTGTGTTGGTGATGGTGCATATATGCACTAGGACCACAAGGCTTTAGCCTGAAAGCAGGCGGTTGATAGCGTTTTAAGAGTGAAGTGGTCCCTTGTGTCACCTTTTAATTAGAAAGTATTTGATATTCTAATGTGTTAATAATAATCTATATCCAGTAAAAATGCGCCTGGAGGATTGAAAAGCAAAGACCGTCGTACATTTTGGGGAAGGTCTCAAGAATATGCGGCTGCACCCAAAAGCACTTGATCAGTTCTAATGCAGGCACCTAATGCGCACTGCCGGTAATTACATCGTTGAGTCTCTCTATATTACACTCGACCGTCGATACGCTTGATGCGACAATAAAACAAAACATTTTTGTTGTTATATACACACGACGCACATCTGACGGTCGAGTCTAATAGCTCTACCTAAGAATTTCCCGCACCTGTCGTGGTGGGAAGCCTAATTTTGAAAATGTACACCAAATCTGGGGAAATATTTGTGTCGTGTCTCCATTCGTGTAGAGACATTGTGTGGTTCAATTTGACCCACACAGTATCATTGTGGAATGAAACTGTGTCGTTCAGATTGAATCACACAGTGTCTCCACATAATGAAACTGTTTGGTTCAGATTGAAGCATACGGTGTCTCCACACGAATAGAGTAACTACGTAAGTATTTTTCCCATATCTAGTCCTACATCGGTTCGGTTCCCAACTTAGATGGGCTTTTCTAATTAGGGTTTAGGATTGTAGAGCGATTTTATTAAGTTTATTAGATTATTGGGTATAGTGAAAGCATAATCATTAGACTCGTCCGTACCATTGTATACCTCAATAGTCAAAGAAACCGGCAAATTTATTATAAGTAGACCTCAATAGTCAAAAAAACCGGCAATTTTATTATAAGTAGTTCAAGTAAAAGCAAACTTGTTATTCTAATTGATTATTTCGTTGTACAAATACGGATTCAATGACATGTTTGTTACGTAAGAATATAATAGTACATAAAATAAATCATTAAAATGAAATGGAGTGGAATAAACTCATTCTAGTACTACGTTTGAAATATTAAAGAATAAAATAAAACAAATTACTTATGTTGCAAATCGAGTGATGGGTAGGGCATGGTAGTGGGTTAACGTTGGATGGGGTGGAGTAAGGTAAGGTAAGGTGTATAATGTAGAATATGATGGAAGTGGTAAGGTTGTATGCATGGGTAGGGTGGGTAGCCCTACCCTACCCCACATTACTCTACCGCATCCCACCACCCCACCCTATCCTACCTGTCTTACCTTACTGTACCCTTCTTTACCTAGCATCCAATATAATTACCAATCACCCAACCGCATCATACCATTTTACCCACCCTACCTTACATCACTACCCCAACATATCGTACACATACCTACCCAACCCTACCTTACCGTACCTTACATCACCTTACCTTATCACCATACATTACTCTACTTTACCTATCTTACCTTACTTAACTAGCTCTACCTAACATACCACACCACCTTATCCTACCTTAACCACAACCATACCCCCCACACCTCACCCCAATCTTACACTCCCACACCCTACCGCACCTTACCTCTCCACCCACCATGCCCTACCTTATGTTACCATCCCAAACTACCTCTTCACTCTCTTACCTAACATTACCCCACCCTACCCTACCCAACCCACCTTAGCATTTTGATGTGATCTTGGGCAAGATTCATGGTGGTTTTCAAAGGAAAAGAAAGAAAAGGAAAGAGAGTGGAAGAAGCCGGCATTTTATCCAACATTGCAAGTTTGACAGATTTTCTTAGAATTTTTAGTTTTTTTTTAATTTCTATTAAGTAACTTTGTCCCACATAGCTTTGGGAGTAATTATGTCTTTTATTCTAGCCTATAAAAAGGCATCATATGTAACTTTTACAATCAGTTGAATAATTTTAGCGATATATACTTTTTTAAAAAGAGATTAAGCTTTGGTGAGTTTTCTCACGTGGAGGATTCCAACCGGACTTATCAAAATCGTGAGCGTACCTTGTGGGAGTCCACACACCGAGCTTTACCATTGTTGTCTTCCAATAAGGCTTACAAAGCTAAGGAAAACAACAATGGTAAAGCTCAATCCACACCACACCAACCCACTCACGAGCTTATATGTTACAAGTGTTAAGGTATTGGGCATAAGACAAGTGATTGTGTGAATAAGCGAGTAATGGTTGTTGTGGGAGAAAAGCATGGTGAGAAAAAATACATGTTACAATCCAAAGAGGAAAAATGGAGTGATTCCGAGGAGAGTTTGGAGAAGGTAACTATAAGCCCACCCAAGCTTGGACCTAAAGGATTTTTTTTTTGTGTTAGTAAGAAAGTTGTGGATGACCAAGTCAAAGTAGACGCTAGTGTGCACCGCGACGACATTATTCAAACACATTGCTTTATAAGGGATAAGTTGTGCAGTTTGATCATCAATTCGGGTAGTTGCACCAATGTTGTTAGAAAAGAGTTGGTCGAAGAGATGAGCATTAAGACTACTAAATATCCCCAACCATACAAGCTACAATGGATGAATGACTACGTGGGGAAGTTCGAGTTACAAAGCAAGCGATGATCACTTTTAAAGTTTGGAAGTTCGAGGATACGGTTATGTGTGATGTAGTGCCTATTAAAATTGCACATGTAATTCTTGGTAGGCCTTGGCAATTTGATCGGCAAGTTAACTATGATGGGTTCTTGAACACATACGCATTACATCACCGGGGCAAGAAGGTTACTTTGGTGTCATTATCACCCCAAGAAGCACGTGCGGAGCAACTTAAATTTGCTCAAAGTCGGAAGGTTAAAAAGCAAACAATGGGTGCCAATTCGGTTGTGCAAAGTGGAGAAAAAAGACGTGCTTAACTTCATTGGCTGTTCGTTTGGGTTCTTATTTTTCTTTATTGCAGGTACATAAAGCTCCACCACTTCATATTGTTAAAGTTGGAGCCAAGTTGGAGAGCAAATCCATTACACCGACCATTGTTCGAGATGTTGATGTTCGGATTTGAGGTCGAATCCTTTCCGAACGGGGAGGGAATGATGTGATCCTGGGCATGATTCATGGTGGTTTTCAAAGGAAAAAGAAGAAAAAGAAAGAGAGTGGAAGAAGCCGGCATTTTATCACATTGCAAGTTTAACATATTTTCTTAGAATTTTATTAGTATTTATTTATTTTATTTTCATTTTTATTTCTATTAAATAACATTGTCCCACATCGCTTTGGGAGTAGTTTATGTCTATTATTCTAGCCTATAAAAAGGCATCATATATATAACTTTTACAATTAGTTGAATAATTTGAGTGATATATACATTTTTTTAAAAGCGATTAAGCTTTGGTGAGTTTTCTCATGTGGATCGGATTCCAACCGGACTTATCAAGGTCGTGAGCGTACCTTGTGGGCGTCCACACACCAAGATTCTTAGATACGGGTTATCTAAGGGTTTAGGTTATACCAAAGTTTTTGATTACGGGTTAACCAAATGTTGAGGTGCTTGTTCATTGGTGCCTTCAGTCAAGTTCTCGAAATTTTTAATCTTATTCGCATCACGGATCACATCACATTTTACCCCACCCTCCCTTACGCCACATTTTCCCTTACCTTACCTTAGTCAACCATCCACTCTACCATACCAAAATTACCCTACCACGCACCATACCCTACCCTTGATCACCACCCACCCTACCTTACCTAACCCGACCCCACTCACCATACCCCACAACATACCTAACCATAACCTACCTTACTCCACCCAACCGCATACCACCCAACCTACCTTATCTTACCGCCCTACCCTACCACATACCTAACCATACCCTACCTTAGCCCACTCATCTTACTCTACCCTACCCCATCACACTCCACCACCTATCCTACTTCACCCTATCCCATCTCACCACTCACCCTACCCCACATTACTTTTACCCACCACCCACATTTTTTTTTATCGATTTTCATTTCATCCATTTTCGATGGTTATGAAAATTTTCTTTCCATTTGTGGAAATATTACTCCAGCAGGGTGCTGAGCCTCAGCAGGGTGCTCTTATGCCTCTGCTGAGGGACATGTTCAGCAGTCTCTATTTCGTGTATTATATTATTAGTACACTTTATTTATTTGTAAAAGACATATTAATTGTGATACATATAAACAATTAATATGTCAAACTCTAGTTTACTTTATGTCATAGACATAGCTTTTACTTTTACTTTTTGCATGCTTGCCGCCCACATCTACATACTCAAGTGGCCGCCCAAGCTAGCTAGCTAGTCTCTCTCTCATTTGTATCTATTTATACACCTCTCATATCAATGAATAAACTAAGTTGAAGTTTACTCTTGTGTTTATCACATTCTCAAACTCTCTTCATGGTATCAGAGCCTACTGAGTTCTAATTTTCCATTTGCAAAACTCAAGATCGTTTTTATCAAGAATGTCTTCATCCAAGCATCCTACTCATTAAGTAAATCTCAGCAGGTGAGGTTCTTGACTCCACTCCATATACAAATCACAGACTTGATTACAACAATAATCTTGGGTCGTCAAGATCTATGAAAAAGTATAACTCGAGACAAAGCAAGATGGAAGACTTGTCTCGAGTCCAAACACTCTCGTGATGATCGAATCACTTTGGTGATATTGTGGATTCTCGCTAGCTCTCTTCAAAGAGTTTCTCAAATGGCGAGAAGACTCTCTCACAGGCATTGCCACTCATACCAAGACATGTATACCTTATTCCCAACTCAAGAATGGCACTGGATAGTTGATTAGGGGCCTCATCTCATATGACAGAAATAAAGACACATTATATAACCTCAAACCCCGTCGGCCAGACTCATAAAATTAAAACTGGCGATGGATCTTTTCATATGCTCAAGGTTTTGGAATTGTCAAACTTAATTGATAAAATCTATCTCGAATGATGTCCTGTTTGTTCCAAAGCTAGATGTAATCTCATATCGGTCAAGAAACTCACTAAGGACCTAAATTGGACAAGTCACACTTTTAAAGACAATCGAGTGTATTTTCCAAGATACTTATTCACAAGAAGTAATGGAAAGAGCCAAAACTTGCTCAGGGGGTGTTTTATTCACACCTGCCAAGATGAAACTCAAGACTGATTCGCGCTCTCAGCACTGCTCTCAAGTCAGTAGACAATATTATGTTATGGCATTATAGATTAGGACATCCTAGTTTTGGTTATTTAAAGACTTTAACTCTGAATTATTTAAAGGATGCAATCTTAATGATCTTCAATGTGATATATGTCGGTTGCCAAACTCACCAAATCTGTATGCTAAATTACCTCACTTACCCTCCTCACCTTTCACCCTAATTCACAAAGATGTATGGGGACCTCAAGAGTAAAAAGCATAACAGAAAGAGGTGGTTTGTTACCTTCATAGATGACCACACCGAACCACTTGGTTATTTTTAATGAAGGATAAGTCCTGAGTTGGACCCATCTTTCAAGAATTTTACAACATGGTCTCCACTCAATTTGACACTAAGATCAAAATCTTGAAGACCGACAATGCTCTTGAATATTATGAGTCTCATCTCAAGAATTTCTTGATGGATAAAGGGATTGTCCATATCGATGGTTGTGTTGAAACCCCTCAAAGAAAAATGGGTTTCTTTGAGAGAAAAACAGACATCTGCTTGAAATGGCTAGAGTCTATTATGTTTACCACAAATGTTCCAAAATATATGTGGGGTGAAGCTATATTGACTTCCACATACTTAATCAACAGACTTCCCAGAGTGTTAGGTTTCAAAACTCCACTCCAAACCCTACCGACCACACACTCCTCGCCATCATCTTGTTTCCCGATTGCCTCCAAAGATCTTTGGTTGTCTTGTGTTTGTGTATATCCATGCTCAACACGTAGTAAACTTGATCCTAAAGCTCATAAGTGCATTTTCCTTGGATATGCACAGGGACAGAAAGGTTACAAGTGTTACTCTCCTACTCAAAAGAAATTTTACAATTCTATGGATGTGAAATTTTTGAAAGGACTCCATATTACAAAGAAACTCTCTGAGCCAGATCCACCGATGGAAACCTGATTGAGATTGAACTATGTCCGTTCCTCAAGAAACCATTTACCCTCAAAGAGAGTCCTAACTCTCGGCCAGATGCGACCCGAGCCTCTCTCGACCATCGCGCAGCTACTACTCCCAAAGAGACTCATAACCTTCAAGATGGTGACCTCGGCGATCTGGCATCACGAGATCGCCGACCCGAGCCTCAAAGAACCCTCTTCGAACCAGAGTCTGCTTCCGAACCTCGGCCTTCTCGACTCTCAAGACCTCACTTGAAGTGGATGACCAGACTCTGTTACGCTAAGGAAAGGGAAGAGATCATGCACGATCATTCTATTCATACTTATTTATCTTATGATCGGTTGTCTCCTGTCTTTTGCCATGTTTACACAGGACTGAACTCTCACTCTATCCCTAGAAATATTCGTGAGGCCCTTCAAAATGATAAGTGGAAGGTCAGCCGTTAAAACAGAGATGACGCCTCCTGGATAATCATACTTGGGATCTCACAACTCTTCCAAAAGGCAAGAAGGCAATCACCGCAAATGGTTATTCACTATCAAGTACACCGCCGATGGCACTATTGACAAGTACAAAGCCGATTGGTAGCCGTGGATTCACTCAAACTTATGGCATTGACTATAAAGAAACCTTTGCACCAAATGGCAAAGCTCAACACCGTCGAGGTACTAATTTCTCTGTTTGTCCAACTTGACCGCCTCTTCATCAATTGGACATCAAAAATGCTTTTCTAAATGGGGACCTTATTGAGGAGGTTTATATGACTATACCTCCTGGTTTTATCAATCCTCATACTCAAGGCAAGGTGTGCAAACCGAGGAAATCTCTATATGGCCTCAAGCAATCACCAAGGGCATGGTTTGGAAAATTAACAACTGTGGTCAAAGGCGCTGGATATCACCAATGCAATTCGATCACACTATGTTCATCAAGACAACCAACCGTAAGAGGTCTATTCTTATTGTCATGTGGATGATATCATCCTTACTTGGAGATGACCTGCTGAGATCCAACACTTGAAAGAATCTGGCAAAAGGTATTTCAGTTTAAAGACTTGGGTTTACTTAAGTATTTTCTTGGCATGGAAGTAGCTAGAAACATCAAAGGAATCTCGGTCTCCCAAAGGAAATATGTCTTTGGACTCTTTGAAGGAAACGGCATCTTTGGGGTGCAAACTCGTCAGATCCCCAGTAGACCCCAGTCATACCGCTACATGGTGACATTCTTTGTAAGAAAGGAACAATATCAAAGACTTGTAGGAAACTCATCTACCTATCCCATACAAGACCGGATATTGCATATGGTGTCGATCCGTTAGCTTGCTTCATGCACCGCCCTCTTCTTGAGCAACATTGGGATGTTGTGAATAGATATCTTGAGGTATTTAAAGTCCACTCTGGCCAAGGGTTACACTTCACCAAGTCTGGCGATAGATCCATCAAGGTCTACTGCACCGATGTCGATTGAAATTGGATGCCACATAGATAGAAGGTCGACCACCGCTACTGCTCCTATGTATGGGGCAATCTTGTTACTTGGAGGAGCAAGAAGCAACCTACTGTGTCTAGAAGCGATCTTGAAAGTCGAACTCGGGGCACTTGTCTTAGGCATTTGTGAAGCTCTTTGGCTCAAAAGAGTACTTACGAACTTCAATGACCTCTTCAACAACCTATCACACTCTGCGTGATAATAACTCAAAGACTATGCATGGCGAGGATCCACCCATCATGACAAAACAAAACATGTGGACATTGTGCACATTTTTTTGAAGGAGAAGATTGATGCCAAGATTATTCAACTCAAAAGATGTTCCTCAAGCAGATCGAATGCGATATCCTTACCAAGGCTATTCCACCTCTTATGTTCAAGAGACTAAGTAGCAAACTTGGTTTGCATTAACATATCTGACCCGATTTGAGGGGGTGTGGAAATATTACTCCAAAGAGGTCTTGAGCCTCAATAGAGGTGCTCTTATGCCTCTATTGAGGACATGTTCAAGCAGATCTCTATTTCGTGTATTATATTATTAGTACACTTTATTTATTTGTAAAAGACATATTAATTGTGATACATATAAACAATTAATATGTCAAACTCTAGTTTACTTTATGTCATAGACATAGCTTTTACTTTTACTTTTGCATGCTTGCCGCCCACATCTACATACTCAGTGGCATGCCCAAGCTAGCTAGCTAGTCTCTCTCTCATTTGTATCTATTTATACACCTCTCATATCAATGAATAAACTAAGTTGAAGTTTACTCTTGTGTTTATCACATTCTCAAACTCTCTTCACCATTTCATTATCTTATAATCAATAGACAAAAGGAAAGAAAAATAATTCAGTTCTTGTGTAACAAACAAGCCATAAATGTTGTAACCGTATTCTATTAGGTCCTTTGATAAGTTTTGTTTTCATATAAGTACAATTATTTATTTAAACTACTATATATGATGTATATGTATCATTTTTCTTTTTACTATTGTTGGAACATGTAGGCTAAGTAGGAATTGTGTTCCAATGCACCCTAGATTCTTGGTAGACCATAATGTTACATTGTAACGACCCAAACCATATGCAAGGTTGAAATGGTCATAGGTATCTTGGCACGTGTATATCTCATGATCAAATGCTCACATAAGACTTATATATCTGTCGTATCATACAAAAGAACGAAAGTTTAAAAGAATACATTCATCAAAATGCTCGGAAAACGAAACAAGCATTAATTAATAGAAGTAAATGGATGAAACATAAAATGTAAAACCATAATCAACATTGCCACTGACGCGGGAGTCCTTCCGCAACGTCAATATGTCAAATCCCCAAAAATTCATATTTCATGATATTGATATATCTAAACCCCAATGAAACAAAAGAACGATCCAAAATTTGCCATAAATACCCAATAAACTACTTATCTTCAATTTTATTAAAATAAAAGAGATTCAACTAATTTACTATCATCATATCAATAGAAAGAAACTTAAAAGACATAAATGTCATCAATTTAGGTGCGTAACCCATGAAATAAAGAGGTACATTAAATAATAACTGGAAAAGATAGCAACATAAACACGATATCTAAGAAGTATAAAACAATTATCAGAAAATGTTATGGGGTGAGCACGACGGCCCAGTACATAAAATATAATCAAAAGGAACCATAATAGTATCCGGAAAATACACTCATAGTTCCCTTTTCATGCATGTATACCTTCAAAATGACATATTCATAATTGTAATATAATTAAATGCAACATATGAATAATTGGACAGGGAGTTAGGATATGACATAATTCAACACATTCTAATACATTAATGCTTTTTTTAGGGGCAAAGGAATTTTTTATTAATCAACATACACGATACAAACAAGTAATACATGAGAAGGGGGGAAGTACCCCATTCCATACATCCAACAAGACGAAGACCTTCTCTGGCTAATAAATGTGCAGGAATATTTCCTTGACGTTTTGTGAGGGAAAAGGAAACTGTGATAAACGCTGGGAGGAGAGCTTTACAATCCTCGATGATACTTCCCATTTGAGATAAATCTTCCACTTGGTCGGTTAGACGACGATGAAGAGATTGACAATCTCCTTCGAACGATACCTTGAAAAACCCCCAAGAAAGAGTGAACACCAAAGCGTTATAAACTGCCAAGGCCTCTCCAACTGGAATGTCATATTTCCCTTATAGATTTTTGGAAAAACTTCGTAGAATGGCCCCTCGGCTATTACGAAGGAGTCCACCAATAGCTGTGACGTTCTCGCCAAAAGCCGTGTTGACATTAAATTTCAAAATTTCCATAGGTGGAGGCTTCCATTTTACCTCAGGAATTTGATTTGAAGCAGACCCTCGAGCCTTTGAGTTGGCAATTAAATAAGTTTCAGCTTCGGCCAAAGAGTTTTTAATAGTCATGCCTACATGGACGTGTTTCTTATTGAAGCTACCCAATCATTTCTAGCTTTCCAAATATGCCACAATAAGCTAGCCACGTGAGCAATTTCACTATCATCTTTTATACAAATCAGCACCTCGAGCACTTGAAGCATTGAATGAGTTTTCAGCTTCCTAAGGTGTTCACCCTTGTGATATTGTGACCAAACCGCCTTCGGAATTTCGCATTCAAAGAGACAATGCCATATTGTTTCCTCTGTTCGGGAACAGACTGGGCATAATCCATCACCGACTCCTCTGGTTCGGAGGGCTAGATTGGTGGGTAATACATTAATTCTTAATTGAGAATTATCTTACTTACCAAATCTTATTTACCCTATTCCATTTACCATATCTTCCATTCATTTCCATACCATAAAATATTATGCATGAGTTGGGAAACCACTTTTGTTTCGAATAACATATCAATTTCTCTTATTAAATGGTAATCAACTTTTGTTTCAAATATCATATAAATTTTCATTTAAGTGAAATGAATAAATTAATTAAGTGCAATTAGAGAAATAATAATGTCACTACATGTGAAAATATTTTTAGATGATTCTAGGTGTTATGCATTTGTCATGCCCACGATGGGAGGGTTTGTCATGTTTTCCATGAACCAAATAATAAAAAATGAAAAGCTAACGATCTTGCTATTTATGTCGGCCCGCAGGTGGGCACCAAAATACCGGCCCAATATTTTCCTGAATTATATTAAACCCTAGGCGTAGCGCACGTTATAGGATGTTGAGGACTCTCGAGAACTCATAGCTAAAAATAGCTAACCGGTCAGCTATTTATTTTGACTCGCAGGCTGTGGCGCTTTGTCCCGGATACCAATTCCTTATCTAGAAAAGAACGCCCGGCACGCATATAATTATATATACAAACCTTATAAAGTCAATCATCAGAGTACAAAGCATTAGACAAAATGATAGACTCGAGGGAACTAAAATGACTAAAACAAATGATCAAAAATAAACACAATCTGCACCTAAAACATCATTTAAAGACTTTTACACGATAGTCAAAGTACTAAACATCCGTTACAACATTTATTGATACATTTGGAAACTACCATATAATGTCAAAATTATCACAAACTAGATGATGAGGTGGATATCTAGCTAATTAGGTGATAATTTGTGTGCTTTATGTCATTTTATCTCAAGAACAACATGAAGATCAAGTAGAATAAACTAGTGGTTATGTGTGCCGTGCAAGGCATGGCATGTCCCTTCCAATTATGATGCATTTAAGTTGCACCTAATTAACATGATGTTTTGATACGTAAAAACCAAGATATGTTCATTCATTTGTCAATATCAAATCAAAGAAGAAATAATATGATAAAAGGCCATGTATATATTCAGAAACTGACTCTGCCAATAAAAAGTTACATAGCTTGTAAAATATTAAGTATTGCTGGATTTGTTTGAGGCATTCATAAAGCAAAAAAATAGTTGCAAAAAGGAATGTTGCATGCGATAGTGGGCAAGGCAAAGAATACCAAATCCTCCCACGAATATGGAAAATGTAGCAAAACACAATATGAGCCTTGTTCTTCAAATAACTAAAGAGGAGACAAAAACTCATGCACAATATAGATGAGAATGAAGAAAACATGGAGCTATATTTGGTGGAACTGAGTCGTTCCGGCACCTGTAAAACAATGAAGAATCAGGATGCCTCTAAGAATTGAGACAATAGAAAAGATGCAGAAAAAAGCAAAAAGCCCATAAGAAGTTAATGAACCACAAAGGCAACAATAAGAAACGGAAAATCATAGGCACATAAAACTGAATAAGTGAAGTAAACTGCGTCCCTTAAGCACAAAACACAATTCATGCAAATTAACAGGTCAAGAAACCAGTACCACCTTAGCAGATCAAGCTGAATCACTATTTCATGCACAAAAGAAATGTTACACCCTGGAAAGTAGCAATGCTGGAACCAACATTGCTTAGGTAGAATAAAATGTGTGTTTCACCTATAGCTTCCTGAAAGTGTTGCATTGAGAGGGGGAGGGGGAGGGGGATTATAGACACCAAAGTTATAAAATGAAAGCTCAAAAGGGATTTGAAGACTTGATATTCGTCAAATTTAAAGTAACAGCAAGCTCTTACAACATCATACGATAATGAAATTAGCGACCGCTGCAAAAGCAAAGAACCCCGGTGGAAACATACCTTGTAAAATCATCAACCAAATTTATTCTCACGTTTGGCTTCCAATATGAAATCCACTCGACATGACCGTCACTACAAAAAAAAGATCTTTTCGTGACAAAAACATTCGTCGCGCAAAGTGCTGATTTTCCTCAGTAAAAGTTTTACGTGACAAAAGTTTTTGTCGCGGCGTTTGTTAATAAGCTCCGACGCTAAAGGCGTCTATTGTGACAATCAGGGTATTAGTCACTAAAGAAGTTCAGTTGCGACGAATCTCGTACTTTTGTCACCAAAGCTTTTCATGACAAAGCGCTAAATTTCTCACCAGAAGGTTTTAATGTGACAAAATTTTGTCACAAAATAATGAACAATTTATCACTAATTAAGTATTGTCACCAAAAGGTATAAACACATTTTACATCAACGGTTAATAATGACAAAGGCTTTGTCACTATAAGTCATATTCAAATAATAATAATAATAAATATTCAAAATATAATAATAGAAAAAGAGAAAATAATAATAATAATAATCAATATTCAAAATAGAAAAATAGAAAATAATAATAATAAATATTCGAAATATAATAATAGAAAAATAGAAAATAATAATAATAAATAATAAATATTCAAATATAATAATAGAAAAATAGAAAATAATAATAATAATAATAAATGAGATACATTAGAATTCATAATCAATAATAATATCCTGTTCATACATTATTCAACATACAGTACAAATAACCCATTGCATCATCAAAACATTCATCTTTTCATTATCCGAAAGACGATAAACTAACCATAATATTCATTAGAAGCCTCTTATATTATCTTGAGGCGTTCTCGATGGTGCTTCTTCGACATCCTATGTTCGCCTCGTATCATACTTTGTTTTGTATGTTTTGAGTAAGCCAAAGGGGTCATGAAACTGTCACATAATAGAAATTAGTGATTATAATATGCATTAGCAATAATACAAAATACAACAAAGACAATTCCAGGAGGTATTGACACCACGACGATAAATAATCAAGTGAATTAAACATGGATATGAAATTGATGGATCTGGACATTCCAATAAGTCGTGAAAGCGTAGAAAATAAAATTCCCAAAAGGAAAGATGATCTTCTCCTATTTCAAACATGCAACAGAACAAGTATAAAAAGTCAAAACAACTAGTGACATATAATAAACATAGATATGGGCCGAAAATCAAAATCAGGCCACATGTGTTTGTATAAGTTCTAGGAGAATAAGGATGATTAGAAATTGTTCCCCACAAGCAATGTAGTAATGATTATGAGAATCGAGTGTAAAACTCGCAATAGATTAGTGCACATATATTGCCATCTCCCCTCTGTTATACTTTTATGCACATGTCAACGACAACTACTTGTCCATAACAAAAAGAGCAAAACTCAATAAAACAAAACATTGCATTCATGATAGTTCCAAAATGCTGCATGTCTCACTTAAATACTTGAGTCAATTGTTACCAAAACTCAATAAAACAAAGGAAATACAAAGAGAACCCAAGTTTATTATGCAACTAAAAGGAAAATTTGAACATAAAAAGTAAGCATTTTAGTGTTTCAAATTAAATCTACCGAGCATGACAATGATTGGCCAAGGGCTCACATGTTATAACTAATCATCTAGAAATTGGCTAGGGGCAACCAGACATTGCAAAAAGCGGTGACATTATAAAACAAACAATTTGTAATGGTGGGAGAAACATACCTTACATATGTTCAAATATAGCTAACATCTTTTCCATGTTCGCCTCTAACTTCATCTCGCTTCGCTTCAAGGTTCCCAACTCGAATCACGGTATCAATCATGACAATTTGCTCTTCAATCTTAGCATTTTGTTGTTCAATTGTGATTTGCTGATTTTCAATCAGGGATTTTTGTTCTGAAGTTGTTCACGTGCATTATTCATAGCTTCAATTATGCATATGGACGCGCTTTTGTTGGTTGTAAAGGCATGAAACCATAACCCATTCCTTTTCTATAGCCGCTTTACTTCCCAATGTTTCACCAAGATATCCTCCTACGACGGGTTCTTCTCCACTTCATCTGATTTGCCTTTTTTGGTATCCATCTCCTCCTGCAGCTTGGACAATGGCATTTATGGATGACAAAGATCGAGTCCAACATAACTTGCAAAATAAGCATGATAGATTGACAAAGCATATGTGATAGGTGACTTACGACAAGTAATTCACTTTATCATTCACCATGCATCCATTTTTCTTAGTATGGCGCCTCGCCAATTTTTCACATGACTACGTTTCGCTTCCTTTGCATTATAACATTACCCTTCACTGTTTTGTTTGTAAGAAGGAAAATTTTAATCATATTATTATTTTCTAGAAGGACAACTCGTTACCATCTTTTGACTTACCTTCAATGCCAAATAGTGTTCCTGTCAAACTCTCAGAAACAGTTTTCTCCACATGCATGACATCAATGTTATAGGGGAGCTTGTGAAACGGCCAGTAAGGCAATTCATTAAAAATGCTTATCTTCCTCCAGTTTCCTAGAATAGAGTCAAGTTTCCTCTTCTTCTTATTTGGATGCTTTCCAGGTTTATCATATAGATGTCTATGACTTTGTAATCGTTGAAGAACTTCACTCCCAGTCCATTCCTTAGGCTTCACACGTTTCTCTACTTTTCCATCAAATGCACTTCTCTTTCTTCTCCAAGGATGATTAAGAGGCAAAAATCGTCGATGCCCAATGAAACCAATTTTATCTCTTAGTTTTATAGAACTGGTTTCATCAAAACAACGAGGCATGCTTTATAGCCCGACGTGCTCCATCCGATAAATTTCCATATCTTTGGAAAATCATTTATTGTCCATAAGATGGCAAAGACGCATTTGAAATACTTCACCACTATGTGCATCATAAGTTTTGATACCATTGACCCATAATTCTTTCAACTCATCTATCAATGGCCTTAAATATACATCTATATCCTTACCCGGGAGCCCGGTCTGAAATAAGTAATGTCAACATGAAATACTCTGTTTCATAAACTCAAATGCGATATATTGTAAGCTACAAGAATGACAGGCCATATGCTATAAGCTTTGCTCATGTCCCCAAATGGATTAAAACCATCGCTTGCCAAGCCAAGCCTGACATTACGTGGATCTTGAGCAAAATCGGGATATCTAGCATCAAAGTCCTTCCAAGCGAAGGAATCAAAGCAGGATGCCTCATAACTCCATCTTCATTGATGCGTTTTCCGCATGCCACCTCATGTTTGAAGCACTTTTTGAGGACATAAATAGTCGTTGCGAAATGAGGTCGCAAAGGAAAGTACCAAAGAACTTTTTGAGGTACTTTCTTTCCTTTCTTATCGATGAGATTTCCATCGTGATTCTCCACACACAGATGATCATCCTTATCTTGATTTTCTTTCCAAAAGTGCACAATCATGCTTACAAGCGTCAATCTTTTCATATTTCATACCTATCCTCGAAAGCATACTCTTGCCCCATACAAAGTTGAAGGAACATTATTTCCCTCGAAGTAAATCCTTCAAGAACTCAAGTAACATATTAAATGATTTGTTGCTCCAATGGAACATCACTTTGATATGAAGCAAAGTAACAACATAAAGAAGCACCGACTTCGACAACCAGGATATGCTTCTTTTTGGCATTGTTCATTAATCTTTCAAAGTCATCTCGAATCATGATCAATAGAAGATCTTGAGTTTCTTGCCTCTGGACTTCTTCAAGCAACTCGGGCAACTCATCAATAGGACTATTGTCATCATACTCGTTATGTGCATCATTATACCCCGTTTCATAAGGATTGGTAGATTCCTAGGTGGTTGGACCATTTCCCATGGAAAACCCAATTCAGTATAGTAACTTGAGAATCCATTTAAATGTAAATCTCGTTTGACATCACCAACAGCTTTTCCTAGTCATGTTTTTGCATTGCCGACAAGGACAAAAAAAGTTTACGATCATTTCCCAAAGCATTAGCCTTCAAAATTCTAGAAATGCTTCAACACCTTTTTGATAGCTCTCGAGAAAATGTATCTTTTCAAGTATCCAAGTTTTGTCCATTGTATACCCGAAATGACACGTTGGAAAAAATTATACAAACAGGGAACATGAAAACTAAGAAACATCATTAGTATGATACATAAAAAAGAAATAATAATAAGAATTGGAACTAATACACTCAAAGGAACTTTTTCTTTTCTTTTCTTGATGAAGCAGTATGAACTCATATTCACGCACAAAGTGAAATATTTCTTCCATATATGGAGAACTAAACGTGGAAACTTCAGAAATAATCAAAACAAATAGTAGACATAATTATACACATTATGACTTGACACCTCTTGCATCAAAAGTATCTACTTAATGATAGCACATTATACATAGCTAAACACCCAGACAAGAAAACGACAACGTATATTCAAAGAATCGAACTTCACTACAGCCCATTCTTTTATTTCGTATGTTTTCTTGCAATAGTAAGCATGACCGTAAGTTCAATGTTAATAGAATGGAATGCCTCAACCAAATCTAGCATACAAACAAGTCAATCGGACAGTCCTGGACTAGTCCATGGCATGTCTGGACAAAGTCGTGACACCAACAAGATAAGGTCCAAACTCAACTACACATGGTCAAGACAACATAATATATGATGCATACAAATTCTAAACCCAAGACAAAGGATAAGACTTAATAGGGCATGGTTTGGGCAAGTATGGACATGTCTTGGACAAGGTTGGGACACAAACAAGATAAGGTCCAAACTCAACTACACATGGTCAAGAAAGCCCAATATATGATGCATACAAGATCTAAACCCATGATAAATGATAAGACTTAACAGGGCATGGTTTGGGCAAGTATCGGACATGTCTGGACAAGTCCCGGACATGTCCTGAACAGACAAAGATTAGGAGATGATTAACGACATGTGCATTTTTTAATAATTAAAATTGTAGTTAGAACATATATGATATTACCCTTTTTCTGCTTTTTGTTATGGATATTACCCTAGTTTCTACTTTATGTTATGGATAATGCTCTTTACCCTGTGCTTTTTCTTGACTATTTGAAGCTTTCTGTTCCAATTGTTAATAATCTGATTGTTGGAGTTCCAGCCCTCTTAGGGATTACAGTATCTTTAAGATACCTTAATTATAGGGGCTTGCATATTGTTAGTTATTCTGCTGTTTTGATGGCTGTTTCTCTCTTTTACCATTCAGTGTTATGGGATTACTTTTATTACCTAAGATTAGGCCTTTCCCTGCTTTTTTTTATTCATTTAGGACAGAGTTCCTTTCCCTGCATCCACACAAACAACCTTCAAATCTAGCAAGTTCATACTTTGGACACTTTGTTGACTATACATGACAGCACAATCTCAAAATCAGACACTAATTGAGACCTATCAGACCCATCTCACACCAAGCACATAGTTTAGGGGGTTCATACATATCCCTTCTAACCATCATCAATCTAATGCTTCTTAAGAACAAGAAATACATAAATCAGTTTAGCACACCACGTCAAATATCCTAGGGTATCTTCACAATACTAACTGGAACAATGAGGAGTCAACTTTCAGGTACAAGCAAAACGTCATTGATAATCTATGCAGAAATTAATCTATTTAAGGAGTATGGCAAGCTATCAATAAATAAAGAGTATGCGATCTCATCATGCCACAACAACAAAACCTTTGATAATCTCATGCCACGAGAGCAGATTTGTCTGCTCTATACCCGTACGAATCAAAATAGATGAGTAAACTAATTACTATCTCGACAACATGCTGCTCAATAAACCAGGAGCATGTAACCAAACAATAACAAGAAAAATCCTAGAAAATCCTCCGTCTTACGAACAGATATCTGTCCGCTCTACATAGGTTTCCATTTACTTTCAGTTTTTCCTTTGTGCTCGTATCAAGTCCATTCGGTGTTATTAATCAGTCTATGTAAAAGCAGGATCAATACTCACAAATTCTAATGCATCTTTAGTCGAATAGAACATCTAAAACGTCAGTCCGTTCACTTCACTTTAGTTGAAACCGCACATTTAAACCGTCATGATTCTACATAATTAACATAATTAGGCACCAGGGATTCTACATAATTAAGCACCGGGCATGATGAAGAAAATGCAACAGAAATCGAATTAAAAAAAAAACTGACCTTCTGCTTCAGCAATCGAATCACAAACAAAACTCTTCCGCCAACTTGGAATCTGGGGAAATACGCGTTCACAAACACCGCCGATATTGATTCATTCCTGGTACGCGAGATTAGGGGCTGAAATCTGGAGTTCGATGAATGGATTTGTGTTCTCAGGGAGAGGGACTAGGTTTGTCGATGGATTTGTCTGAAAACGTACTGTGTATTTTTTTTTTCTGCCCCCATTAGCCTTCAGTACTAGTGCAAATTCATTAAGAAATTCAAATCGAGTCGAATATTAAGATATCGAGTCGAATATTAAGATTATCAAATCGAACAATATTTAAATTTTACAAATAAGAATTAGCGCATTAACTTAAAATAGCCATCGAGTCTATTTGATCTCGAACCTCATCGAACCGAACTCAAACCGATCGCGAACCCATTTTGTTCATTTGTACCCCTAATCGTGACAAAAATACTTGTTAGGTAAATCATTATGGATTTCATAAAATAAATTACTTTGTCACTAAAGCCCTATAACAAAGTTTGTCGGATATCACACAAGTGAAACCCTATCTTACGTGACAATTAATCAAGTTTTTCGCAACAACATCCTTTTTTCCTCACTAAATAGTACACATTTTTGTGACAAAATAAAATATTGTTACTAGAAGCATCCCTCTTGTGACAAAACCCCTCTTTGTCACCAAAGATTTGTCACAAAATAATCTTTTTTTTGTAGTGCGTCATCTTTACCATCTATTTGATCTTTGGAAACTTAAAGCAATAAATTTCAGTTTTCATTCATTTTATGAGCAGAACAAAATGCAAAATACACAATAATAAATGTAGATGGGCTTTTGAAATGCTCTCCGCATGAAGACCGACCCTCAAAGATTATTTACATTATTATTGACCATATATAGATAATGGAAAACCCACCTTTTAGTATGTTCAGCTTTTGAAAAGGTATGGAAATTATGATGATCTTCCTTAATATTGTTAAAATCAAATGTGACTTTATTACGTTCATAATGCTCCACAAAATTTCCTAGAAAGCTTCTTAAGCAAATATACATAATACAAGCAGATAAATCAGCCAGAAGCGGAAAAATCACCTGAGTCTCCAAATCTCTTTATTTTGTAGGGTTTGTGATGTATACTAATAATTGATGATGACTACTTTCAATCAAAGATACATCTCTGCAGATTTTTCCCTACTCTACAATTGCACTTTCAGGATTAAAGATGCATAGGGCCTAAATCCAGAGATCCCTGACCAAAAACTCTTTAACTAAATCAAACATAGACAAACCTGAATTGCCTTGAAACCTTACGAACCACTTAGAGAACCCCATATATTCACCACCAGTTTCTGTATCTATGAAAAAATAGGACAAAAAATAAAAAAAAATCAAAGAAAATTAACATAAAGCGAAATATTAGACATAAAGAAATTTACTTTACAACAAAGGAAAAAGGGGGGAACAAGGACAACCAGTTTCTGCAATAAAAGAAGGTGAATTTTAACAAGAGAAGCTAAAAAGGACCTGAAGAAATAAGAGGGTTAGAAGGAGATCCAGCCAAGACATCTTTCAAGAGATTATAATATATGCAAATCCTGCCAGCCCTTACTACTCGGAATCGACCATGGATGAGAACCCCTACTCCTGCTCCCATGACAAATCCATTGAGAATTGAAACCTTAAAATGTGAACAGAAGCAAAGAGAAACATTAAAATTTCACTGCCCTTATCAAAGTGAAAAAAACAACCGTTGAAACAAGCGAATAAGGCATAAAACTTACCACTTATAACTGTAAATGAGCACCTGGGGCTTCTTGGTTGTTGCTAACAAGTAGATTAAGGTTAATTGCTATCGGAAAAATTGTGCACCTAGTCTCCAGTTTCCTGATGCATACCACAAAATGAAAGAATCATAAACTGCAATAAAGAAAGAACCATAAACTGCATATAACGAACGTACAGATGATCAAACATGAAAAAGTGCAGAAAAATACTTCTCTACACTAAATCAAGTATGTGTAAGTAAAAGGGCGCCTTTAGAATCAACTGTCTAAATTAAAATTGACCAGCAAAAATGAAGAAAATAACAAAAGGGCCTACCTTCTCTTATATCACGAACCACGGCTGCAACATCACCACCAGCACAAAAGGCTTTACCATTTCCCTATTACAATAAGACAAAACTTGCAAATGATAAGTACCATTGTCTACTAAGGAGGAAGCACAACGCGAAATTAAGAAGCTCAAGCTACCAACTTTGGTGAACCAAATCTTAACATTTTGATCTCTACAGAGTGACATCAAATTCAACATGATAATGATTAATGAGAAATTTAAATTATATAAAATTACCTTCCAAAAAATCAACCACAAGCAGAAAAATCACTTGTTAAAGCTTCTTTAAATAGCCATTCTTCTAAGCTCAGATCTCTGTTGACAAACAACAAAAGAGAAGCAGCCCATGACCTAAACCAAATATTAAATCCACACAAGGATTACAATAATTTTCAGATGAGGAGGAGTAATGTTTGGCTAATAAGGAGAAGGAATGTGTGGTGTGGGATAATAGAAGGGTTGAGACACTACAAAAAAACAGCAGTTTTGCGACGGAGTTTTTGCGACGGACCTTATTTCCGTCGCAAATATACATTTGCGACGGATGTTTTAATGTTTGCGACGGGACACTTGGCGGGACCGATTTTTCCACTTGGCGGGCAATTTTGCGACGGACTTTTTATTATTTTGTATAAAATTATTTTATGATTCTGAATTTAGATAAAATTTGCGACGGAAATTAAATTCCGTCGCAAAATGCCTTTTTGCGACGGCATTTTTATTATTTTGCGACGGAATATTTAACACATTTTTATTAATTATTTTATTATTCTGAATTTACATGTTTGCGACGGAATTAGGTTTATTTTGCGACGGACGTTAAATTCCGTCGCAAAACGGCGGATATCAGTCGCATAATCCCCTTTTCTTCCTCATTTCTCTTCTTCTCTCCTCTTCTCTCCCGCCGCCCCCTGAAACTGAACCTGTTTCCGGCGCCACCTCCTTCCACCACCGCCGCAGCCACTCACAAGGTAACCTCTTCCCGCCCCCCCCCCCCCCCCTGAATCCTTTTGCATTTTTTATTTGATGATTTGCATTTTTTTTTTTTTTTTTCTGTTTTATGAGAAGGGTATTTGTCCATTTACAAGTCATGTGTTTTAGAGGGCACGGTATGATATGAAACAGCTATGTGATGTTTGCTCGGTTGGTGCTTGGTGATGGGTGGTTTGGGGTTTTGATTGTTTTGTGTTAGATTTTGGATGAAAGTTCATTTTTTTGATGAAATTTTGACCTATGTTTATCTCACTTTCTTACTATCAAAACGAACTCAAAATCAGTTGGTCTAAGAAGATAAAATGCTCATAATATTCTGAATTATAATCCCTTAAATTTTCAGCTCGTTTGGGCTTCAACCCGACATTCAAAAACACCACACAACCTAATTTAGCTCCCACCGGACAGTTTTGACTAAGCAGTTTGTGACCAACATTTAACTATTATACATGCCTCAAACCAGAATGGTTTCTCAATGAAAAATGTACCCCTATATGCAATATATAACACATCAAAAATTCAGCTCATTCCAAGTAGTATAGGGTACTCAAAGTTCGACACAAAACCACATCGAAAGCTGTAAAACAGATTTTCAATATCTCGATGCGTTTTGTTTGACATGGTGTGTGATGTGTGATGGATGAAAATGAGATCTGAAATATGCGTTTTGTAGCTTGCATTCTGAGCTTTCCAACCATATAAAGAAAACGCAATTTGGTGCAATTGTGTTTTCGAGGAGGTGCTTGTCCGTTTGATATCTGCTTTACGAATGATTGATGTATTTTACTTGTTGTTTTAAGTTAATAATGTCTAGAGGCTTACATGCTTTGAGGTGGAACAACAATGTAGTCAATCATAAGACTACGGGATTTATGATCATCATTTTGGTATCACTTTATCTTAGCTTAGTTTCACCTTTGGAATCTCAAGTGCATCTACTTTATCTTAGCTTAGTTTCACCTTTAGATTCCTCGCCACCTTTGTTTGATTGACATATGATACTCGGTGTGCGGCTATACTTACCTAACTTATTTTTTTGGCGGTCCACTTACTTTGCTGCACTTTTTACGCTTCGAAGAAGGTGTTGTAGTTACTCGGCTTAGCAAACAAAGAAATTGCTTGAGGTCGGTGTAGTTAGAGGTGCTTCTGCAAATCTCAATAGTTAGGGGATCTATTGCAAACCCCGTGAGTTACGAGATCTCTGAGAAAAATCTCGCTTTCCTTGCACATATTATTAATTAGTATAAACGCTTTTTATTATAATTGCATTTAGATTAGTATAAACGTCATTTTCGTGTCAAATAGATGTCGGTAGAGGTAGAGGTAGAGGTAGACGCGGTAGGGTAGTTCCTTGCACCTTGGATTGCCGGTTTTTATAGTTATTTTTTTTATATTTTTTATATAGTGTATCATATGTAGTATATATTTATAGATATATATGTGTTGTAATTATAAGTTAGGAAAATGCTTACTTATGTGTATTAGTTAGATAAGTTAGGAAAATGCTTAAGTATGTGCAAAGCCGGATGTTGGTTGAATTGGTTGAATTGGTTTGTTGAATGCTTAAGTATGTGCAAAGCCGGATGTTGGTTGAAAATGCTTAGTTTAGAAACCGGATGTTGGTTGAATTGGTTTGTTGAATTTGGATTGAAATGATGATAAATATGTGGTTGAATTGGTTTGTTGAAAAGGGTCTTTGTTCTACCCGTTTGGAAAATGGTACTTGGGGTACTTTGTTATCCGGCAAAGCCTCCGAATTATTTTGACGTCGAACCTTTGACCATGAATTAAAAATTTAGGTTAAAGTGTTGTTAGTTTCATAGTAAGTTGAGTAAAACCTGAGTTTGCAAAAGTGTTGAGACAACTTTCAAAGACTATTGTTAGTCTCATTTTTGTATGATATGATGTGTAGGATTGAAAATGAAGAGAATAGAACGTAGTTGGATGTACGAGAGGTTGGATGCTAACAAGAAATTTAACCCGGTATTTGTGAATGGTGTGGAGGAATTCATAAAACATGCAAAGCAGTTAGATTCGTTTCGGGCAAATAATGGAATGATGAAGTGTCCATGTAGTAAGTGTAAGAACACTAAATTTTCGATCGAACATGACGTTAGATTACATTTAACTAAATATGGGTTTTGCGCAAACTACTATGATTGGGTGTGTCATGGTGAAGAGTTTCCCATTCCGATGAACGTTCAAAGAAAGACGGAATGTGAACCCTTATCGAGACATGGTTAATGACGCATTACGTGATAGGATTGATCACGTAAGAAGAAGAATTGCTTAACCAAGAGGAGAACAATGAGACACCAAACCCAGAAGTTGCATCGCGTTTTGAAATCTTTGAAAACGCAGAGGAACTGTGATGTGATGGAAGTAGTGTCTCCGTCTCGCAGCGGCTTCTAGGTTGCTCACTTTGAAATGTGATCACAACCTCTCTCACAAATGCGTTGACGGGTTACCGGTTTGATAGGAGATATTCTTCCAAGAATAACTTAATGACCTCGAACTTCTATCAAACCAAAAAGTTGTTAAAGGCATTAGAGCTACCCCATGAGAAAATACACGTGTGTCCCGCGGGTGTATGTTATTTTGGGAGGAGGACGCGAATCTGGACAAGTGTCGGAAGTGTGACCATGATCGATATAAACCGAAAACGAACGCAAGAGGTCAACGTGTGCCTAACAAAGTGATGACTTATTTCCCGATTGGACCTAGACTCCAAAGGTTGTACGCCACGAAACATATAGGCAAGGAAATGAGGTGGCACGCGAAAACCCAGGACAAGCGGTATAATAGCCCACCCAAGTGACGCTGAAGCTTGGAAGCATTTTGACCAAATGCACCCGAGTTTGCTAAGGAGCCTAGAAATGTGCGGTTAGGACTTTGCACGACGGTTTTGCACCTTTTGGTAATTTTGGGAAGAACTACTCTTGTCGCCGATCATGGTGACACCATACAATCTTCCGCCCAGTTTGTGCATGAAAAGACAGTTTATATTCTTATCGATTGCTTGTACCGGGGCGCGAAAAATCCGAAAGAAACCTCGATGTTTATTTGCAACCATTGATTAAGGAGTTGAAGCAAATTTGTGGGAAACAGGGTTGTTTACTTACGATGTATCCATAAAACAGAAATTTTCATATGAAATTTGCACTAATGTGGACTATCAATGATTTTCCTGCGTATGGCATGTTATCCGGGTGGACTACGGCCGGTGTGAAAGCTTGTCCCTATTGTGGTGATGGAAACAAGTCATTCGCTCAAACATAGTGGTAAATGCACTTGGTTTGATTGTCATCGGCGCTTTCTCCTCAAGACCATATTTTTCATGACCGATAAAGGTTTTTTGAAGTCCAAACAAGATGAACACGCGACTCCACCCGTAGATTGAGTGGTGAGGAGGTATGGGAATTTGTACAACACCTACCAAGCATCATTGATGGCTCGATTCGGACTTGAAACGGCTTAAAAACTTCAAGAATGGTTGGTGGAAAAGAAGCATTTTTGGGATCTTCCGTATTGGAAAACATTGCTTCTTCGACATTGCCTGGATGTGATGCATATTGAGAAAACTTTTTGAAAAACCGATTGACACGGTTATGGACGTTAAAGGCAAAATCGCTTGTGGTCCAAAATCGCTAAAGATTTGAAAGAGCTTTGCGTAAAGCGCCTGATTGTACACTTGTTCTTGACAAGCGAAAAGAAAAGTGTTGTGTGAATGGGTCACCAAGTTGAAATTCCACGACGGTTATGCTTGGACCTGAGTAGGTGCGTAGATCATGATCAATACATTCTACGTGGTTTGAAAAGCCATGATTGTCACGTTTTTATGGAACGTTTGTTGCCGCTTGCCGCCGAGAATTGATTCCAAAAATGAGTGGAATGCATTGACCGAGATAAGTCAATTCTTTCGAGACTTGTGTCTTTGCTACCCTAAAAATAGAAGACGTGATTCGTTTAGAGAATAACATTCTTTGAGATTATTTGCAAGTTAGAGAAGATTTTGCCTCCAGCGTTTTTAACTCGATGGAGCATTTACCGACACACTTGCCGTATGAGGTCGAGTTGGTGGTCCGTGCAATATCGATGGATGTATCCATTCGAAAGGTTTTGAATCACTTAAAACAAAAGATTGGTAACAAAGCTTTAGTAGAGGATCAATATGCAATGCGTATTTGTTGGAAGAGATTTCAAACTTACGTTCTATGTATTACGATGATCATATTGAAACAAAAGCAAAGAATCTTCTTTGTTGGTGAGACTTCGGCATCGAAATCGTTTGAGATTTACCTGAGTTATTCCGTGATCATAATGGTACAACAACCTGGAAGTGCAAGACGAGGTTCTTGGATAATAAAGAATATGACTTTGTGCACAAGTACGTATTGTCTAATCACAAATCATGAAACCGTATGAACTGTAAGTACCTCATTACTACATATATACAATGCTTAACAGTTTTTTCTGAACAAATATACATTAACTGACAAAATGATTCATTCTTAGATTGTTCGAGCAATTTATTCGTGTTCAACAACCTCAATTGACCTCGACAGATATTTGGAATAAACATGAAAATGAATTTACCAAATGGTTTGCACAACAAGCATCATTGTTGAATGATGATTTGCTAAAAGCTTTGGCAAGTGGTCCTTCTCGTCAAGTCAAAACTTGGAAACGTTATTCGATTAACGGCTACAACTTTCGGACATTCAACCGGCAAAGCGATATTGGTAAATCTTCAGTCAACAACGGAGTTTGTGTCAGTTCCACGGAAGGTGCCGACTATTATGGCACTTTAAATGAAATCATTGAGTTGGTGTATTATGGAGCTTCGACTGTCTACAAAGCCGTATTGTTCAAATGTGATTGGTTTGATAATTACGAGCGGGGCATGAATGTGCATAAAGATTATAAGATAGTTGAAGTTCATCGTGGTAGGAAATATGGCGCTTATGATCCATTTGTTCTGGCTTATCAAGTCGAGCAAGTCTACTATGCTCCATATCCAAGTTTGAAAAAAGACAAAGATCAATGGTCGGTTGTTTTCAAAACAAAGGCAAGATCGACTATCGATGCTCCCGCCGAAAACCGTTTCCAAGAACAAGTGATCAATGATGTTTCCGATTATCGATCCTCTTAACATTGTCCACCAAGATCTTGATGTCGATGTTGACTCCGATGTTGGGGATAATGACTTGGATGATGATGAGATGGCGGATTTCATTCAACAAGAAGATGGAGAGGAAGAAGAATCGGTTGATGATCTAGATCTTCGATGAAGAGGAGGAAGAACTCTTCCATTCTAGTAGTGATAGTGAATAATAATGTATTAAATATTTTATTTTGTCATCATTCTTTGAATAATAATGTATTAAACATTGTAATTTATTATTAATTATTATAATTGCATTTAGATTAGTATAAACGTCATTTTCTGTGTCAAATAGATGTCAGGTAGAGGTAGAGGTAGACGCGGTAGGGGTAGTTCCCCCTCCCCCGGAGCGTCTTCCTCCACACAGACTCACGGTTTGGATGATGAGATACACCAGATGACCGAGGAGGATTTTGGTGTCATTGTCAATGGTGACCTTGGATTGCCGTTTTTGGATCCCGAGGGGAGATGGTAAGTTAATACATATCTTGCTTTAATTTGTTTGTATTTTTATTTATATTTTGATTAACCAAATATATTAACAACTTATTGTTTTCAATATGACAGGTTTACCGACAACTATGTCAAGAAAATGGCCAAGACCGCCATAATCGGCGCTTCAACACTTTTGCCACCACGTGGCATAATGCCACCAGGAAGCGATAGGAAAGGTGGTGGCACGCATTTAGGTACGTCATTCGTATAAATATAACTATATATAAATATAACTATAATTATAACTATACATATAACATATATATAACTATGTTGCGTGCTCATTTCAACTTAAAGTTACGCCACGGCGCTGGTTAGGGGAAGCTTTTGAGCGGTATGCTATCAACAGGGTCCGTGATTATATGTATCGGGCTCAAACAAACCCCCGTGCTCGGCTTTGGATGACCCCGGATATTCTCCGTCAGTTCGAGGAGTGGATTGGGAGTCCCGTAAGCAATTATTCAATATTTAATTAATAATACTTGTGTTTTATATATATATGTATGTACTAACTTGTTTATCTTATGTCGAATAGGCATTCAAGGAAACATCTCATAAAAAAGAAGATAAACCGAGCTTACGGATCCGGTGAGGAAGGAAGATCCACAGGACACATGCTATGGGCGCGCGCGCGGCGTTATCGATTTCGCGCTCGGGCCATGGAGGACAATAGAGAAGTGCCCTATCGATCGGAGATCCGGTGACTAGTTCGAAGAAGAAGAAGTCGGGCAACTTCGTCTCGAGGAAGTTTGAGAAAATCTTGGTACGTTATGTATTCTAAATATTATATATACATTATATATATATCATGTAATTATTGTTACTAACAAATTTATATCATACTTTACAGGGCGTCTTCACCTCGAAGAAGGCGAAAGCCCAGAGAGACGCAACGACACCCATATCGGCGAGTCGCGTCTTTATTACTGGCTTACTGGTGGTTACGACGACAAGAAGGGGAGAGTTTTGGCATGGGGTCACCGCCTCCATGTACTACTCACAGCAGCTGCTTCTTGCTCGACACTCATCCGCCGAGACATACTCTCCGGGCATACTCACCCGTCTCACCCGGAGATGGCGCGAGAAAGACAGATTAATCTTTGAAACACAAAGCGAGGTTGGAGGAGCTAGAGAGAGACAGAAAAGCGTCGGGAAGACAGACTAGCGCAGATGGAGGAGTGGATTACCCAATAGTTAGCAAAGATCCTCCGGAGGATGCAACCCGGTCACGAGGCGCAACAGAGATGACCGATCGATCACGGACCTGGAGGAAGTGACATGGGTTTAGGTAGTACACCGGTCCGACTGGGTGACATATTGCTTTATACATTTTTATTTATTTTGGCTTATCGTATCCCTTTGACATATCGTTTTATCCCCTTCGACATATCCCTTTGACATATCCCTATTGACATATCGTTTTATTTATTTTGGTATCGTATCCCCTTTTATATTGTAGTCGTTGATAGCCGGTAGCAATTGTAATGCTACCGGGAAAATTATGGCTGTTTTGCGGCGGTGGTTTGGCGGTCTTTGCAAAAACAACCATAATTTTCTCGATTAATTTAACTTTGCGACGGAAATATTCCGTCGCAAAGTTGCATTTGCGACGGAAAAATGTATTTGCGACGGATATGTAAGGATCTAAAAATAAAAAAATTATTTAATAAAAAATATTTGCGACGGATTATACAATTTTTGCGACGGATTATACAATTTTTGCGACGGTTTATAAAATATTTGCGACGGATTATAAATTTTTTGCGACGGATTATACAATTGTTTGCGACGGAGTTTACATTGTTTTGCGACGGAAACTATATTTTTTTAAAAAAATTAAATACGTTATTATCCGTCGCAACATTCGTCGCAAAATAATTTGCGACGGATAAACCGTCGCAAAAACTCGGTTTTGCGACTAAAAAATGCGACTAATAAAAACCGTCGCAAATCCGTCGCAAATTAGTATTTGCGACGGAAAAAGCCTAGTTTGCGACGATAACCTTCCGTCGCAAAAAGCCCAGTTTTTTGTAGTGAGATGAAGGGGAGAGGAAGAACCAACTAAATGACTGTTTGATTTAGCTTTAGGAAGTTAGGGAGAAGTAGTTGAAAGGATGGTGGAACACATGCTGGATATTTTGACTAAAAGGTTTAATAAGACAAACGAAAAATTATTCTAGGTATAAAGATGCTTTGACAGCTGGCAGCCTTGGAACAATAAAAGAAACTTAAAAAAAAATACTTGTTGTTACTAAAAGAAACTTAAAAATTCGTTATATCCCTTCTCTCTTGAAGCCCCCTAACTCTTGTGAGTTCTTCATCTGGCATCCTTGGCTTAGAATCACGGACAAAGAAGACATTCTCCATCGCATCTCTAGCCTCAAACTACATGAAACTCCTGTTACTACTGCAAAAATCAAAGCTCAAGACCTTGTTGAAGGCCTACAAAAAATTGTTCAAGTCTTCTTGGGAAGTTTATTACAACAAAGGATATCCCAGTAAAAAATTTAAGAGTGGCAATGGAAAAATCTTGGGGTACATCCAACTTCAAAGTGGTAAAGCTGAGCAAGAATTTCTATCAATTTCTCTTTGACCACATTGAAGGCCAAAGACGAGTTCTTGCAGATGGTCCATGGTGCTTTGACAATTTTCTCTTGGTGCTACATCAGTGGTCTCTTTATCTTTGCTCCACCAGTGATGAATTCTCTGAATCCTACTTTTGGGTGCAAGTCCAAGGTCTCCCAATGCACCTGCATACTGATGAGGTAGGTAAAAAAATAGCTAATGAGCTTCAAGATTGTTCCTTCATACAAATAAGAGAAGAATAGGGAACAAACCACATCTCCTTCAAATTTAGAGCCAAACTTCAACTCCTTAAACCAATCCCCCAACTCTTCGCTATTTCACTTGATGATGATTCTCCCTCCCCTGCATCCTTTACAACCATGTTTCAGTATGAAAGACTTCCTTCCTTCTGCTTCTTTTGTGGCCTTATTGGTCATATAGCCAAGAGTTGTCCATCAACTAATGAAGAATTCAATCTGGATGAGGAAAAGAAATTTAAATTTGGAACCTGGCTAAGTACCACAAATCGAGCCAAGTTAGTCAAAGAGCTAAGATTACAAGACGTGGAGCTGCAACCCTTCCATGCATCATATGATTCAATCCATGAAAATCTGCCTGAATCTTCATCCTCTGCCCAGAAAATTTCAAATTGCCCGCCAAGAAACAGATGGGAGCCTGGTCAAATAGAAAAAGACAAGAAGTCAATCTCAGACAGTCAAAAAAATGTGATGGCCCTGTCACTCTCTAATAATGACAACTCCCTAAACCATAAACAACTCTCTTCCCCAGAAACCATAAAAAACAAAATCCTGCAAAAGCTAATTCTGATCCAACCCTCTCTCTCCCCGTCCCATCCAAAAACCCACCTTTATCTCTCTCCAACAAAACCGTAGAAACAAAAGCCAAAGAAAATCAGAACTCCTTTTCTGAAAATGAAAACTCCTCAAACCTTAACCGGCTCTCTGTTCTAGAAACCACAAAAAACAAAAATCTTACAGCAACTTTTTCTTACTCTTTACTCTCCCTCCCTGTCCTATCTGAGTACTCAGGCCCCAATAAAAATATTCCTCCAAAAAATCACCCAAATCCCAATAACCCAAAAGCCATTCTAAACCTTAACCCAGATTTGCAAACTGAAAAGTCAAATGTTACTGGAAAACCCACCAACCATCTCATCAGGACAGATTCTCCCACTATCCCAGAAATTATCACTAATGCCCCTTCCTCATTTAGCCTTCCCACTGCTTCTCCCCTACCTTCACTACCTACTATCCACACAACTCTCATCTCAGATACCACTAGCCTAAACACAACTGGCGAAGATCAATCAAACACAATACTTACATGTTTAAGCAATCTCATTACCATTCTTTCCCTTCCTGCTCATAACCAAAACCAGAACCCTAACTCTCCTCTTTCTATCAACCAACCAGGTTATGCAGGAACCTACAAAAGAATTAAACAAGAGGTTCCTAGACCACTTGGTGATATCACAAATCTGGATTGTAATCTTGGCAAGAGGAAAAGCAATGACGAGGAAGCAGTTCAAGGGAAAAGATCAAATGTGGATTCAAATATTGAGATGGTGGAGGCTGCCTTGCAGCTCCACCAAGCCCAATGAATATACTTTGTTGGAACTGCAGGGGCTTAGGCAACCCCAAGGCAGTTCCTAGTCTTAGATGCCTCGTAAAAGACTCTTCTCCCTTCCTTCTTTTTCTCTCTGAAACAAAGCTCTCTTCAAAAGCAATGGACAAAGTAAGAATTCACATTGGGTTTGCCTCTGGTTTCCATGTTAGTAGTGAGGAAACTAGGGGAGGAATCTCACTTCTTTGGAATGACTCTTCCTCTGTACAAATTCTAAGCAAGTCTCTTGGCCACATTGACTCTATTGTCACCTTCAATAATCAAGTTTTTCGTTTTACCGGCTTCTATGGCAATCTAGATCATGCCCTTAGACATGAATCGTGGACCTTACTGAGGAGACTTCACTCTGTCTCAAACCTACCATGGATGTGTGCGGGGGACTTTAATGAAATCCTCCACATGACTGAAATAACAGGTGCTGTGATAAGACCCAGGTACTTGGTGGAAAATTTTAGGCATGCCTTGGAAGATTGTGAGCTGCATGATATTGGCTATTTGGGGGCTAAGTTTACTTGGCACAATGGCAGACCAAAGGGTAATGTGAAGGCTAGATTGGACAGGGTAGTAGCAAGCAAGAGCTGGACTTCTCTTTTTGCAGGGTATTCTGTGAAGCATCTTACCTTCACGTAGTGACCATATCCCTATACTTATCTCTAATGGACCATTCTGTATGAAAGCCAAGATACAAAAAAGAAGATTCCCAGATTTGACCCCTTCTGGCTTCAAGATCCTAATTGTTTGGAGATTACCGAGAATACATGGTCTTTGTCCCCTCATACCACTACTCTTGATTGTGACAAGGGATCAAAGATGTTAGAGATTCACTCTGTCTTTGGAGCTCTAAAAAATATGGGAACCTAACTAGGAAAATTGAGATGATGCAAGAGAAACTTCAGGGCCTTTAACAACAGGATGATTTTGATATAACTGAGTAGAAGAATCTTATGATGGAGCTGGATCTTCTTTTAAATATGCAATATGACTACTGGAAGTAGAGAGGCATGACTAATTGGTTGAATTCTGGGGACAGAAATACAACATTTTTTCACAAAAAAGCCTCAATCAGACATGATAAAAACAAAATTGATGCTCTGACTACTGAGGATGGAACTACTCTTACTAAACCAGATGATCTAAGAAACTATGCAAGGAGTTTTTATGCTAATCTATTTTCTTCTAATGCAGGTACTAAAAACTTTGATATTTTATATGATCTGCCCTTCCATCAAATTAATGCTGTCCATTATGTTGCCCTTCTTGAGTCTTGCACTGAAACTGAAGTTACTAAGGCACTGAAAAGTCTCCCTCGGAGGAAAAGCCCTGGCCTCGATGGAATGCAGACCATCTTTATTCAAAAGCATGGCATGTCTATAGAAGTGATTTGCTGCCTTTTATCCTTAAGGTGCTGAATAATGATGCTGATTTTTCTGCTATAAATGGAACTTATATTACTTTGGTGCCAAAAATCTCTAATGCATCAACTCTTAAAGATTTCAGGCCAATCAGCCTCAGCAATACCATTTACAAGATCATTTCTAAAACTGTGGCTAATAGGTTAAAGAAGACTTTGGACTCAGTTATTGACCTTTCTCAGAGTGATTTCCTAAAAGGTAGGCTAATTACACAATGCCATAACTGTCTTTGAGGCCTTTCATACCCTCAATGGTGGAGGTCAAATTGGGAGTCAACAGATGGAATTAAAACTGGATATGGTCAAAGATTTTGATAGAGTAGATTGGGGATACTTAGAGCATGTTTTGAAAGAATGCAACTACCCTCCCAAATTTGTTAATCTTATTCTAAGGTGTGTTACTACTGCAAGTTTCCATGTTCTAGCCAATGGGCTGCCTTCTACCAAATTCCATCCTACCAGAGGATTTAGACAAGGAGACCCATTGTCCCTCTTCCTTTTTATTCTGTGTTCTGAATGTCTCACAGCCCTTATCAAACAATCCATTCTCACTGACTCTCTAACACCCTTTAGATTTGGGATGGATGGTCCGAACCTATCTCACTTATTGTTTGCTGATGACAACAAACTTTTTGCAAGAGCTGATCCCCTCAATGCTCATGAGATTAAAGAATCATGTTATGCTATGATTACTTATCTGGACAACAAGTGAATCTTGCCAAATCTCATGTCTACTTCAGCAAGCATTTAGATAAGAATCTGATGGTATCCATAACTTAAGCTCTGGCTATTCGTATTGGGGACTCTAGTGGTAAGTACCTGGGACTTCCCTTTCTCATTGGAAAATCTAGGTATGATGTGTTCAAATTTATCAAGGATAAGATCTGGAAAAATCTCAATGGATGGAAATCTATGTTCCTAAATCCTGCTGGTAAGGAAGTTCTCATCAAAGTTGTGATCCAAGCTATCCCTACCTATGTAATGCAATGCTTCTATCTCCCCAAAAAGTTGATAAATGAGATCCTTGGCATGATTAGAAGATTCTGGTGGGATAAGAACCAGGAGAAAAGCTCCATAGCCTGGATCTCCTGGGAAAAAATCTACATACCCAAGAATCAAGGAGGAATGGGATTTAAGGATCTTAACTTGTTTAATAAGTCCTTATTAGAAAAACAGTCCTGGAGAATAATTAAGAACCCCCACTTTTTGGTCAGTATTGTACTAAAATACAAGTATTTCAAGAAAACAACCTTCTTGGATGCTAATCTGGGATCAAGACCCTCATTTGTGTGGAGAAGTATCTTAAATGGCAGGGACCTTCTTACTTCTGGACTTAGATGGGGCATTGGTGATGGGAAATCAGTTAACATCTGGAGCCAGCCTTGGATTCCTCTCGAACCTACTTTCAATGTCCACCCTACGCATGCTACTGGTAATATTTAGACTGTTGATCAACTAATAACTGATGGTGATTGGAACTCTTCTATTCTTAGTAGCCTTTTCCTCCCCCATGAAATTGATTGTATTCAGTCCATTCCTATTAGTCAAATTACTCTATTGATTGCTTAGCTTGGCACTACACTAATAGAGGAATTTATACAATAAAGTCTGGATATAATCTTGCTTTGAAGATTTCTAATATGGCAAAGACCTCTGAAGAATATTCCTGTACAAACCATAATAGGAAAGCTTTGAATTACCTGTGGTCGGTTGATGTCATGTTCCCCCGAAGATCAAGGCTTTTTTTGTGGAGAATTGCTTCCAATTCACTTTCATGTGGCTCTAACCTTCGATCTTGCCGTATCTCTAACGGGATTTGCTCTATTTGTAGAAATTTTCCTGAAGATTGGACTCACTGCCTCTTTAAATGCTCATGGATAAAAAAAATTTGGAAGAACTCTGCTGAATTTAGGGATCTTACTATGATGAACCACGGTTATTTTGCGGATCTTTGCTATTTTATGGCTACTAATGGTCATCCTGATGCTGAGTTGTTCTTCACCATCCTCTGGTACATCTGGAATGAAAGAAACCGAGTGATTTTTCAAGCGATTGAGCCTTCGTCTACAAAGATCTACTCCTAATCTTTGTCCCTTCTCACTGAATTTCAACATGCGATTGCAATTGACTCATTTTCAGCGTGTCTGGCCCCTTTTCCAACTCATTGGGTTAAGCCTCCGGCGGGTTCGGTCAAATCAAACGTTGTTGCTGGGGTTAGAAATGGATATGGCTCAGTTGGAATCGTCATCAGGAATTGGGATGGTTCCCTTCTCAGTGCTTTCTCTCTCAATATTAGGAAAGTTCATTCTGTGGAATTTGCAGAATGCTATGCTATACTTTGTGGAACTCTTGAAGCAGCTCGAATTTGGAACGGTAACATAATTGTGGAATCTGATTCTTCCCTAAGCTTAGCAAGAATAAACTCTGATGAGGAAGACATATCACCGGTGGGCTCCTTGATCCTCCGTATAAAGAAGGCATGTAGATTAGCCAAATCTTTTATTTTTTTCTCTTATTGGTAGATCATGTAATATTCCGGCTGATAAATTATCAAATCTAGGGTTTTCTATACCTAGTTGCCTAGCTGGCTATTGTAACTGGGGTACTCAACCCCCTGAACCTATTATCTCTGCACTTTTGGCAGATTCTGAATTTTAATGAAATTATATTTCAAAAAAAGAAAAATGCTTGCTCTGTCCTTTAAAAGGTAGACGTGGCATCCTTGCAATTCTTCTCAACTTATGCAAATGAGGGACGTGATGTGGGAGCTTCTTGCTCTTATATTTTATAGATAGGTAGAAAATGGGAGGTGTTTTTTAGGGGATTGTGATTGAGCCGAGGTAGATGCCTAGGTACCCTTGAGTGTAAGAGATCAAGCCACATAACGTAGTTCTAGTGCGTGTAGGGGCACCACTATTTATAGATTACATTGTTGGTGTTTACAGTTGGGCGGTAAAGTGTGTGCTGGGGGGCGAGCTTTGATAGGTGGGCTTAGGTTGGGGCCGCTGCGAGCTCCGTATTGGTGATTTCTTGAGCTTCGTCCAAGATGATGGCGAGATGGTCGGCCCCCAGTACCCGAGCTGAATTGTATGCAGGCTGGTCGTATTTTGTCTCAGTAAATCATGAGAGTTGGTGAAAGCGTGAGGCGGGCTCCATTCTCTTGTCGCGATTTTGTTTATAAAGGGCGAGCTAGCTGGGCAGCGGGCTTTATCCTTTGTTGGGCTTAGGTATGGGCTAGTCTTTGGATTTACGGGCTGTTTGTCGGGCTAGGCATATCACTACCATTCTTAATCATTATAGAAGATAAGGAGGCATCTATATGTCTAAGGATAAAATATTGTACTGAAATTCAATTGTGTTCCCATATTCTCTTGCAAACTATTCTAGAATTTTGAAGTGAACTTCGTATCTTCGTTAGATACTATGGATAAAGGAACACCATGAAGTTTCACTATCTCATTAATGTACAATTGCGCCAAGTCGTCAAGTGATGTAACACTTTTGATAGGTAGGAAGTGAGCAAACTTAGTCAATTGTCCACTATCACCCAAATGGCATTCATATACCATTTTCTCGAGGCCACTTTGTAATGAAATCAATGGAAATTTCCTCCTATTTCCACAAAGGAACCTTTAAGGGATTAAGAAACCGGGGTAGTCTCTGATGTTCTGCTTTCAATTGATGGCAAATTGAACACTCTGAAACGAACTGTAAAACCATGTACTTCTCATTAAAGGCATAAACGTATTTTTGTAATTTTTGTGAGCCCAGATTATTTTATTAGGTCAAGTTTAATTGTTTAAAGAGAGATGAGGTGGATTGTAAAGGCACGAATGGGATTTCATGGCAGGTCTTCATTAAGGGCATTTTGAGAATGTGTGATAACCCTATTTATACACAACCCATTCCCAAAATCCATTTAATTTCCTTAAATTTGGAAGGAGCGGCTGAGATAAAGGAAGAGAGGAAAGAAAAAAAGAAAAGAAAAGAAAAGAGAAGAGAGAGAGAGAGAGAATCTTCAACTTTCCGGGCAATCTGGTCATCGAAATCGCAAACGAATCACACCACAGTGCTCACCATGAAGAAAGGATCGTTTCTATATAAGTTTTACTTCAATCAGTAAGAAAGTTCGGAATCCATTTTTAGATGAAGAAGTGTTCTGGTGTTTTCCTAGTTAAATGATGCTTTAGAGGTTGTAGTAATAGTAGATCCACGTTTTTGTTGTAGATTTGAAGTGTGTTTCTTAGATTTTTGAGATTTTGGAGATTTACTTAAGGATCTAGGTTTTCCTGAGCATTTTGGCTTCTTTGGTGAAATAATCGGTAAAGGGGTGTTGAACCGAATCATTAGTTGTTAATTTTTCTTTTAATCATGCACACGATCTGTAGAACTTCTATATTTTGATTGTTGGATGTGATTTGGATTCGAAAACACAGCAGTTCAACCAATTTTCTATAGATTCGCGTCGTTTGGCACGCACCCAAACCTTTTCAGCATGCGCCAAAAAGTACCTAATACTTGTAGAATGTTGTTTGAGTCGTTAGCGCGCACCAAAAGGCTTTGGCGTGCGTCAACGCGAAACAGTCTTGAACATGATGGTTCTGTCAAGTTTAGCGTGCGTCTGAACCTTTTAGCACACTCCAAAAATGTCACAACTGAGCAAATACTTCCAGGAGTTTCTAGCGGGCGCCAAAACAATTTAGTGCATGTCAGGGAGCCCTTTTACACAAAATCATGTTTTCTTCCTTTATTTGAGCATGCCTTAGTTTAAATCCTTATGCGGAATGTTGTAAGGTGAAATGTATGTGTTATAGTGTCTCTGGCTCCACACCGTGATTCACGGGAGCAATGGAACGCATTTCATTTGGCCTTATGTGATATTGACTTAATTATCAATGATTACCTTGTTATGTGGCCAAGTTAAGGGTTTGGTTTCGGGTGGATTTGACTCAGCACCTTATAGAGGCCCTCTGCGGGAAGATACTCGGGATCATCTGAAACCAACCTTATTCCTTAGCCTTGTGGATGTTGGATTAGATGCCAATGTTTTTGTGCAATGTGCTGGGTAGTGTAATGTAGAGTTGATCTAAGGTCTAGAAATCATTAAGGATCCTTGTATGTGAAATTGATAGGTGTTTAGTTAACAAAATAAATACATACTTGATGTGTCTAAAAGCTAAAACATCTTGATCTTTGGTGAGACGTTTTTATATCGCTACATAGAACTATTGCTCCTCTACATGGTTAGAAACCAAACGGACTCTAGTAATATTCCACATGGTCCATATACCGTGCCCTAAAGGTGTTGCGGAAATGTCGTGGTGTATACTTACCATGCAAAGTCTCCTTGGATCAAGGTGTAACAAATGTCTTTGTTGGTTGTGTCTACTAGTAGGACTAGTATAGGGGAGTGAATTACTTGAACATATGCGATGTTAATGATATTCATTGTGTTGTTACATGTTCAGATTCAGTGCTTCTAATATTTACTAAGTAATTTTGTACTTACCCATTTATTATTGCTTCCACCCCGAGAAGGTGGTTTGGTGTAGGCTGAGTTCGAGATCGTTAAAGAGATCATCATGAAGTTGCAGCTGTTGAAGCTTATCTTTCTTTTGTTTCAATTTTATGTATATTATCTTCTCTTTCTTTTGTAATAGATCGAGATAGTAGTACCTTCTGGTTGGAAATAAAGAGTTGTAATACTTTATTGTGTATTAAGTTTTGGGATTTGTGTTTTAATTGCAGCCTGTTTTGTTTTTGATCGGTTGTAGTAGCCTTTTAGTCCCAAGTCAATCCTTCGTTCTTCGCTTTGTACTCTGATGTTGATGATGTCATACTTATGTATATAATTGATTAATTTTAATTATTTACGTGCAGGACGTTCTTTTTCGGTTAAGGACTCGGTGTCCGGAACATAGGCGTCACATGAACTTAGCAATACTTCTCTTCATCCCATGGCACCAGAAGTGGCCTCTACGGTAATGATACATCTTGATTGATGAATCAAGTGTAACTAAACTATTGATGGAATGGCGTGGGAAACTTGCATGAATTCGGACCATTGAGCGATCTTATGGCTTGCCTGCAAAATGAACAAACGTTTAAAGGCCGGGAGTGGTTTTCTTGGGGACGACCCTTTGACGATGAAGTTAGTAAAGGTAGCATAGTTATTTTGAAATGAGATGCTTGTAGTAAGATGGTTTTTGAAGAATGTACCATTCATGGTTGATCTTTGTGGGTATTCATAGTTTATAATAGTGCTATAGTTATGTGGATGTCATGCAAAGAAATGGAGGTTGTAACCTTAACCAAGAGGTAGTTGTCCCTTGTCAAGTTTATGAGATCACTTCTCATTGAAGTGTTGCCAATCGACTTCCTTGATATTTTGTGTGATGTTCATTCACATGAATATTACTAACAAGTAAATAAAATATCAATAACCAATATTAATTTTATTATTTAAAAATAGAAATATGATATTGAGAGTGGGGTCTAACATCCATTAATACACATGGGTCATTCTAATCTTCTTTGTAACATCCATACTAGTAGAGCTGTTAACGAGCCGAGTCGAGCCGAGTATTGGTGGTTCGAACTCGAGCACGTTTAGCTCACGAGCTCGTACGAGCTTTTTCGTTTGTTAAACGAACAAAAAATTATGTTCGAGCTCGGCTCGTTAAACATATTTTTTGTCTTCCGGCTCGAGTTTTGCTCGAATTCGGCTCGAGTTCGGTTCGTTAAAATATAAAACATAAAGCGCAAATGTAATAATAACAAGTTAGACATTAAAATTACATATATTACACAACTAAAATTACTATAAAAACATCTAAATATTATATAAATTCAATCTAATAATATCTATTAGATGAATAAATGAATTATCATCTTTTGAGTCAGGGTTACTGTAAATTGATGTATTTATACAAGCACGTTCGCAAACACAATCGAACGTTCGCGAACCAAGCTCGTGTTCGTTCGTTAAGCAAACGAGCCTACAATCATGTTCGAGCTCGGCTCGTTAAGCTTAACGAACAAACGATCACGAATACTAACGAGCTGAACATAAGCTTGTTCACGAACGGCTCTGTTCGTTTAACAGTACTAAAACTAGTAAAAAATAAATAAAAAAATATCCATACTAGCAAAAAAAAAAAAAAAAATGGAATGAAAAAGGAGGCCCGTAAAGCTCCATCTTAGAAGCCCAAGTTTATCTGCAGTGGGAGCGTGCGCTAGTGTAAATGATTCCTCTTTATTGGCATGAAGCTGAAGAATGATTTCGAATAATGTACTCTACTTAGTCTACTATTATAGCTCCCTCTTATTTTAAACAAGCTGCCTACTTTGTTGCAAAATATAACCGTTGAATACCAACAAGAAAAATATATATTCATATGAAATGTTAGAAGGTTTCCGAGTTCAAACTTAGGATTTACATTATATCGCGTTGTGAGTCGATATTTAAAAGAAGGGATCAATATACTAAAATTAACGCGTCAATTCCACATATGAACATGTATACTTTATTAAAAGAGATCAATATGCAAAGATTAACGAGTCAATTCCATACGTAAAGATGTATATTAAGAAATTGCACTGTAATATAACGTCCGTCCTATATTAACCCTATGTGACGCTGACCCGGGATGCAATGTAGACTTTTCATCAGACTCAAATAACTGTCCCTTTAGCTTCAAGAAGCTATTACCGCTCAAGATTCAACAAACCCCCTAACTACCAAGAAAAAGAAAAAAAAGAAAAAATATATGGTACACCAATAGTTTCAAGTGGGAGGAAAAAACAATGCATCAACAGCAGTTGTTTTTCAAATGGATAAATACTGTATGAACATGTGATATTCATTTTCAATTATTTTTCATTATTTACAATAAACTTTATCATTAAGTCATATCTAATCTCCAATTAATTAACACTTTTCTTGACTTTTATGTAGAAGAAAAGGGCAGATTTGGCCATATAGTCTATATTCTCCAGCCATGATAACATGGTCAAGCTTTCTACACATATATATATAGAACAAAATAATAAAAGTAAAAAACTTAGACAAAATCTGAGGAATTATGTTGACACTGCTCCAAAAAACCATGAAAGAAAGGGGGAGGAAATCATATGTATGTAAGCATATGGTGTTCCTAAAGGAGAATAATTCAATGATTCTTCTTAGTAACTATGTACATTTCGAGCAAAACCGGTATCTATCTTTGGCAACATAGTTCCTAAGATAATACCAATTGTATGATGAAAACTACTAATTCCTGGCCAATAATACTTGACTTATTAAATGCCCATCTTCAGAACATTATCTGTGTCGCTGTTCTTCTGAATCTGCAACTTTCGATGTTGATCTTCCGTATTGAGGGGGGAACACGCATGTTTCACCCGGGGGACTACATCTTAACTCAGCCGGTGGAATGAAGCAATCCAGAGACAAACCGGGGACGTTGAATGCTACTTCTTCGATGGTCCAAACTTCTTCCATTCTAGTCTTGGTATGATCCATGGCCGTGTCACCAAATCTATAGAGCGTGACCACAGAACGCCCTGAATGTGCGATCATGATCCCCTCAACGGGTCTGTAATCATCCAAATACGAATTTATCGTTGTTTCCCAATAGATAGCATCATCACCTTCATTGGCTTGAATCCGCGTCAAATGAGAGTCTTCTAAGTGCACAAGAAGACCTGTTCTTTGACTGAAATAACCAAACAAAGCATGCCTAATGATCTCTGCGGGCCCTTCACTCCGAGCCTTCAATGTCTCTGAATCAGCACAGAGTTTGAGTACAAAGCAATCTTCACCGTTTATCTTCTTTTCACTCGTACATTTCGCATCAGCAAACATGTTTGCTGTGGTCCTAGGGTCAAGACCCTGGATGGTAATTGATTACATTTCACCAAATGGATTCAAACAAATGTAAATGTTACAACCACCAAACCAAACCAAAAATTAAAAAAACACATCTTTTTTAATAGTTACCTGAAGAGCACGGCGTAATGGTCTTACGGGTCCCTTTGCAGCATGTGCTCCAAGCCAGGGAGTATGTCGCCAAACTAGCTTTCCATTACAGCCTGCATGAACCTTGTTACCGCCGAGGGCAAGCTCTACATACCATTTATCTTGATTCATTTGCCAAAGTACGAAACTACCAGATTCAGCTGTTTTTGAAGAATTACGGTTTTTAATGACCTTTGTAGGAGTTTCTATATCTGATGTTAACATCTTCAATTTTCCCATAGCATAAGAGTTGTGAATTGCGCTTTGAGCCTTCTGCCCACCGGATGCAGCTATGTATTGTTGCAGTATGTATTGTGCAGAAGAGCTTTCCTGCAGTACAATTCCGAACATCATAATAATTTGAACATTTAAGAAATGAAACCAAGAAGGGGATAATTTGAATACCTAGTCAAAACTCAAATTCAAAAAGCTTTCAAATATCCTCTCAAAATAAAATAGACATGCAAAGAGGTCACACTATTAAACCATTATTCGATCACCAAAATATCAAAGCAAACCATTTATTAATTCATAGGAAATAAATCAGACCAAAATAGAATTGGTAAAGCAGAAACTAAAATGAATAGTAAAAAGAAGAAACAAAGAATACCAAAATCTCAAAAAATCCATCAATTTCTGTAGCTAAAGTTCACCCCTTTATGAATTTTATCCATCACAATTCACTTCATTTTCATTTTCATTTTCATTTTCATTTCGGCATGACAACACTATAGGACAAGCAAAATAGAAAAGTATTGATTTTGAAAACTGGGCCCAAAGAAAAACATACAGAATAAAGTTAAATGTGCTAATTTTTTTTTAAAAAAAGCGAAACAACGATTTCTATGGTGTTTTTAACATTTAGTGAGAATAGTGAAAAAGAGACTAACAGGGGAGTCTTTGATGCTGATATGAGGAAAAGGGTCCTCATTTCTAACGTGCACAGGGCCAAGAGGCGCACCCAATACACCGAGCATCAACCTTAGATCGGACCTCTGCAAACCGGAGCAAGACCCGGACTCTGAACCCGAAACGGACGGAACCCGACAAAGCCAATGGGCCCACTTGTTGGACTCACCAACTTCAGACCCGCTCGGATCCGGACCCTCCATTAACGGCGATAGAGTCTCCACAACTGGCCTCAAACTCCCCGATCTCGAAAGGAAGGCGTCGGGAGGGCCAACCTTCTTCCTTCGCCGCCTTAGGCCTGAGCCCGAGGATGATGGGCTTCTACTTCTAGGCTTGGCCGGCGCTAATCCCCTTACGACTTCATGCTTAAGGGCCGAGAAAAATCCTTGCTTCCGCTCCATCTTTTTCAGAAGAATATCAAGTGATAATGATTGGCTTTAAAGTGAAGTACAAGAAGATGGATGGAGGCAGAGAAAATGGGGAAGAGAATTTATGAGTGCTGGAAATATGTATGTATAGTAACTGGTAAGCCTAAAAAATTCCGGGAAAAACCATAACTTTCGCTCGGGGAAAACTATAATGAGGTTTTAATAGATTTTGTTTTGGGGGAATTTAAGGTGTGTGGGCATCCAATAGAATTAAAAAAAAAAGTAAAAACTACTACCTCCGTGTCCTCTTTTTAGTTACCGCGCGTATTAAAAAATGTAATTAATGTGTTGTGTTTATATCTTATATTGACATCCCTACTGCTGAAATAATAAATGTTTGTTTTGGGATGTAAAATGAAGTCACGAATAAATAAACGTTTGACTAAGCAAGATCTTTGGAAAATAAACATTAAATGATGATTGGTAATATAAAGTGGCGACACTTTATATGGACAATTTTTTTAAAATGTGACACTTATTATGGGACGGAGGTAGTAATATAAAAACTATCACATCCGTGTCGTTTTGATTTTTTCACACAAAGTTGGTTAAATCGATTAGGGAGAATTAGCTATATAAATTTTTTTTTTCAACAAATTTCTTGTGTGTTTTTCCGTTTTTGACGTTTTCTCCATTTTTTTCACAAATGCATCGATCTTAAGGTCCTCAAATCACTATAGGGTTCCTCTTCCCAATTAGGGTTTAGTTTGGTTCAAAAACACCTAAAACGCGAAGATTTAGAGCCTCAAAAAGATCATTACACCATTTCTGAACAAAAAAGACTATATCCCCAAGATTTAGGTTACCATTTTTAACCTTAAGCGATTATGTGGTATTAATTTTGATTAAAAAATATATAATAACATTTTGAGTGTTATAAATGCACGGTAATAAATAGTGGATGGTAGATAATAAATAAGGGGTAAAAAAAAATGTAATAAATGTTTCTTTGGTTATTCAAATGAACTTATATTATGAGACGAAAATCCAAATGAACTTACATTATAAGACAAAACAAAAAATCTAAATAAACTTGAATTTTGGGAAGGAGGTAGTTTCAACTTTTTCATTCCCTCGGGTTTTGTAGAAAGATTTTATATGGTATAAAGGAATCACTGAAATTAAGAAAATTTTTGTGGAAAATTAGAGATAATGACACAGTTTGGAATATCTTTAAGTAACATGATAACACATATCTTTTTATAGGGAGAAATACAACTTTTATAATTTTTATAAGCTAAATGACAAAGCAAAAAAAAAAATAATAATCCGTGCTGCAGAATTTGAGACTTGATTCGATATAATTACATCATTTTTTGTGAGAGTCGCTATCGAAATTCGCTCGGTGAATCTTCCCAGTAAATCCAGAAAATCATTGAATATCGACAGTGAATTTCAAACAATAGTGAATTTCGATAGTGGATTTTTAGAAATCACATCGGAATATATTAAATGTGGTCTCAAAATAAAAAGAATGAAAAAATAAAAAAAATTGGTGAAAGAATTTTCAAATTTGGAGTTTTAGATTGAGAGATATGAGTGTTTAAAAAAATTGATAAGAGAGAAAGTGTTTAGGTTTTTTGGTTTTTTTTTTTTTTGGATAAAAATTAAAAAAAATAAAATAAAAATAGATTTGTCATTTATGCAAAAGTTTTAAAAATATGTTATTCTCCTTAATTGATAAAATGTTGATGTCGTTCTCCTTCATTCCTCCAAATATTTGATGTGTGCGAAATGCGGAATTACGAACGTTGTGATGGTTATTATTTTCCCTGCAATTCATTTTCCCATGTTAAAATTTATGATCGTAATAGTAAAATAAACTGCATAACGTATAAGGGTATTCCATCCGATTTTTTTTAATTATAGGAGAAAGGAAAAAATATGCATATTAAGAGAGTGATTAATGTGTCTGAAATAGAATAAAAATAATAATATTATCTTTCATTTTTGTATATGGAAAATTGTACTATAATTGGGTTATTAAAAGGAATGGTCTAGATGGAAAAAAAAAAAAAATAAATGCTGCATAGGTATTATAAAATGACAGATAAATAAAAAAAAATTAAAAAATTGATAGTTAAAAAAAAAGTAACAAGTTTTTTTTCATTTAATTATTCTCTCCCAATAAATAATGTGATTGATTTTCTTGTGCTACCTCCGTCTCATAAAAGAGTCAACTTTTTTGTGGTGCACACAGATTAGAAACTCAATTAATGTGTTGTGTTTTAGTGCTATATTGACATATTCACCGTTTACTTTATAATAAATGCTTATTTTGAAATATGAAATGAATGCAATAAGTAAATGTTGGACTAAGGGTAATTTTTGGAACAAAAAAATCATTAAATGATGCATTGGTATTATAAGGTGATACTCTTAGGTTTTTTTAATCTGTCGCAGAGAGAAGAATAACAAAGATTAAGAAAGTAATTAATATGTCTAAAATATGGTATTAGAAATGTATCTTTTTTATTGGAGGTGTAAATACTTTGTTGGTATATGAGTTTTTAGTATTGGAAATGTATTTTTTTATTGGAGGTGTAAATACTTTATTGGTAAAAAGGGAAAAAAAACAATAAATTATAAATTGGAAATGTAATAAAAGATAAATAAAAACATAGCAAATTCTGAAATGTGACAGATAAAAAAACGGAGGGAGTACTTTTTCTGGGACAAAATTTTTCTAAAATGTGGAGACTTTCTACGGGACAGAGGTAGTATATACTGTAGTACTACATCCGGTCCAAAATATTAGTCATCCTAGGAGTTTTCTCACAAATTAAGAAAGTTGTTGAATGTTATTAATTTGAAGGTTAATGTCTAAAATACCCCTTGACTATCATTAATACAATAGTTGTTAAGTAATGAAAAGTTGTTGGATTCATAATAAATTAGGAGTAAGATAGAGAAAGAAGAGTAAATGTTGCATTGGTAATATATAATGACTTATATTTTGAGACAAGTGGAAAAGTGTAGGATGACTTCGGCGGGTGGTTCAGGATAAAGAATAGAAGGTGGAACAACACTGATGCTAGTGCTTTTGGAATGTTTTAGACCAGATGTAGTAGTAAATTGTGCTTTTCACAGCTTCCAATTTTTTTCCCTGTTAAATTAAATATTTCTTTGAGAATCCCAAATCACATGACATTGGAAAATAATATTATTTGTTTGGAAAATTTGAAAATATAACAACTCGGTTTAACAAAAGATGGTTAGCAATGGAAAAAAATAATAATAAATGTTTATTGGTATTATAAAATAACAGATAAATATGAACAAAACAATTTCTCATGTGTGACAGTTAACAAAAACGAAGGAGTATACAAGTCGAATTCATCAAACAGATCTATTTTTAATGTTTTTCACATAATACTACCCCCGGTCCAAAATATAAGTCACTCTAGGAGTTTTCACACTAATTAAAGAAGTGGTTGAATGTTATCAATTTGAAGGTTAATGTCTAAAATACCCATTGACTATCATTAATGCAATAGTTGTTTTTATTGAAAGGAAATACAATAGTTGTTAAGTAATGAAAAGTTGTTGGATTCGTAATAAATTAGGGGTAAAATAGAGAAAGAGCAATAAATGTTGCATTGGTAATATAGAATGACTTATATTTTGAGATAAGTAGAAAAGTGTATGATGACTTATATTTTGGTTCGGAGGTAGTACAATTTTAGTGCGTAAAAAGTTAAAATAAAAATAAAATGCTATAACATATGTCATTTTATTCAACTTGCATACAATGGTTAATGGTAGTATCTCTTTTTTGAAAACGGCTCGAGACGGTTAGCAATAAAAATATTTTTTTTCCCAATTAGGGTATAAACAATACGACCAAAATAAACCATTTATAGATCGAGTCGAGTAACTTTTCAAAACAATGATCCTCGAACCCGCTCAAGTTCGTTTTAACTAGAAAAAATATTGCTCGAGAACGGTTCGATTAAGTTTTAACTATGATCATATTCAGCTCGATTATGCTCAACAAAATTTTAAGTATTTTTAAACTCGGAGCTCGAAAAAATATTTTAAACTTTAAGGTTTTCGAGTTTGGCTTGTTAAAACTAGAAAAGAATATGTGTTTTGATATATTATTATGATGCTCAATAAAACCCGTGCACATTTTAGTCAGGTTTTAATTTGTTCGACTTCGGATAGTTAACCATGATGAACAGCTCGAGTTCGGCTCGAGTTTGGTTAAATTCAGGGGTGGCTGAAGGATTTTGACATGAGGTCGAAAATTTGTCAATTTTTTTTCGGTATCACATATATATATTTGTATATTTAATTCTATACATGTAATTATGAGGCAATAGATAAAAACATGGGGTCAATGCATAAAAATAAGGGGTCAAATTCACACACACACACATATATATATATATATATATATATATGTGTGTGTGTGTGTGTGTGTGTGTGTGTGTTTATAAAGAATCTCTATTATTTGTACATAATTTGTTTAGGGGGTTTGCCGCACCCTCTTGACAAAGGGTGGAGCCGCCCCTGGTTAAGTTATATATGATCGAGCATTTCATGAGCCAAGCGTCGAGTTGCTCGTGAGACGCTCAGAGTGTTTAATGTACACCCCTAACTCTGAAAACATTAGGGCGTAAACGATCTGATTGGATTTGAGCATTGAGCTTATCGAGACAAGTGTACTTCAAATTTTCCAAACTCGAGTTCAAACACGTATTTGAAATGACTATCAAATTCAAACTCGATTACAAGCATGTTCGTACTCGAAACGAACTCGAGATGAATTTGAGTTAAACACAATACGTGCTTTTTTCAAGAGGGGATGGGGCCAAAAGAAAAAAAATAAGGAATTGTCATTTAGGTCACACATTTTTTCTTGGTGAAAAGAACAATGCATGACACTTTTGTACCAAAATACCTATATTTTTATTTGAAAAAAAAAATTCCGAATATTACTTTTTATCTCCTTTCCAAATTTTCACACAGTCATTTGTTTCGATCTATAGATTCTATACATATAATCATCATAATTCTTACACCAATAATTCATATTTTTTTCATCGTCTTTATTTTGATATCTTATTTGATTCTCTTTCGACGTAATTTTTGAAGTTCGAAAAATCATTTTGTTAACTGCAAGTGTCACAGTATTGTAGTGACTATGCGTTGTGATGTCAACATTTACATATGCAGTAACAACTTATTTACTTTAGTGATCATATGCAGTGACAATTGACACGTCTTCTGCATCATTATTTTTTAGTGACAGTGGCAGGGTGTAGTGAGAATGACATTAATAACAAGTGTGATTGTTCAGAGTCGTTACTTTTACAGTGACTATGTGCAGTAACATGCAAAAAACGAATTTAGAACAAAACTATATACAATAACCATAAAATGTCATTGTGTATGTAGTAGCAAATCGTGATGACAGAGTTCAAGGTTATCGTATTTAGAACAGGGACAACGCATTTAGAACAAAAAAAGTTAACAACTATAAAAGGTGTGTCCTTAATACAATCTTTATAGTGTGTCCTAATCGCCTAAATAAAGCGAAAATGGTCATTTTTATCAATAAATCATTATTTATTTAAAAAGTATATGACAAATACAAAATAATCTTGATATATTTATTTTTTTAGCTAAGATGATAGAAGAAAATCATTTCTTAAATGAAACATTTAAATTGTTCATTTAACCCAGAAACAAGAGTAGTAAAACATAATATTTAATACATATTACTTCAATTTGTATATAAGTTTTTCATAAGTATTTTTAATACGAGCATGCTTGTGAGTAGGGGTGTAAACGAGTCGATTCAAACTGAGTAATGCTCTAAATGGGTCGAGCAATTTAATATATTCTCGAGTTCAAGTTCGAGTATCGGTAACACGATTTGGAACTGAGATTTAAAGAAGTTATAAAGACTCGAACTTAGCTAGAGTTTTGGATCGTGTGTATTGAGTATAGTAGATTATGAAATTGACTTAAAAAATAATTGAACTTATCCCATGATAATAACATTAATCCCGGACCAATTATTTTATAAAAAAGTTTGAAATATACAAAGGTTTTTATTAATTACTGAATAATATCACAGATAACGCTATTATTGCTTTTGAAGCCTTCCACTCTCTGAAGGCCAGTAGGCAGGGTTGTCACAATCACGCGGCTTTGAAGTTGGATATGGCTAAGGCCTTCGATAGAGTAGAATGACAGTATCTCTGGAGCATCATGGAGCGTATGCGATTCCTGTTATCATTTATTGATTTGGTTCGCAGGTGTGTGACGACTGCATCATTCCGGGTATTCATTAATGGGAAGCCCAACCAGAGGATTATGCATACCCGGGGCATTCGGTAGGGTGACCCTCTGTCGCCCTTTCTCTTTATCATCTGTACGGAGGGGTTTACGGCTTTGCTGGACGATTATGTTCGTAGGGGTGCACTTCGGGGTATTAGCTTTGGTAGAGAGAACGTGGTTACCATATCGCATCTGCTGTTTGCCGAGATGGCATGATATTCTTTGAGTTACTAGAGGGGGTGGTGGGGAATCAGATGGATTTGTTTGCTAGATATGGTGCCCTTTCAGGTCAGGCAATAAACTTTCACAAGTCTAGTTTGTACTTCTCGGAGTCAGTTTCCGTAGAGAAAGGGATGCGGTGTCTGACACGCTTCAGATTCCTATGGGCGATGGGACTGGCAAGTATATGGGGCTGCCTTTTGTGATTGGCCGAGCAAGCGGCAAGTGTTTGAGTTCTTGCAGGATAAGATTTGCAAAAAAGTGGCAGGTTGGAAGGATGAGTTGCTTTTGCCGGCTGGGAAAGAGGTTTTTATTAAATCGGCCCTCCAGGCCATTCCAACATTTGTGATGCAGTGCTTCAAGCTTCCTACTACTTTAATCCGGGAACTGGAAAAAGCGATCAGGGGTTTATTCTGGGGGGATATGGAGACGAGACAACGGGTTCATTGGAAGGATTGGGAGGCATGTTGTTTGCCAAAGAATCTAGGTGGATTGGGTTTTGAGATCTAGAATGTTTTAATTTAGCCTTTTTAGCCAAACAGTCGTGAAGGATCATGTATCACCCATGGTCGTTGGTAGCATAGGTTCTTCATGCGAAGTACTTTGAGGACGGTACTATCTTGTCAGCAGGGCTGGGTCCCGGACCGTCATTTTTGTGGCGAAGTATTTTGGAGGGAAGGGATCTTTTGATTAGTGGGATGCGATGGAGAGTGGGGGATGGGGAGTTAGTTTTTGTATTTCACGATGCGTGGACGGAGCGGCAGCCATCCTTCTGTATACCTTATGCGGGTCACATGCTTCCGACAGATGTTAAAGTTTCAACTTTCTTCATTCCGCACACGTGAGTCTGGGATACTCCTCGCATCCGGGAATTATTCCGGCCATAGGAATCTGACGTCATTCTAGCCCACTTCTATAGCCTCAGGGACTTATCCGGATCGGCCGATTTGGGGCTACGATCACACGGGCACCTACACAGTCAAGTCCGGATATTATCTGGCTCTCTCGCTTTATCGCCAATCTCTGATAGAAGGGCCGACGACTTCAGGTGGGGTTCATCAAGTTTGGCGGCGCTGTTGGCAGCTCCCGGTCCAACCCCGCATTCAGCACTTTCTTTGGCGGTGCCTTCATGATTGTATGGCCATTGGGCAGGGCCTCATGCAACGCAATATGGGGACAAGTATATGTTTGGCTTGCAGGGAGGCATGAGACTCAGCGGCATGTCTTGTCTGAGTGTGAAATGGCAGACAGAATCTGGCGGGCCTCTCCTTTCCACGGGTTATTGGAGCATCTCTGCTCGTCCTCCTTTGCGGATTTCTTTATGCGCCCCTTGGATGAACGGGGAGAGTGGGATACAGTGAGAGTTTTTGGGCTCATGTGTGGGATATGGAAAGCGCGGTGTTTTGCAGTGTTTGATGATCAGGCAGTATATGTTACGGCGGTGTGCGCGCGTGCTTTAGGGGCGACTACGGAATTTATGGAGGCACTGGCGGCCTTCCGGGTGTAGGGGCACCACAGAACTTGGTGGATGCGTGGGCTAGGCCACCCCAAGGGTTAGTGAAATGTATTGTGGATGTCGTTGTACGAGGGGATAGGGCGGGTGTTGGGCTTGTTTTTCAGGACCCGACAGGGGCAGTCACACACTCGATGAGTTACCCCTTTGACGGGGGGAGGGGCACGGCCGGAATTTGTGGAGGTCTGGGCTATTTACTTGGCACTGGTGGAGGCACAACGGTTGAATGTGCTTCGATTGGAGGTGGAAAACGATTGTTTAGCATGTGTGCAACGGCTCCGACAGCCTGTGGAGGACATTATTGCCCAGGGCTGCTTACTACAAGACTGTTTGGCTCTCCTTCCTAGTTTTACCTCTATTTCTTTTTCTTTTGTCTGCCGGGCTGACAATGTACCTGCGCACCTGTTAGCGCGACACGCTTTGTCTTTAGACGCTGTTACTTTTTGGGGCACTTTGCCTCCTGAAGATGTTTTGGCCGCATGCTATGCGGGAGTTGATTAATAAAATTCTTTGTTTGCTAAAAAAAAAAGGTCTTATATTTGTTAAAATCTATTTGGGGTGGGGTGGGGGAGTATGGGAGAAGAGAGAGGGGATTTGTAATATATTTGGCAGATATATTTATTTGACGGATGTCGGATGTAGTGTCCAAACGAAAAATTTTATAATTGTTTTTATTATTAATAAATGACACATATATATATATATATATGTATATATATATATATATATATATATATATATATGTATATATATATTTGCTTTGTGCTTACAAATAATAAACTACTGAAAACCCTAAGTCGTATCATATGTAACCATATAACTTAGTGTGTGTCGCACTCGAGGAGTAAGTTTCTTGTGATACACTTAAATTGTTAGTTCGTGGTGAACTTAATCAAAGTATTGATTAAAACACCATTAATGTGTCCAAAACACTTTATGGTGTAACGTTCTTATTCGGACAGTCGATATTGATTATCTTAGTGGGACACGTATATATGATGTAGACATATAGGGCTCGACCGATTTATTCAAAATTTATCATATAATTCTATGATTGACAAATCTTATTAAATCACAAGATGATCATATATGATTTAATCTTAATACTGAAGCTCCTACTTATTTCAAGATAGTGTATAATGTGAAAGTCAAGGATTGCTAAGTGGCTGAGAGACCTCATCTTTGATATTTGCTGTTGCAGAGTTATCTCAATTTCTTTATTCTGGATGTTTATATGCATACTCACCATGTTTTGCATTTACAGGTCAATGACATTTTAGTCACGAAATCTTGATATTTCGGTGAATTCATGCATAATTTATGGCATATTTTATCTTGCGGAGGTTATGCATGGTATTGGTATTGATATTTGCAGGATATAGGCATAATAATAGCAAATGTCTGAAGCTTAAGAGTTGAAACGTATCAAAAATAGTTGGCTTTTTCACCCTACATTCACTTCATCTGCTATTTGATTTGATTGACTTGTTGTCTTCATAAAGTTGTAGATACTTGAATGAGCTTTCCAACGCAACTTGAATCACTCAAATCGGAGCTCTACACGCAATGATATCGCCGAATTACTGAAGATGTGTCGGTGTTGTCAATGTTCAGGACTTCCGGCTCATGCCCGAAGCTTCTAGACGCACAACAGGGACGTTTTCAACCATTCTGTCCGTTTTTAAACTTTTGGCATGCGTCGGGATGGTTGGAAGCCTATTTTCGACCCATTTAAGCCTCCTAATCGATTTTTCTCAAAGGGAACCTATAATATAAGGCATTAGGTTGCTTTTCTTCATTTTCATCCTTAGATTAGTTTTTCTTGTGTTTCTCATGGATTAAACTCTAGATTTGGATAAACTAAATTCATTTTTTTCTTTACTTTTTCATTATCTTTCATCTCCGAGCTCTTCAACAACGGAATGATGATTTTGGAATTGTTTCTTAAATTTGTTTTTACACATTGTTTTGTCTTGTATTTACTTTGATTAGCTTAGATATTGTGTGAATCTACTTGTTGAGCTCTCATTTCTTCCATTGGTGTAAATTTCCAATTTGTGCTTTTTGGGGAAGATGAAGAAGAAGATGAGTTCATTTCACTTGGTAATCTTTCTTTCTTGTTTCTTTTTTATTTCCATGGGTTTGATTTTTGTTCTTTTGATTTTAACAAGCCTATGAGTAGCTAATCAAGTTCATAGCCAAATTATGTGAAGATTGGTGAAATCAAACAAACCTCCGATTGATGAAATTCGGATAGGGTAGCTTCTAATGCTTAATCTATCAATAAGTTCATGTTCTAGAGTTTGAATGTCATTTTTTGGGTTAGCTTGATCACATAATTCATTATCTCACACACACTTCTATTAATATATGTTGCGAAGGGGTGTGTGGGAAAAGAGGCTCTAGAATCATATAACCTAAAATTGCCTAAGTTGTTTAGATTCGCTTTTGTGGTGAGATCATAGTGTGTTAAAGTGTCTCTAGAGCGTTAAGCATGCTTTGGTAAGTTAAATCCTTAAAAACGGACTGTTGAACCGGGCATATGGTGTTAGATTGCGGCATAGTGTCTGCACACCACTATTAGAGATTGCACCCACAAACGCATTGATAGAATCATTTGGTTGGTTGGTTGGTATAAACTCATTCCCGGTAATCGATTAGAGGGGTGAAAGTAATCATTTGGATCATGGTTAGGCAATGTTCTCTTTATCCTTATTTTTAGTCATTTTAGTTTTAGCTCTAGTGCTTGATGAATTTAACACTACATCGGTCCCAAAATGTAAGTCCGTTTAGATTTTTGAATTTGTCTTCTTATATAAATCCATTTAGAATACCAATTGAGCATTTATTACATTTATTTTCCTTTTACCCCTAATTTATTATACATTCACCTACTTTACAACTATTACATTAATGAGAGTCAACGGGTATTCTAGAATTTTACCATTAAAATATATGACACTTAACCACTTTCTTAATCCGTGTGAAAAGATCTAAACGGACTTACATTTAGGAACGAAGGTAGTAGAGATCACATTTTCCACCTATTGTTGACCTAAACTAAGTATAAGACGTACTTTGGTACTCGATCGATTCCTCGTGGGATACAATCTTGCTTGCCATTGTAGTACACCTGATCCGGTACTCTATTGGTTAATGTTGGATTGCTAATATTTGGCCACTAGTGGTGCAAACCGAATCACTTTTACTTTTGCACTATTCTGGAATGAGTAGTTGAGTGTCTATTTCACAAATACGGAATTCATTCATTCCTACGGAAAGTAGAAAGACAACCATCCTATTTGTTAATCCTAGGAACTGATCGATATGCGGAGTTTGTATTGGTTTTGAACTAATTGATCACTAATGGGTTAATGGTAAATAATGATAAGATGTATTAAAAAAGGTTTACGAAAACATTCCCACTTCATTAATTTTGTAATAAACGATTATATCAAGGGACACTCAATAAACTCAACATATTGAGAACAAGAAATATCTATAATCGATAGAGTTCAGTTTCAGATTTATGATGGTGTACTTCCGAAATTAATAGGTTGAATAGAAAATTTTTGTTTAAAAGATATTTTATTCAATTTATTGGAGTTACTGGTTATAGGTCCCTTTCCGGTCCTTGCGTTGGCTCCTAACATGTGAATGAATTCTCGTATTTTGGAATATTGGTAATAAAAAAAATTGATGTGAAAATTATTATTTATCGGTTAAATCAATGTAAAATAGAAAATACATTTTCTATTTTCCCATGACATTAAAAGTGACGCATCATGTGTTAATTTTGAGAAAATAATTTTTTATTTATGTGACATGTGTAAATCATTTTATTGGTTGGATGATTGCATAACGAGGAAATTAATTTTCTTATTGGTTGGGTGACTACATAATAACAAATTAGTTTTCTAATTGATAAAAGATTTCTTTTCCTTAAAGAAAAAGGAATCTTGTGTAGGGAAAGCTCGTTCGTTCCCATTGGATTTTACCCTATATAAAGAACGTTTCCCACAACAAACAACACACATAATACACACCACTTTTGAGAAAAATCAAGAGAATAAAAACCTTGGGTTTTTTCTTTTGCATATTTGAGGAGGTTTCGGTACGGAATCGACGTGTACTAGTTGTTGCTTAGAGATACAACTCAGAAGACTGCGACTTCTCTTGGGTTGGGTAACATGTCTAATATTCTCTTTATATTATTAATTTGATTAATCATTCGTTAATTTATTACATCGAATAATTCTTGCTTCTGCTGTAAATTTTGTTTATTCGAGGTTAGGACTAACGTGTGTTAATTCTGACAAGAAAATCACGTTTCGGAAGCATGACTGTGGATGTACGCGTGCGGTTGTGGCTGTGCGTGTGCATCTACGGATGTGTGACCCGATCCGTCTGTATCTTATTTTCTCGTCGGATTCAGATTTTGGTATCTCCAGCTTATGGTGACCGACCAGATGGTTAAAGCGGAATTGGTTCGATTAATTAATTCTGAATGGATTACTTGATTAGGAGTGGAATTGTATATTAATATGGTTGGATAGCATTTTTTTGGAGATCCTGATCGCGTTTTGAAGCACGAAGACGGACTACATCTAACGTTTCAGACGCACATATGTGGTTGTGCATGTACAACTATGGGTGTACGCGTGTGGCTGTGCTAGTTTCGATGGTTCTTGCTCGATGTTGTTCCGGTTCCAGAATGTTCCAGCGATATGATTATCTTGCACTTCGAGATTCTTGGTGTGTACCGGATAAATATGATTATTTTTGTTTTGTTAATAGGTTAGATACGGGGGTGTCAAACAACTCATCTCAGTGGTTTATTTTTTCATATTAATTTTCTGTATTGATTATTGTGTAATATAATTATGACATAACATGTCATGATCATTAATTCCACTCCCCAATCGATACATGTAGATAATTAATTTTTGTATTAATTGGACATGTATAAACACATAATTAATTTAGATTAATTATTGGTAATTGATTAAATTAATTAAATGAATAGAACTTTATCCGGTTATATAATTGGTATGATGAAATATGTTTAGTGTCTAAATTTAATTTTATCATGAATTATTGGGATTGTTAAAATTCTTGGAGAATCTTACTATGTAGTGTCTACACAAGAATACTTTTAATTAATCCGGAAAATGGAAATTCATGAATATAGTGACACTACTTAGACAGTATTTGGAACTGATAAACTGATGAGAGGTTTAAATAAATATTAATGATTTATTGTTTTTTTGGACTCTTAAAAATTCTAAGAATCTAGCTACCTATTGTTCAAAATAAATAGCGGGAGTGGGGAAGTTAACAAATGACCCCACGTCCTCTACTAATGTCGACACAAGCAACGTGAGGGAACGGTGATGCCTCGTGCCGCTTTGATTTCCGCCCCTAAGGATTGCCTTCATCGCTATCAAATTCAAGGTTTGGTCTATGAAAGGATAAGATTTTGAGTACTCATCGAGTCATTGACCTACTCTGATACTTCGGGGTCTACTTAAAAATATGAAACGGTAGGTAACATGCTAAAGGATTTTTTTGGAAATATTATGGCTGAAAAGGGAAGGTAATCAACAATTAAATCGAGATGTGTAATTTTTTATTAATTATTGAGAGAGATTGTCTCAATTTAATCGTCACCTCTTTGACCTACCATATAACGACATTGTAGGTGTGATATTGAATTCTTGGAATTGTAGGATAAACTGCATGCATGATATCACGTTTATAATTCTTAAAATTATTTTTGTTGTGGTGTATGATTTGTTTTATAGTTCTGTTATTATAATTTACGACAACATATCGTTTCAAAGTAACTAATCTGCTAAACAATAAAATTGACTCATAATGACTTCATAAAAGTTGGTAACTAACAAACACGTTGAACTCACCGAATAAGAATGCAAATTATAATTTCGGTAGAGGATTCTCCTCTAAAGCCTTCAAACTTAAGTGACATTAATAAGTATGTTTGTTGGGGAGATTTTACATCATTAAAACAAAAGAAAATTTATAAAACCTATACTACCATGCAAAACTACCTCCTAACCGGCCGAATACCGGGTAGTTGCTAGTAAAGTTGGATAAGTACGGGTATCGATCCTCAGGGAATTGGGCTGTCGAATCTAACTTATTAATTCTTCTTTATTAACCTAAACCTAAACTAAAACGGAAAAGTAAATCGACAGAGGATTGTTAATCCAAAGCCGTGAAGGATAATTAAGATCAACATAAAATAAATCTAAACTACAACAATAAATCTATCTAACGAACATGATAATGATCAAGCGATCAAACATGGAACGAACCATAATCCACCATCCCGCAACCCTTAATTTCTTCCTAGATTATCTTATAGTGATTTAATTCAAGTTGTGGTTTCACCTATCAAACGTATGAATTCCTACTTTCGTAGATGAATTAGCCTATCAATCTCTATCTTTCGATTTACGGAGATTAACGCATCATAAAATAAACCAAGGTGCAAGATTTACTAGATCTAACAACCTGACATCCAACCTATCAACTTTCGCTTGACATAGATCAAACGCCTAATCTTTCCTATGGTGATCTCGCGTTTACACCGACTTTCGTCCCCACGGTAAACATCAAATCATGCAATCATCTTTCGATATAAAATTGCAAGATACGAATAAACATAGAAAACAAACAATTCGAATTAAAACTCACAAAACATCCATCGAAAAGAATTTAAGTTGCAGCTGGAAGAGAGGAGCTTCAAGGCTCATCCATGGCTGCTCAACTTCATCATCACTCGAACAAGAAGAAAGAAAAACGAACTAACTACCTAATCTAACTAACCTCCGGCCGACCAAGCATGGAGCTTGGCCGGCCGGGCTGCTCTCTGCTCGAAATTTAGGGTTCAAGAGAAGCTGGGGCGTATTTGATAATGATTAGGGTCGAAGAGAGCTGCTGTATTTATAGAAAATCAGAGGCGGTTGCTACAGTAACGGTGCCGGACGCCCGTTTGAAGATCCGGACGCCCGTCCACTATTTTCAGCAACAGCATCCAAACTTGTAACGCTCATATCTCGGGCCTCGTAAGTCGGAATGGAGTGATTCAAAATCCTGTAGAATCCTCTCTTCAAGCCCTACAACTCTTCTCTTGAGGTCCAGAGTAAAATCGGTTGTTATCATATCAAGAACTGCGTTGCAAGGTCGTCACTACCCGGAATCCTGATTTCCCAACATTCATCTTGATTGATTTCTTTCCTTATATCTTTCAATCTTCCATAACTTTGATTGATCCTTTCCAAGCACGAATTTGGCTCTCTAAAATCCTCTCTCCCATCATCAATGAGTATCTACAACAATAGGAAAACATACCAAAGCGTAACGTATTTCCAAAATAACATAAAATCATCAATTACGCACATAAATCGTTACGTTTTGCAATTAACCTATTAAAAACACTATTTACTCAATATTTCAATATAAAGCTCGATTTCTATGAAAAACATCCATATACGGGGGAAATTGATGTAAAATATATCAGTAAAAACACTATAATTTGACCCCGAACAATGTTACTGCTGTCACTCGTGTTTAACAAGAGACAAATGAACACTAGTTCAAAGTTGATGAGATTTTGAAATCAATCTCACTAGACATCTCGCAGATCATGAGTAATGGCTATTCCAGTGAACTGCTAGTTCAAGGTCATTAATGCTCACAATGGTTGTTTTTTGAAGAAGAAGACAACAGTAGAAGCCCGAGGGTATAAATGTAACGCCCCGTTCCCGGACACCGAGTCCTTATCCGGAAAAGAAACGTTTACCACATATAATATAAAATAAATCTCATATTACACGTCAGCCTCTACTACGTCGTATCGAGTTAAGCAAAACGGAAGCAAAAGACTCGGGTATAATTTTTTTCCAACAATGACAAGAATAGAAACTCAAGCTAAAGATGGAAAATGTAACATTTATTACATTGGAAACCAAGCAAAATCTAAAATGAACGAAAACCTCCAAAAGAAACTAAAAATAAATTACATGGTTCCCAAAGAAACATCAAATCTAATATAATAATAAAGACCGAAATTAAAATGCTTCAACGTCGGCGTCCTCAAACGTCGTCATCAAAGTCTTCCTCGAACTTTGGATCTACCTGTTCATCTTCGCTTCCCCAAACACATAGAAAAAACAATGCATTTAAGGTAAGTACAAAGTACTCAATAAGAGGTAGAAGTTACAAATTAATTGAGGTTTATAATTCAAATTTTATAATTAACAAATTATCTTTTTGAGACCGACTCAATCTAGGGTTCTGATCGCGTGCAAAGCACTTACTAGCAATAGGACTAGGTCTATCGTAGTAGAGTATTGGCGAGTCAATGTCAATCCCACAGAGACTCGTAAGAACTTCAACTTCTCGAAATTGAGCTTGTAACAAATAAGGTCTACGACCAACTAAAATATAGACAGTAGTAAAATTGGTGCCACAAACTACCAGGGTAACGCAAGTTCACACGGATGTAATAAGAGTTTCTAAAGTATTAGTCTAATTATGAGTGATTAGTTATCCCCCCCACATGCAATAGTCCTCCCCATTGGTGAATTTTAATTCATTGTCAGCTACGGGTACAACTCCTAATCCTATCTACTCCGACCATGGTAGTAGACAATCTATACGCAAGCTACGCTCCTTAAATGGTCCGTAATAGCCTATACGCAAGAAGTTCTAGAGTTGCCCGTATTGAGCGTTAACCCATACCGCTAACCCGTCTAGACAGCTATCGACACTGATTAGCACGTTCCTAGGGTCCATCAAGACAATGTCCAAACTAACACTTCACTATAAGTACTTCATGCTAATCTACGATGACATGCAAATAGTTGATCAGGCTACTAACATGTAAATTAAATCTGTCGATCAACGTAGCTGGTGCCAATTATCATGAACTAGTAATTTACTAGGTATTCAGATCTAGCGATATAGACCATCGCAGATCTAAAGAACGCAACCACTATTTCATGATTTTTCACAAACAAATTAGATCTATACATGGATGGGGTAAAATAAACTAACTACTACATAATTAAACTAAACAAACAATTAGCACATACTAGTTGAATAGGACAACGACATATCTACATCTTGGAAAAGACAGAAAATCATACCCTCGAAGACGAGTGTAGATCTCCCTCGGTTCTCTTCCTAGGCGGCGACTCCGTTGTCTCTCCGACTTGAACTCATAAAATAATAAAATAAAGAACAAAGAACTTTTATTGCATAATTTTGTCTTGAAATTTGTGTACATTCAATTCTGAGGCGAGACCTCTTATTTATAGCTACATAAACCGACTTAGAAACACCTAGATCTACCCCTCGTCTAAGAAAATTAATGCGTTTCAGAACATTCTAGACTGTTGGTAACCAGGCGGCATACCCCGATTTACCGGGGGTATTTTCATCTTTTTCTCTCTGCCGACTTAGGTTGGAAGGTTCTGGAATACACTAGCCCCAATCCTTTTGTTCAGTCCACTCCAGATTCGTCCACAACGCTTAGCCCAATATCTCGTATCCTGAAAATAATCAAATAACGCATGAAATAATATCGAAATAGGGAAAATAAACGTTAAGTGCAGATTACTCGACTCATGTGTTGGTCCTAGAGAAGGGTAAAACTATAGTCAGAGGGGGGGGGGTGAATGACTATAGTGGAGTTTCAAAAACTTTTCTTGTATTTAAAAGCTTTTGGGCAGCGGATAAGTCCCTTCTTAATATGTTGTTTCAAAATAATTTATGCAATCACAGATTTATGATATATTTTAAGTAATTAAATAAATGCAGTAAGGTAAATTGCTGAAAGTAAATTGACACAAGGCTTATAGTGGTTCAGGATGGTGTAATCCCTTAATCCACTCTTCTCCTGTGATGATTGGAGGAATTCACTATTGTTTTCACAGATACAATAGCATGATTGTATTTGACTACACAACCTTCACAATCTTCAAGACTATCACTCCCTGACTGCAACAACTTCAATGACTCAGTCTCTTTCACTGCTCCTTGGGACCAAATCCTTCAGTCGCTATCACAAACACAACTTCTTCTCAGATGGCTCTGATTCAGTTGCTTGGTTGAAGTGAATTGGATTCACAAAACTTATTGATCAATCTCAATGCTTGATATTGATATTGTATCTCTCAGTTTTGAGTTGACCACTAGATATTTATTTTTAAGCACAGAAGAAGGCTTTTTGATTTGACAGAGTTTCAGCTTATTGATTTTTTTCTTCTTTCTTTTTTGTCTCTCAATGCCTTCTATTTATAGCCTTGGTAATCCTTGATTTGAATTTCCGTCCGTTGGCTATATTAATGAGGGGAATAATCCTTGATTTTATTCTTGATTCCTCCTTAATTATATTCTTCTTGATTTCAGTGATTCGTTTATCAGAAAATCCGTCCTTGATTGATCTTCTGTTGATTGTGCATTTAATGCTTGATCCTCTGAATCTTCATCATATTTCAAAATCTAATTAAGTAAGATTTACTTAGCTATTCTCTGAACAATCAAGTGATCCTTCTGACTTTGCCGCTTAGATCTTCCTTCACTGCTTTGTTTTTACTCAGTCGATCGTCACTTACTTTGCCGATTCACTGTTTCCTTCATTCTTTTCAGTTCAGGAGAAATCTTGTACTTCACTGATCCTTGATTTGTGTGAGATCAGTGTACACCATATTTAAACATTAAGTTTCATTTCTTGAAACATAACTTAGACTTATCCAAGGTCATCACAGACTTCCATGGTTATAAGTCAGGCTATAATGTCTTCATTGCTTCTCTGTTGGTACTTGGATGGCTTCACTCTGCCGAAAGTCTGTTTTTACTTTGCCGTCCTACCAACTAGTACAATACTTGTCTGACTCAACTTATACAACATGTCAGACTCTAAGTAAAGACTCATACAGAGAATTCTAACTTATTTCCAGGCTTGCTATAACAGCTTGTATGGCCATCATCAAAACATAACAAAATGTTCCTAACAATTTCCCCCTTTTTGATGATGCCAAAACCCTCATAAGCCTGAACATAAGTATACCAAATTTTTCATAACAAACATTGGAATAAAACTCAAAAAATTTATCCATTCAAGGGCAATAAGATAAGCAAGTTCAAAATTATTCAAAGTGTTACAACTACATTTTGCTTAATTCAGCCTTGTACCTTTTAAACTTTGTGGTTTGGACTTCTTCCATATCTTTCCAATCGATCTCAGGAAACTTCCACTTCCAGTATGCCATAGCAGTGTACTCAGAGACTCCATGAAATACTCTCTTAGCAAAGAGTCTGTTAAAATCAAGCATAGTCTCATTTGCCCTAGGTTCTCCAAAACATTTCTCAAGTCTGTCCCTAGCTTCAACAATGTGTGAGTCAGCAAACTTGAGATTTTTGTACAAACCCCATTGGTCTTGTTTGTTCGTTCTCCCCATAGGGTTGAAGAATTTTGCCATATAGTTGAAATCTTCTTGTTGCTCAGTTGGTAAATCTTCTGGTCCTCTTGCAGAAAATGGTATGGCTGTACTAGGTCTGCTGGTTCCAACACTTTGCTGGAGAGATGCATGTTGTCTTTTAATGTCATTGTATATTTTGGCCATATCAACTCTCCTCTATTCATCCTAGTAGCTTAGCCAGTCTGCCCAAGCTTCATCTTGTGTTTGATTTGGATACAACCCTTCTTGAACTCTGAAAAATTCTCTTACATAATCTAGGATCTCAGCCTCATATTCTTGCCTGTTTCTGTGAGTTGGGAAACTTCTTTTCTCTCTGCTTGTACTGGTTCTATGTTCTCTTGTTGATCTCCTTTGCTGACTTGATCCAGGTCTTTGCTATCCACCTGATCTATCTCTATCATCATCCCTTCTTTGGATAGGATGAGGAAACCCTATGCAGGGTTCATTTGAGGCCTTTCCTCTTTCTTCTTTGGCCTTCCTTTGCTGTTCTTCAGCCTCATTTCTTATTCTTATTTCTCTGTCCCTTGCTCTCAGCTGTTCCTCTATAAAATTTAGGGGTCTTATTGTTGATCCTTCAGGCTTATTACTTGTTTCCCCCTTTTTGGCAGCATAATCCCTTTGCTGGAGTAAGATGCTATTGGTAGCCTCTGCTGTGCCAATCAAAGCGTCTATTGTCATGATCTATCAGCTTCTCAGTTACACTGCGGAATCTGGTGCCAAATGCCAATGCCATCGAATCATTTTCCTGAGAGATGTGTTGTCTGAGATCTTCAAGGTTGTTGGTGATATTGATGTTGAGCTGTCGCATCAGGTCTCCTTGTCATTTTACAACAATATTCTATGCAACAATATATTCAGCAACAACCTGGAATCTTCTATCAATGGAGTAACTTTTGTCATTAAATGCTGAAGTCATGGATCTGAGGTACATGGCTTGCTGTTCCAATTCTTCAGCCAACAGATCTGCTGCTTTTTCAAAGGTCTCATTTGAGTTGCCAGTGGCCAGCTGAGAGAGTTTATGTTGGATGGCAGCTGGTTCTAGTTCTGTTTGCTGTCCTCTGTCTTGATGTTGAGTAACATCTACACCAGTGTCGACTTCTTCAAGTACTTAAGTAGAAGTGAATTGTGGAGAAGCATTGTCTCCTATTCCCCTTTCTCTGTGCTGGGAATTTCCTTGACTGGTGTTGCAGCAGCTGAGCCAGTGTCCAACACTGTTGTGGGGTCAGCCGGAATGTCAACAGATAGTGGCTAAGGTGTTGTCTTAGCTGGTGGGGTTGACTTTTCTGATGCATGTGTCTGTAGAAAAGAGCTTAAGAGAATATTATCATCAATTGCATCAGTTGTTTGTTCATCCTCTTTGTCTTGGCCATCAGTGGTATCCTTTGGATCATTTCCATCACCATTTTGATCAGCGCCATTATTATCATTGTGATCATCACCATCATCATCATCATGGTTATCACTTCCATCAGGTGATTGATCACTTTCTTTGTCAGAGTGCAGATGCATCTTTGCTTTAGCTGCATCAACCATATCCCAGAGTGGTGACCCATCAAGTACACCAACCAGGGTTTGATCCCAAGAAAATTAAAAAAACCAAGCCTCCTCAGAAAGCATGCGTTCTGAGTCTTGAAGTTGACTTCTGGAATCACCTTCCTTCCATTCAAGATATGCTGCAATTCGATCATCAATGTCATTTGCAGATATCTGTCCTGGTTCTTCTGGAGTTTCTTCATTATCATCTCCAGTGTCTTCTGAAAATTCCTCATTTTGAGGTTGTGCATCCTCACTACCACTTCCTTCCTCTGGTTATTCTGCCTCACTTTCAGAATCTTCTTCTTCTTCTGCTTCATCAATCAACTTTCCAAAGCCTTCCTTGTCCAAATTTCTTTGAACCTTTTGTTTCTTTATTTGGCTAGAAGAATGTGTTGTAGTTTGCTTTCTCTTTCCCCCTCCCGCTTGCTTTGGCTGTTTGACATAGGTAAACATCGTTTTGGATTCATGCAACTTATGTAGGTTTACAACAGGTACTTTCAAGCATTGCAAAAGGTAGTGTAGTTGAATCGCATAGGATTTCTTCACCCAGAAGATCCCCTTTTTCGTCTTTCCTTCTGCTAATCCCTTTTTAGCAGCAGTTGCCTCTCCCTGGATTTGTTCTTTGATTCTCTTGAAGAAGTAAGTTACCTAATTAAATTCCAAATTGTTGTAGATGATTCCCATTAGTCGCATTCTGGCCTCTGTCATTGCATTATTTGCCCCTAGCTTTCCTTCAATGCTCTTTCCAATTAGGGCACTGAACTCACTGAACGGTTTCTTTAAAGCGGATCTAAGACAATTGACCTTCTTCGATCCTGGGTTTGCCGGTTTGACGATTGTTGTCCAGAAATCATCCAAGTTTTGTGGTACCAAGGTCACTTTTTCTTGACCATTATTTGGAAGTTTAAGGTGTTTGCGAATTACCTTTGCTGTAATGACCACTTTTGTGCCGTTGACAGATGCAACAATCTTGTCTTCCTCCCACTCGTCACCTTCTTCTGCAAGGAGCCCAGAGACATATTTTGCAGTCTTCCAGAAGGAGATCAGACTTTCATAGAAAATTTTGGTGATTGGTGGATTTAGAAAAGTTGATAATTTTAGGTGTTTGCATCTAGCTACCAATCGTCTTGCTTCCTCGTCATTTCCACACAGTTTTAAGTACTTTTCTTCTTGAAAGAACGATCCAGTAGCAATCGATTTCTTATATCCAGTTTGAGTGTTTGAGGAGGATGAAGCCATTGTTTGAAGATTGAGATTTTGAAATGTAGGCTTCGAATTTTCAGAAATAAAACACAGTAGGGTTTATAATTTGCAAATGAGCGTAAAGATTTCTGAAAAACCTCTAAGTGTAGTTTATATAGGATGATTTATGTGGTGTGAACGTGGTTGAATATGGAAGGATTTTGTGATGTAATGGCGTGATTTTGTGTATATTAATCCCTATATTCGAGTGAAGTGGAGGAGTGGATTGAGGCAAGTAATGATAAATCCCGGGAATCGAGGCTGTTGTAATTAGAAAAATAATATAGTTACCTCCATAATTTATATAATGATCTCCACGTGTGTAATCTTCCACAGTATAATCCTCCATAACTTCTTATTTTCCACGTGTATACAAACTGATTTGGTTCACACTCTAATTTGCTGGTGACTCCAATCTTCATTTCAGTGGAGTGCCTTGGCTGGTCACTTAGCCGGTGTAGTGCCTTTTTCACTGAGCCGCTGTATTTAACTGTTCCTAACAATAAGTGAAGTTAACTTTGCTGAGTACCAGTGCCTTACCTGCTACATCTCCTATAATGGCAAAGGTTTAATCAGCTGGTGAAGTCACTTAGCTGATTACTCCAGTTAGCCGCTCTTTAGTACATAGTCAATTTCAATCATTCCCAACTCAGTTCTTAACATGCTAAATCTTTCATGACTGAGTGGTTTAGTGAATATGTCATCCAATTGATCTTCAGTGGGTATGTATCTTAGAATAACATCTCATTTCTCAACATGATCTCTGAAGAAATGATGTCTTACATCAATATGCTTTGTTCTTGAGTGAAACACTGGATTTTCAGTAATAGATATGGCACTTGTGTTGTCACACATAATTGGAATTGTCTTCTCCTCCATTCCATAATCCCTTAGCTGTTGTCTAATCCATAGTACTTGTGCACAACAACTGCCCGCTGCTATATATTCTGCTTCAGCTGTTGATGTAGATATGGAGTTTTGCTTTTTGCTGAACCATGAAACTAGTCTTGTGCCTAGCATCTGGCATGTTCCAGAGGTGCTTTTTCTATCTTTCTTGCATCCAGCATAGTCAGAGTCTGAATATGATATCAGCTTGAATCCTCCATCTTTTGGATACCAAATTCCAACATTGATGGTGTTCTTCAGGTATTTGATTATTCTTTTAGCTGCTAGAAGATGTGATTCTTTTGGTTGAGCTTGAAATCTTGCACATACTCCTACTGCAAATGCTATGTCAGGTCTGCTTGCAGTTAGATATAATAGGGATCCAATGATTCCTCTATACATTTTCTGATCAACATCTTTTCCAGCTTAATCTTTTCCAAGAATGACTCTTACACACATTGGTGTATCTGCTGTGCCACTTGTGTCCATACCATACTCGTGTATTAAATCTTTTGTGTACTTGGCTTGACTAATGAAAATACCATCTTTCATTTGCTTCACTTGAAGGCCAAGAAAATAATTTAATTCTCCCATCATGCTCATCTGAAATTTGCTCTTCATTAGGTTTGCAAATTTCTCACACAGCTTTTCATCCACTGATCCAAAGATAATGTCATCAACATAGATTTGTACTAGCAATGTACTTGTTCCTTCCTCTAATTTGAAAAGAGTCTTATCTATAGTTCCCTTGTTGAATCCATTCTTGATCAGAAATTGTGATAGTGTTTCATACCAGGCTCTAGGTCCCTGTTTGAGTCCATAAAGATCCTTTTTGAGCTTGTATACTTTATCTTCTTTTCCTTTGAGTTGAAAACCAGGAGGTTGTTCTACATATACTTCTTCTTCCAAAAGTCCATTCAGAAATGCACTCTTGACATCCATTTGATAGACTTTGAAGTCTTCGTGTTGGTCCCTTGAAAAGGCTTTGGTTAAGTTTAGAGGAAGGGGGGGGGGGTGAATAAACTTAACACTTAAAGCTTTTGGAGTTAACAAACTCAAAGAACTTGACACTCTGCTAATACTTGAGAGTCTGGCGACCTTCGTGAGTCTGTGACTATTGAACTTCTTGAATTTGTGCAAATGGAATTATATAAAAAATTAAGCCTTATTACTTGTTGTAAAATATGATACTAAGTATTAGATACTCAGTAGTGTATGTGTGTGATTTTAGTTGCTAGATTCAGTAGGTTGATGTGTGTAATAAACTAAATGCGTAATGTAAGTGCGAAAGTAAGTAAGTAGCGATTTTATAGTGGTTCCGGTGGTGTAATCCTGTCAGACCCACTCTTCTCCTATGATGTTGGAGGTAATTCACTAGAGATCTTTGAGATAGCGGTTACAAAGATTCCTATGTTGCTTGTCCTTCACCAATAACTATGGCTTCACAAACTGAACACTTGGAACAGGTAGGATTGCTGCTCCAAAGTCTTCCACTGGTCCTTGAAGGGTAGGATTGCCTCTTCACCAGCTCCACTACAAACAACAGTCTTTCACACATATGTGCTTCACTGCCCTCAGCAGATTTCTTGTAAAAGAAAGATTGAATCAAGTAAATGATTCATTCAAAGACTTGATCGTGATGATATGATCAATAGCTTGCGCCTTCAAGTGTGTAAACTTGATGTAGCATGAATGCAGATTACACTTGAAGATTTTCTCTGGATCAGTAGCTTTAAGCTCGAGAGGTTCAATGGGTGTTTTTTCTTGATAAAAAATGCAAATTTCAAATTATCTCTTGTATTTCCTTAATTTTCATCATCTTTTTCTGAGTTGGAAGTCCTCTATTTATAGGTAGGAGTCCTTGTGACTTGTATTTGAAATTAAAATATAGCCGTTCCAGATTTTGTCCCATTTGACTTGCTTTCTGTCACTATTCATAGTAATGACACAGTCAGACTGCTTTTTGATAGAATGCAGTATGTCCACCCTTTGACTTGTAACCATTGGATAAAGTTCTGAATCATCCCAACGTCCTTTTAATCTCAACCATTGATTTGTTTGATAAATCAGAGGTTGTTAGCTGTCCTTATCATTGTTTTCTTCCAATGTAATATTGAATAAATCGAGATATATGTATCAGCAGGTTCATGAGTCTGCTGAAGTACATATCAGTAAGCTGAACCATAATTTGCTGTGTTTAAAACACAATGCAGCTTACTTCTTTTATCTAACTTTTATTTATGAAGTTAGATTACACCTTTTTGCATATAACTAAGTTCCAGTCACCATCCAACTTATGGAACTCAGACCTTGTACACAATGTATATGTAATCAGTTTAGGTCATCACAGACTTCCCTAAATTCTGATTCCATATCCTTGACTTTAATCACTAAGTTTGATCCCTTAGTCTTCATTAACTGAGTTTGAGCCTCAGCCTTCAGTCTTCAGCAGGTTCCTGACTAGTCTATTGACCTAGCTACCCTACTGATCTAGACCAGTCTGCTGATATAAGTCAGCTGACCATTACAGTGCTTGTTTGATCAAACCTATACAAAGATCAAACTCTAATAAACCTATACATTTGATCTAGACATCTTTTTGCCTTTGCACTATAACAGCTAGTCTGGCATTCATCACTAAAACTTAAAAATAAGTCCAACACTTCGTATGCAGCAAAAGCTAGAAAGAGTCTGATTGCTTCCAATCTTGCTACTGGTGCAAATGTCTCATCATAATCTATTCCTTCTGCTTGAGAGTAGCCTTTTTCAACTAGCCTTGCTTTGTTTCTGACAACTGTTCCTTGCTCATCCATCTTGTTTCTGAATACCCATTTTGTTCCAATGATGTTGGCTGTGTCTGGTCTGTCAACAAGTTCCCATACTTCATTTCTTTCAAATTCATTTAGTTTATTTTGCATGGCTGTAATCCAGTCAGCATCTTGAATTGCATCATCTATTATCTTGGGTTCCACTTGTGATAAAAACACATGTTAGCATATGCTCCAGTTGTCTTCTGGTTCTAAGTCCGGTGTGAATGTCTCCAATGACTTGATCTTCAGAATGATCTCTTAGCCAGTTGAGGTCAGGTTGAAGTTATTCTTCACTTGGTGCTTCTACAACTTCAGGTTGTGCATGAGCTTCAAGTTCTGGTGCTTCTTCTGTTGTATTGACTTGTGGCTCTCTTGATTTCCAAAATTGTGATTCCAAATGGTAACTGGTCTCTGTTGTATTCATATACACTTGCCTTTGTGCTGCTTCTTCTTCTTGTTCTTGAAGACTTTCACCATTTGTGTTTGGTTCATCAAAGACTACATGTATTGATTCTTCAATCACCAATGTCCTTTTGTTGAGTACTCTGAATGCTTTGCTGGTGTCTGAGTATCCCATAAAGATTGCTTCATCAGCTTTTTCATCAAAGGTGTGTAACTGATTCCTGTTCAAAACAAAACATTTAGATCCAAACATATGTAAATGTGAGATATTAGGTTTTCTTCCATTCCATATTTCATATGGACTTGTTCCATGATGTTCGTTGATGATTGATCTGTTTTGTGTATAGCGTGCTATGTTTGCTACTTCAGCCCAAAACCACTTTGGTAGGCATGCTTCTGCAATCATTGTTCTGACTGCTTCTTTGAGAGTTCTGTTTCTTCTTTATGCTACACCATTTTGTTGTGGAGTTCCTGATGCTGATAATTGATGTAGTACTCCATTTTCTTCACAATAGGTTCTGATAATTTCATTTAGAAATTTTGTGCCTCTATCTGATCTGATCTTGATGATCTTCAGTTCTTTCTCATTTTGAATTCTTCTTAATAAATATGGTAGCTTCTTGAGTGTCTCTCTCTTCTTGTTCATGAATATGGTCCAGGTGAATTTGGAGAAGTCATCCACCACTACTAGGGTGTATTTCTTTCCACTTACACTTACTGGAGTGACTGGTCTAAACAGGTCCATATTAGTAGATGTAGAATTCTTGTTGTTGATTGATAGGGCTTTGACTTGAAGGAGCTTTTGATTTGTTTTCCTTTCTGACATGCATCACATAGACTTTCCTTCTTGAATGTGATCTCTGGCAGGCCTTCAACTAACTTGTTCTTTGATAATGTGTTGATGGTCTTGAAATTTAAGTGATTTAATCTTCTATGCCAAATCCAGTTGGTTGATTGTTTATTTTTGACAAGAAAACATGTTGTTCTCCAATCCACCACATACATGTTGTCTTCTCTTCTTCCTGCAAGAACCACTGTGTTGGTTTGACTGTGAATCACTTTGCATCCTTCCTTGTTGAAGTGCACATTGTAGCCTTTCTCACAGAATTGACTGATGCTTAGCAGATTGAAATTTAGTCCCTTAACATATGCCACATTTTGAATCTTCAAATTGTTCTTGAGCATTGTGCCTTCCCCCTTAATTTTACCGGGGATTTCTTTGCCTCCAAAGGTGACTTTGGGTCCATCAAAAGCTTTAAAGTCAGTGAGCCATCCCTTGTTTCCTGTCATGTGTCTGGAACATCCACTGTCTATGTACCAGACAACCTACAAAACAAATTAATTTTGTTTAGGTACCCAACACTGTTTGGGTCCATACCTGTTAGCAGTCATGCCTTCTACTCCAAGTGTATATCCAAATGATCTTCTTTTTGGATAATTAAAGTCATCAACTTCATATGTATAAGGCATGGCAGAATAGCTTCTAATATTTCTATTGAAGGTATTCTGATACTTTTCTACTTTTGGTGCATTTGCATCCTTTTCGCCTTCAATATGCAAGGGGAAACCTATGTTGCTTCATGTGTCTAGGAACATACCTTTGTTGGTTTTTCTTAAACACATGATGCATGGCATTAAATGGTTTCTTCTTGTATTTTGGAGGTACAACATTCCAATCATCTTCTGAAGGATAAAGTCTCCCTTTACCTTTTAGAAAGCTTTTGCTTTTGGTTGACTGGATTGTTGGTTTGGTATGCTGCTTCACCGATGCAGGATGAGTGGTTTAAAATATGGTCTGTCCTAGTCTGAACTTTGGTCCATTGTTGGTCCTAGATTCAGACTCGTGTTGTCCATTGTTTCTATTCTCATCCTGACTGTTGTAGCCAAGACCAGATCTAGATCCAAACCTTTTTGAGGGTTTGTAAGCTGGTGCATACAAAGGTGCAGTGGTGGTCTTAACTAGTAGGGATATTTTCTCAACCGGTCTGTCAACACCAGATGTATAACCATCTGCTGCTTGTTGATCATTCGAGTAAGTCTCCTTACTAGTTAGTCCAGCTTTTACTTTATCCAGTTCTTTCTTTAGTCTTTTATTTTCTTTCTTAGATTCTCACACTCATGTTCCAGAATTTCATGATTCATCTCAATTTGTTCAAATTTACTCATGAGATTTTGGATTAGGTTTGCAGAATCTAATGGGAGAATAAAAGATTGTTCAGTGTCAGATGTGGATGCACTTGATGATGAGTATGAACTAGATGTTACCTCAGTTTCATTTGACTCTTTAGCCATAAGACATAGATAGGCTTTTCATTGTCTGAGCTGTCATCCTCATCATCATCAGAATCATTTTCAGATGATTCTTCATTCTTTTCACTACCAGATTCAACTTTGAGTGCCTTCTTGCTTTTCCTCTTTTCAGTTGTCTTGTACTTCTTCTTATTCTTAGATTTGTCTTTATCTTCAGGGCAATCAGCCTTGAAGTGGCCTTTCTTATTACAGTTGAAGCATCTGTATTCATCATATTTTCTCTTGGTGTCTTTGCTTGTGCTTGACTTTTGTTTGATGATGATCCTCCTTTGAATAGCTTATTTTTGCAAAACCTGTCAAAGCGTTTTACTAATAAAGCTACATGTTCCTTTAACTCCTGTGTCTCTTTGCTGTTTGCATCAGCTGTTTGACTTTGCTGGGGTGCACCCATTGCACTGGCCTTATGTGCCTCTGCTGGTGCACTGTCTTCACCGTTCAACTCAAATTCATGAGCCTTTAATTGAGACATCAGAGTTAAGGTGTCAGTGTTTGCAAGATTTGTTGTCCCTCTGATTACTGATGTAATGATCTTCCATCTTTCAGGTAAGCCTCTCAAGATCTTCAGGCACACTTGTTTCTATGGGTATGTGTGTCCAAGTTGTTGTAGTTCATTGATAATGCTTGAGAATCTGTTGTCCATTTGATCAATGGTTTCACCAGCCTTCATTTTAAAGTTCTCAAATTTCTATTTTGCAACAGACAATTTGTTTTCTTTGACTGCTTCTGATCCTTCATTGATCAGTGCCAATTTGTCCCACATCACCTTTGCTGTTTTGCAATCTTTGATCCTCATGAACATGTTACTGTCCAGAGTCTTCAAAATCATGTATTTTGCAACAAAGTCAAGATTTGATCTTCTCCTGTCATCCTTGGTCCAATATTTCTTGACTTTGTCTATTACTTTTCCTTGATCTGCTCCTGTGGCTACCATAGTTGTAATCTCGATTGGGCCATCATTAATCACATCCAGCATCTCCTCATGAGTTGCTGCAAGATGAGACAACATTCTTATTTTATATTCATCAAAATTGTTAATATTGAAAACATGTACTTTTGACATAAAGTTTGAGGAATCCATAAGTACAAATAAGAGATATATGTATGTGTATATATAGAAAGCACAAATTTGAAAACTACTTTGAAAATATGTGATCTCCTTGTTACCAGAAATTAGATATGAACAGGTTCTGATACTAGGAACACTGCTCTGATACCAATTGTTGGTCCCAGAGTAGGGTAAAACTATAGTCAGAGGGCGGGGGGGGGGGGGGGAGGGTGAATGACTATAGTGGAGTTTCAAAAAAATTTCTTGTATTTAAAAGCTTTTGGGCACCGGATAAGTCCCTTCTTAATATGTTGTTTCAAAATAGTTTATGCAATCACATATTTATGATATATTTTAAGCAATTAAATAAATGCAGTAAGGTAAATTGCTGAAAGTAAATTGACACAAGGCTTATAGTGGTTCAGGGTGGTGTAATCCCTTAATCCACTCTTCTCCTGTGATGATTGGAGGAATTCACTATTGTTTTCACAGATACAATAGCTTGATTGTCCTTGACTACACAAGCTTCACAATCTTCAAGACTATCACTCCCTGACTGCAACAGCTTCAGTGACTCGGTCTCTTTCACTGCTCCTTGGGACCAAATCCTTCAGCAGCTATCACAAACACAACTCCTTCTCAGATGGATCTGATTCAGTTGTTTGGTTGAAGTGAATTGGATTCACAAAACTTGTTGATCAATCTCAATGCTTGATATTGATATTGTAGCTCTCAGTTTTGAGTTGATCACTAGATATTTCTTTTTAAGCACAGAAGAAGGCTTTTTGATTTGACAGAGTTTCAGCTTATTGATTTTTTTTTCTTTTTTTTTCTCAATGCCTTCTATTTATAGCCTTGGTAATCCTTGATTTGAATTTCCGTCCGTTGGCTATATTAATGAGGGGAATAATCCTTGATTTTATTCTTGATTCCCTCTTAATTATATTCTCCTTGATTTCAGTGATTCGTTTATCAGAAAATCCGTCCTTGATTGATCCTCTGTTGATTGTGCATTTAATGCTTGATCCTCTGAATCTTCATCCTATTTCAAAATCTGATTAAGTAAGGTTTACTTAGTTGTCCTCTGAACGGTCAAGTGATCCTTCAGACTTTGCTGCTTAGATCTTCCTTCACTGCTTTGTTTTTACTCAGCCGATCGTCACTTTACTTTGTCGATTCACTGTTTCCTTCATTCTTTTCAGTTCAGGAGAAATCCTTGTACTTCACCGATCCTTGATTTGTGTGAGATCAGTGTACACCATATTTAAACATTAAGTTTCATTTCTTGAAACATAACTTAGACTTATCCAAGGTCATCACAGACTTCCTTGGTTATAAGTCAGACCATAATGTCTTCATTGCTTCTCTGCTGGTACTTGGCTGGCTTCACTCTGCCGAAAGTCTATTTTTACTTTGCCTTCCTACCAACCAGTACAATACTTGTCTGACTCAACTTATACAACATGTCAGACTCTAAGTAAAGACTCATACAGAGAATTCTAACTTATTTTCAGGCTTGCTATAACAGCTAGTATGGCCATCATCAAAACATAATAAAATGTTCCTAACATCATGAACCTGACATATGATATTCAACTCAAATGGTTCATATTTATAGGTCGAAACAACTATTTTTAGCTCATAATGGACAGAATGTTGATGCCGTAGGATAGACTATTTTAAGCGTCATCAACTACCCTCCACTAGCCCTTTGCTCGTCCTCGAGCAGAGTATCCAGGCGGAATGTACCCCCAAGAGAAATCTCCATCAACTACCACATATTCAATAAAGATTTCCAGCAAAACATACATCAAGCCACAATCCGTAAGCTCCCCATTAATCACTACTTACCATGCATCAATATGTCGTGTGATAAATCAGTCGTGATAGTGCGTTCGTGAGGAGAATCAAGTTGTATTTACCCCAAAATCTTAACTTACCTGCGCATACACTCGCTCATCTTGCTTTCAGACATGGCTACACAACATGGTACCTTAATCGTGTTAGTAATATCATCCGCATCGGAAGCGATTTAAGGATCTTCCGAAAAGTTAACTGCATTTATTGATAATTACAACGTACTTGTTACTTTTCACATTTTTATTGAAGTCCTATTACTAACAGTTTAGTAACCTAGAGATTTAGTTGTAAATAAAATGACAGAAAGTTAAATTCAAAAATAAATTTTTCACTACTAGATTTATTTTAGGAATAATAAACTATAAAAGAGTTTATCCTACCATTCCAAGGATTTAACCTCGCACCTCAGTGCCGCCGTAGGGTAGGTCAAAGAGGTGATTGTTAAACTGAGACAATCTCTCTCAGTGATTAATCTTCGAGAATCAAACATCTCACGGGAATCAGACATCCCGGACCTTAATCACTGATTACCTTCCTTTTCTAGCCTAGATATTTCGAAAATATCCACAATGAGTGTGACCTACTATATCAGATCTCAAAGTACGCCCGAGTATGTTTGCCGTAGGTCGGTCGAGTGACCCGACGAGTACCCAAAATCCTATCCTTTCGAGACCAAGCCTTGAATTTTGATAGCGGTGAAGGCCTTCTGCCAGGAGGCCGGTCCCAGCCGCACGAGGCGCCACCATTCTCTCACGTTGCTTGTGTCAACAAGAGAGGCCGTGGGGTCGGCCGTCGCCTCCCGCTCCCACTCAATATTTTGAAAAAGTGGTGGGTTTATCGATCACGCTTTTGGACTTGATGTTACATTAAGGAACAATAAATCATAGACCCGAATGTTGTCGGTTATGTGGGCTAGCCCACCCGACCTATTCGTTAGAACATATGTGGCCGCCGGACGGGTCAAGGCTAGGAGAGGTCCGTTGAGCCGTAGTGGCTCTTCGGATGGCTCAAGATTGCTGCACTTCGTGCAAACGCCACACGTGGGAGGTGAAGTCGATTGAGCCGTAGCTACCGTGACCACCCAACCGTGGTTAAACCACTTTCGAACCTGCTTTGCCCGTGATTATCCAATCCTTAAACATCAAACTTTCACGTAGACACTACGGAACAAAACGTAATCTCGCTTTTGGTAAGGTGGAATTCACCGAGAATCCAACACCTTAACCACGAGGTTTCGGATTTTACTCCTTATGCTTTCGCAGAGTGGGATTCACCGAGAATCCATCACCCAACCTCGACGATTGAAAAACCCGTGTTCCTCGGTTTTTACCTAAGTAGTTTCTAATTAATATCAAACAATTAATTAAAACTAATCGTGTGTTTTATACATGCCTAACTAATTCCTCGAATTAATTTCCACATGTATGCATATGGAGTGGAATTCATGATATGATGCATGTCATGGCAATTTTCCGGTTCTACTAATACAATCTACACATGTATACTAGTGCGGAAAATAAACAATGAGATGGACCGTTGGCACCCCGTAACTAATCTATTCAAAATAAATTAAAACCCTAATCTGCAATTGTTTAGAATCTTCGACGATCGGCATATCAAACTAACTCGGATCGAGACGAAACTTTCCAGATCTGATCTTTACTCTTCGGGCTTCAATATGGACGGTTGGATCGGAGCTTTGACTTGTCAATTTTCTCCAGTGGGCGCCCAACTTGCTGCTGAAACAGACTCTTACAAAGAGATAAGCATCATTCACTTCCCGAGGCCGGTCGGGATCAATATGAATCCCGATCGTATCGAAAATTTTATATGACGTCCAAAACCCCATGATTACCGATCCGACCGGTCAGATTTTCGTTTCAACGGTCCAATCCTTTCCAGAAAATCGAGGAAGTCACGCTAGGGTTTCGTGAATCCTGCGTTTTTACATACTGCTTCTTCTCATCAACGAACGGACATCCAAACAGACTCTGATCGACGCCAAATTTTGTGGGATTGTTCACCAACTTCCAATCTCTGATACCACTGTTAGTAATATCATCCGCAGCGGAAGCGATTTAAGGATCTAGATCTATAAAATACACGTAATAAAATAACTAGATCTACATCTACAAGGGGGTTGTAGAACATACCTCTTGGATCTCAAAATCCAAGTTGAAGAACCGCAATAGAAAGTACGAACGAAGGTGTGAAGAGCACCACGATCTTCCGTACGTGTGATCCAAGCAACTCCCGGTGGAAGGAAATTCTCGTCTCGAATCCTTCTGATATGCTATCCGGAAAAACCTCCAAGATTTTTCCCCAACCCTCTTGGCCGAAATTTTTCTATCTTCTCTCTAAGAGTTGATAGTCAAATTTTATTGTGTTGTCTAAGGCTTGGGAGAACTCTCTTTATATAGGAAAGTAAAACTTAACCTCCAAGGATTTAATAATTAATACAAAATCAATTATAATAATCCCATTAAATAAAAGATAATCCCATAATATTCTAGAACAAATCTAGAATAATATTTATCTTTATTTCTTACCATAAATATTTATCCAATAAATATTTTATGCACATGTCTTATTAATACACAAGAAAATAATTTCTTGTTCCAAAATAAGAGCATGGGGCGAAAATTTCTTATATTGACCTAGTCAATATTAATTTTGCCATCACACAATAATTGGGCCAAGATTATGGAAAATGTCTTTTCCACATATTTAATTATTTAGCCCAACTAATTTAATAGTCCACTAAACAATTAATTCACATATCGTTTTAATAAAGTCCAACAAGAACTAAATTAATATTATTAGGATTCGACGTCCGAGAATAGCTATGCTATATAGGAGGCACGTCGGGGACCATGGACTAATAATCAGCGGCTCCGATAAATCAAATAAATAATTATCTTACGAACAGAATAATTATATTCGATAAATCAATCACAGGAATATGCCACCATAATCCCGTGACTAAACTCCTCCGATTATAAGATTATATTTATCTCCTCACGAGAATAATAATAGGCGTCCATTGATATAATAATTACATATGGATTAATCCTCCATAGACTGTTCATTCTAAATCGGGAAGTTACCGTTAACCATTTCAAGAACCTCTTATCCTTATTTACCATTAACCCCGTAGTGATCAATTAATTCATACAACTCACCGGGTAGCTAATCGCTGTAATATGAACTCCATGGATCGATCGGTTTCTAGGATTAACAAATAAGGAATCGTTTCATCTACTTCCGTAAATGGAAGGAATGGATTCCGTATCGTTGATAACACGTACTACTCACTCAATCCAAAGACAATGCCAAGATGGGGTAATTCGGACCACGACTCGGTGTAATCCTTAACCGTCAAGTCAAACTTCATACCGATTCAAGCGGTTGATCGTGATCACCTCAGATTAAGATATATCCATAAATATGATCATCCATTGATTCGATAAGACTTCTCGATTACGGAATTATATCGTGAACTCTAATCAAATCGGTCCAAATTTATATGATATATCTATCATATATAAATGCCCTTTAGGTTCTCTTAACCGAAAGTCCGGATAAGACAATCACACCTATTATGTTATGGGCGCATTAATAGCACGTTAAATGGAGAGACCCGATACTCTCGATTAACTTCACTACGGGCTAATTGTATTTTAAGTACATCTTCACTAACTCAATCCTCCTGTGTATATATCCCATACACTGAGTTAAGTGATTACATAAACGATATACTTTGGGTTTTCTGTAGTGTAAATACTATTGTCACATCGGTGATTATGAGAATAATAAATATGAATAATAATATCATTTCATTTATTAAATAAAACAATTACAAAATTGTCTTTCGGGCATCACACCTAACAAATCGGGCCGGGCGGACTTGGGGACCGAGTCAGACTCTTAGGTCCTCGTTTGTTTCTTTTTTATGCGAGGGTCATGCCTTTTTTGCTATGAGTTCGCTTCCCTCACTGCCTTTATAATATATACTCCCTCCGTCTCAAAATGTTTGGGACGTTTGACTTTTCAACCGCTTACGAAAAGTCTAATTAATCCTTCGAATTTCATCAAATGATTTAATACTTTTTACATTTATGTACTTTAAGTTTCACTTTATCATAACCCTAATAATATTACATCAATTAACGAAATTCCAAGGATTAATTAGACTTTTCGTAAGCGGCTAAAAAAGGAAATGTCCCAAACATTTTGAGACGGAGGGAGTATATTTTTTGTCTTTTTTTTCTGGCAGATTTCTCGCCATTTTTTCCTCTCTCTCACAAGCCCGTTTTGTCCCGGTTACCTATTGTGGCATTCAAGTTGCTTCCCTTGTCTTACAACAATTTGTTAAAGTATATAGACAGACAAATAATGATTCCCGGTTAAACCAACTTATCATCTGATCTTAAACACTTCTCACTCAGATCATGTGCTCAAATAATTGAGTGCAATGATAGAATAACAATTAATAAGTTACTACTTCATGCAACATAATATATGCTCATTCTTCCATACTAAATTGAATATGCTATACCCAACTTCAAATTGAACTTGGGCTCCTTTTCTACCGATTCCTTACTTGGAAACGTGCAATAGGCAAAGTAAAAACAGTGTTTAAAAGTTTCAAAAATTATTCCTTTTTTCGATTATCCAGCTAAGACCGCCTAACCCCCCACTTATTTTAGGCATTGTCCTCAATGACAAATAATAAAACAGAAAATAGAAAAGGTACTTAGCTCTGGAATTGTCGGCTGAGTCAAAGTGTATCCTGGAGCGGAATCATTAGCTCTTAGGTCATCCATCTTCTAATTTTTTACTGCATTCCAAAATACTTCCAAAAACTGTGAGTAACATGCGAAGGAAATAAGAAAATAAGGTTGAGGGAATTGTGCAAACCGGAGGAATGCGCAAAACAGTTTAAGCCACTTTATTCTTTCATTGACCTAAGCAAGAGGCAAAAACTTTGACGAGGGTATCACATGAGAATCGTGAAGGAAAAAACCACATATATCTCTAGCTAGACGACTGAAGATATATGTGATGAAAAAAACCTTGCAATTGTCATGCTACTTTATTGACTCAAAATAACTTAAATAAACTAAAGCATTAAATAAGGGTTTAAATATAGTTCTGAGTTTATAGTCGCCAGCTCGACTCTACTAATAGGGCTCCTTTATTCGTACTTTGGATCCGTCAACGTAAAGACTTCCAACTCAGGGTTATACTTGTGCTCTAGGTAATGCTTCAGCCTGTGGCAGTTTACTATGAAAGTCTTCCCAGAGTATTCATTTCTAACTTCACACGCGCCTGAATTGAAAACTTTCATCTAGACTTCAATTTCCCAGGAAAAAGGTGAAGACGTGAATTATGTACCAGCACCTTATCTCCAACTTGAAATATGCGGTTGAGAATCCTTTTATCGGACAGGCTCTTCGTTCTCTCCTTGTAAATGTTTGCATTCTCATACGCTTGAAGTCTAAACTCCTCCAATCTATTCAATTCCAACAATCTCTTCTCACCGGCTAAACTTTCATCCATATTTAGAAACCTCGTAGCATGCATGGCTCGGTGCTTAAGTTCTACCGGTAAATGAAATGATTTTCCAAACACTATCATAAATGGTGACATCCCAATTGTGGTCCTATAAGCGGTTTTGTACGTCCAAAGAGCATCATCTAATTTCAAAGACCAATCTTTCCTCGTGGGATTCACAGTCTTCTCCAAGATCCTCTTTATCTCTCTCTTCGTGACCTCTACTTGTCCACTTGTCTGGGGGTGCTATGCTGCGGCAATCTTATGACTAACCCCATACCTCAACAACAATTTTTCAAACAGAAATGACTCCATCCGTCATTATTTATGGCTCTGGGCACTCCAAAACTCGTCAAAATATTTTTCTTAAGAAATCTCAGGACAACCCTAGCATCATTAGTGGGTGAGACCACTGCCTCCACCTATTTGGAAACATAATCAACTGCTACCAGGATGTAATGATTTGATTTTGGCGATGTAAAAGGCCCACCAAAATCAATTCCCCAAACATCGAATAATTCCACTTCTAAGATACTCTGCAGTGGCATCTCATTATGCTTAGAAATGTTACCGGTCATCTGATAGGAATGACAGGCTCTTGTAAACTCGTAAGCAGATTTATGAATTGTAGGCCAATAGAATCCACGTTGTAGTACCTTTGCTGCTGTCTTGTCTAGCCCATAGTGACCTCCAACTTCTCTAGAATGACATTGACTCAAAATACTTGGAATCTCACCATCATGGACGCATCTCCTAAGAATGGTATCAGGGCACATCTTGTATAGGTAGCGATCGTCCCAATAGTAATGCTTCAAATCCGTAAAGAACTTTTTCTTATCTGTATTCATGAATTCCGGTGGTAGGTACCTTCCTGCTAGATAATTTACAATGTTAGCAAACCAAGAGTATACCTTTGCCCACTCTTGATATATTTTGTCGGGTCTAAGATTCAATTGGAGCTACCACTGAGACGGAAAAAATTTGTTCATCAGGAAAGCTCTCCTTGATCTCAGTTGGGTGCTCTTCTTCTAGCAAAGTTAATCTTGACAGGTGATCAGCCACCTGGTTCTCAAATCCTTTTTTGTCCTTTATCTCGACATCAAACTCTTGTAAGAGTAGAATCCATCTCAACAATCACGGCTTGGAGTCTTCCTTGGTTAGCAGGTATTTCAGAGCTGTATGGTCAGTGAATACAATGACTTTCGATCCTATCAGATATGGTCAAAACTTGTCAATTATGAATATAACAACTAAGAGTTCCTTATCTGTAGTTGCATAATTCCTCTGGGCACTGTTAAGGTAAGACTTTCCTAATAGATAGGCTTAAATATTTTATCCTCCTTTTGTCCCAAGGCTGCTCCAACTGCCATGTCGCTTGCATCATACATAAGCTCAAAAGGATTGTTCCAATTTGGTGCCCGAATTGGGGCGGTTATAAGCATTTGCTTTAATGTGTTGAATGCTTTCTTGCACTCTTCTCCAAATACAAAAGCCATATCCTTTGCAAGTAATTCGGTCAAAGGTCTAGAAACTTTAGAGAAATCCTTAATAAACCTCTTATAGAATCCTGCGTGGCCAAGAAAGGCTCACAATGTCTTTATGTTTGTTGGAGTGGGTAACTTCTCTATTACCTCTATCTTTGCCTTATCAACCTTCATTCCTTTCTTTGAAATTTTATGACCCAACACTATACCTTCTGTTACCATGAAATGGTATTTCTCTCAGTTAAGTACAAGGTTGGTCTCTTCACATCTCTTTAGCACTGTGCTCAAGTTGTCAAAGCATTTATCAAAGCTATCTCTAAATACATAAAAATCATCCATAAAAATTTCCAGAAATTCCTCCACCATGTCCGCAAATAAATACATCATGCACCTTTGGAATGTTGCTGGTGTATTACAAAGTCCAAAAAGCATGCGATTGTACACAAAAGTTCCATACGGCATGTGAAAGTTGTTTTCTCACGGTCCTCAGGGGCAATATGGATCTGATAGTAACCAGAATATCCATCTAAGAAACAATAAAAAGCATGACCGCTTAATCTTTCTAACATCTGGTCAATGAATGGTAGGGGAAAATGATCTTTACGAGTTGCGTCATTCAGTTTCCTGAAATCGATGCAAACTCGATGTCCAGTAATTAGCCTCACATGGATTAATTCATCAAACTCATTAGGTTGGACAGTGAATCCTCCTTTCTTAGGCACCACATGAATCGGCCTCACCCATTCACTGTCTGCAATTGGGAAAATGATTCACATTTCCAACATCTTTATAATTTCCTCCTTAACAACATCCTTCAATTATGGCGTCAACCTCCTTTGAGGTTGTTCTACCTCTTTCTTCCGGGGGTCTACAGAGATTTTATACATGCACACCGATGGGCTTATTCTTCTAATATCTGCAATCGTCCACCCGAATACTCTCTTATGCTCTCTCAGTACTCTCAAAAGTTCCTCCTCCTCTAAATGTGATAGTAACGATGAAATTATGAGGGGAAGAGTATCATCCTGCAAGTATACGTACTTCAGGTGAGATGGCAAAGGTTTCAGTGTTAAATTCCTTGGTGGCTCTTCCAGCGATGATCTTAACAGCTTACCGGTCAATTGTAAGTCAAAGAACTTATGCCACGAAGGTCTATGAATTGTTCCTCCTAAATCCACAAAAGATATAGGCTCTACTTCTCGTACTTGACCTTCGCTACACCCAGGCCAGGTTTCCTCATTACTTTCTTCATCTTCCTTCAGGAGCAAAATCTCTGCTACTTCAGGGTCTAGTCTCTAGAACAAGCTCATCTACGGCATCTAGCATGTAGCATTCTTCTCCCTTATCTTGTGCATACTTCATTGTTTTCATCACATTGAATACTACTCTGTCCTCATTCACTCTCAGAATCAGTTCACCCTTATGAACATTTATCAATGTCTTACTTGTTGCTAGAAAAAGTCTTCCTAGGATCAGTGGAACATCGTCTACGGGGAATACGAACTTATCAACTTTTACCAGAACATCCTCCACCACTCCACAAGGTTGCGTCATAGACCTATTGGCCAATTGAAGGGTTATTGATGTCTCGTTCAACTCTTTCATGCCTAATTTATGAAAGATGGAGAGTGGCATTAAATTGACACTGGCTCCAAGATCACACAATGCTTAGGTTAGGCATACTTCTCCAATTGTGCAAGGTATGAGGAAGCTCCCAGGATTTTTACACTTAGGAGACAGTTTGCATTGCAAAACTGCTAAGCATTCCTCGTTAAGGCAAATAGTCTCAAGGTCTAACAATTTCCTTTTGGTAGAGACTGCTTCTTTCAAGAATTTTGCATACTCTGGCATTCCGGCCAGAGGTTCCACCATAGGTATATTCACTTGCGGTTTCTTAAACATCTCTATGAACTTTTTATAACGAGCATCATCATGATTCGGTTTATATTTCCTAGGCGGATAGGGTAAAGTAGCATGATTAATAGTTACAGTTTGTGAAGACTTACATGTTGCATGCTGCTGCTCTGCCTGCTCGTCTGTTGAATTTTCAAACACCCGGTTAATCAGCGTGGTGTCCCGATTTACCGGCCCTTCTTTTTCTCTAGATTCTGCTACGTTTTGCTGTAGACTACTTTCTAATTCTTTCTGGACATTTGGTATAACTGCCCCAGGCAGTTCCTTTCCGCTTCTAGTCATGATTGCATTTAGGCCTGTAAACGAGCTGAACCCTACCGAACCCTGGAGTAGTTCGGATTGGCTCGAACATGTTCAAATACATGGCTCAATTCGGCTCGAAATTTTGAGCCTAAAATATCAGGATTCGGTTCGGCTCGAACTTAAAAAAAGGGAAAAAATTCGGTACTATTTGGCTCGAACAGTTCTAATAGTTCGAACATGTTCGGTCCGAAAATTCAAAAATACCCAATAAATAATTCTTGTTCAAAAATACATGTCCAAAACCAAACGTTTGTCCGAATACCAATTTCCAAGGCCCTATTCTACGTTTGATGATACGAGCCAAGCCCCGAATCGAACTTTTTCGAGCCGAACACACCGAATCGAATCGAACTTTAAGGCTCACTTACAGGCCTAATTGCATTCATGTCCTTTAGATTCTTTTCAGTATTACTTGGCAATCCTCCCGGAAGACAGGCTGACACTTGTTCTGTGATCTGCCCCACTTGGAGCGACAGATTCTGCACTAAGGCTTCCTGATTGGTCAATCTTGCATCGCTCTTCTGACAATATGTGGTGAAGTTCGTATTCAGCACAGTCATGGATTTAGTAAGTTGATTGACCGTGTTGGTCACAGTTGAGCTCATCTTATCCATGGTTGCTTCCCAACCACCTGACTTGTTGAATTGGGGCATGAATCCACCAGTTTGTCTTGGTCTCTCTCCACCGTTAGAGTCACTTTGTCGAAAACCCCCAGTAGGGTCACTCAGTTGAAAACCAGGGTGGTCATAAGAAGTTGGGCGATATCCGCCGCCATCATATCCTCGGTGTTGGTTGCTTCGATTTCTTGAACTTTCTCAACCTTGGCAATGTGATCTTGCATGCCATCTATTTTCTCGTTCATAGCCATTAGCTGGTATAAGATCTTTTGACGGTAGTGTAATTTGTCAGTAGGATCTTTTGACGGTATGCCATCTGACTATCTCCAAGAAGTTAGTGACGTGTACACTAGGATCTTCGTTCGGTACTCCATGGAAGGTAGTGTAAAATGTCACCATCTGTATCATGTCTGGCTTTGGGTGAAAGACCTCAGTCGCATTCTCTGGCTGAACAATCGCTGGCATGAGTCACTCAATCGTTGGCATCGCATAACTCTATAGCGTTCTCCTATCTCCTTGTACCATAACTCCTTCTCCGTTCCCTCTTCTGTTGACACCATTTTGTCCATTCTGCGCCATTGTGTTGTCTGTATCCTCCAAAAGGTATAATTTCCTCCTCCTTCTCGCTGTGATCTCCTTCGTGTGAACTTACGTCGTCCACCAGCCTAACAGTCTTCTCTCGAGCTTCCTTCCTCTTTTGTGTAGCAAAATTTTCGATCTCAGGTATGAATCTCTCGAGTTTGGATGCTGAACTTCTTGTAGAGTACTACAAGACACAAAAAGAATAAAAAAAAAGTTAGTGACTTGCCTCGGCGGCTGTTACACTCGCCTGGCACACTCATAAATACAGACTCTGACTACTGACTCAACGCTGAACTGACAGAACCGATTCTGCCAAATCCGGGACCCTCGATTTACCGCAAGTAACCCCCGATAAACCCGATACAATTTTATTTTCAGATTTAAACAGAAGTGACTTTGTACGACTCCAGTATAAATAGACTATAATAAAGACTCAATTAAACAGACTCAAATATATACAGACACTCAATCTCAAAGAAAAAGTATTCTTGACACGAGTCCCCGGCAGCGGCGCCAGAAAATCTTGATCTCATGCAAAGCACTTACTAGCAATAGGTCGTAGTAGAGTACTGGCGAGTCAAGGTCGATCCCACAGACTCGTAAGAACTTCAAATTCTTGAAATTGAGCTTGTCTCAAATAAGATCTACGACCAACTAAAATATAAACAATAGTAAAATTGGTGCCACAAACTAACAAGGTTACGCTAGTTCACATGGATGTAATAAGAATTTCTGAAGTATTAATCTATTATGAGTGATTATTTATGCCCCCCACACATGCAATAGTCCTCATTAATGGTGAATTTTAATTCATTTTCAGCTACGGGTACAACTCCTAATCATATGTACTCCGACCATGATAGTAGACAATCTATACCCAAGCTACCCTCCTTAATTGGTCCGTAATATCCCATACGCAAGAAGTTCTAGAGTTGCCGGTATTGAGCGTTAACTCATACCGCTAACCCGCCTAGGAAGCTATCGACACTGATTAGCACATTCCTAAGGTCCATCAAGACAATGTCCAAACTAACAATTCACTATCAGTACTTCATGCTAATCTACGATGATATGCGAATAGTTGATCAGGCTACTAACATGTAAATTAAATCTGTCGATCAACGTAGCTGGCGCCGATTATCATGAACTAGTAATTTACTAGGTATTTAGATCTAGCGATATAGACCGTCGCAGATCTGAAGAACGCAACGACTATTTAATAATTTCTTCACCAACGAATTAAATATATACATACATAGGGTAAAATAAACTAACTACTACAGAATTAAACTAAATAAACAATTAGCACATACTAGTCGAATAGAACAACGACAGATCTACATCTTGGAAAAGACAGAAAATCATACCTTCGAAGACGAGTGTAGATCTCCCTCGGATCTCTTCCTAGGCGGTGACTCCGTCGTCTCTCCGACCAGAAATCATAAATTAATAAAATAAAGAACAAAGAACTTTTATTGCATAATTTTGTCTGGAAATTTGTGTACATTGAATTCTGAGGCGAGGCCTCTTATTTATAGCTACATAAACCGACTTAGAAACACCTAGATCTACCCTTCATCCCAGAAAACGTGTTTCGGAAGATTCTGACTCTCGGTAACCCGGTGGCATACCCTGATTTACCGGGGGAATTTTCGTCTTTTCTCTCTGGAAACTTAGCTTGGAAGGTTCTGGTATACCCTAGGCCCAAACCTTTCATTCAGTCGACTTCAAATTCGTCCACAATTCTCAGCCCAATATCTTGTATCCTGAAAATAATCAAATAACGCACGAAATAATATCGAAATAGGGAAAATAAACGTTAAGTGCAGATTACTCGACTCACGAACCCGACATATGATATTCAACTCGAATGGTTCATATTTATATGTCGAAACAACTATTTTTAGCTCGTAATAGACAGAATGTTGATGCCGTATGATAGACTATTTTAAGCGTCATCAAGTTCACTTCATGTCCATCAACATGTCATGACTATACATTTCTAGCTTAACTTATCTTGGTTACGTCAGCACTCAAGGGCAATACGTGAGGTGTATCCACCAAAATAGGGCGCGAACAAATAGTGGCTTGCACTGTTAGTCTTGGGTTTCCCCGGTATGCATACAGGTCCGGAGAAGCTCCCCTGTCATTTGGTCTTTAGAAGGTCACAGATTTATCCACCTGTCCGTATGAGTCACATAGCCGATGTTCACATGTGCCTAACCGAAAGTGACATGAAGTTTAATCTTGTTACTATGCAAGTATGTACTTATTATCCGTATTTGCTAACCACTTAAGTGTTTTCAAAGATAAATCTCACCTTAACGACTCTACTCCCTCACTTAGATAGCTAGACACCACATCTTATCAAGTACACAGACATTGATGAACTCTAGTTCATCAAAGCACAAACGCCTTCATGCCCTTCCGACGGTCCCGAACTTCATCTCCCTTGAAGAGTGCATTCGGTGCTGGAACTAAACGCATCAGAAGCTCAATCAGGACTTGTTCATCTTTAGTTAAAGTTATTAGATCATGAAACAACGCTTAAAATCTCATTACATAGCTTAAACAACATTTTATTAAAACTGGGGGTCAATGCGTGTGCATTCCTTGGAATGCATGTGCATTCCCTGACCATAAAACATGCTGGAAGTTACTGTACAGCCAATGCATGCGCATTTCTTGAAATGCGTGTGCATTGCACATGCTGGGAGCAACCTGAACCAATCTGAAACAGAAATGAGTGCTCATTTCCTTGAATGTCTGTGCATTGCACCTGCTGTGAAAAAGGATTTAACATTCTGAATCACGAATGCATGCACATTCCTATGAATGCGTGTGCATTCCACCTGCAACATCTAAGGCCACAGATCATGTAACAGGAATACATGCGCATTGCTAGACAATGCGTACGCATTCAACGCAGAGAAACCCTAAAGCATGATTTTCTACACTTTACGCTCTCTACTCGATTCCAAACACGTTCTACACTATTTTTATCAGAAAAACATGAGTTTTATGATCCAAATCAAACCTTAAACCTTAAACCTTAAACAACATATAGGCATAAACTTTGACACAATAACACATCAAAATACAATCCAACCTCTATAAACCATATCTAATTTGTAGGAAGAGCCTCTTACCTTTTAAGCAAGCAATTCCAACTCAAAAGCTACGAGAAATCTGCAGCAACCTTAATCCTTTCAGCAAAAACCTATGTTGTCAATCCGTATCAGATTAGATTCGATCACACGCTTCTATAACAACAAAACTACGATTTTAAGAGTTTAAATCCATTAAACTTGAGCGAGAACGTCTCTAGGGCTTGAAACATACCTTAAGAAAACCCCAACTTTCTGGTGTTGAATTGATGCTCTCTTCACGACGATCCCGTTGCTCTACTTTGATCTGAAAACCATTAAGATCCGTCTTAGTAACTGAAATAAAAGCTCTCAACCCTAAAAGCTCTCACACACGCCGTTCTCTCTAGCGTAGGAAAATTTTCTGATGTGTTTTTGGTTATGGGAACTGATGGGATTTATTTTCCTTAAATAGGAAATGCCAAAAATAATAATTTCTTATTATTTTCCTTTTTACCGAATAATCATATATATTTTCTGCCATATATACATATATACATAAAATACTTAACTCCACCAAAGAAGTATAGAATAATAATATTTCATTTTCGCAAAATGACACGTCTACCCTTTCTTGAAAATCCGAATATTACATTCCTCCTCCCTTAAGAGGAGTTTCGTCCTCGAAACTAAAACATACCTGGTAAGTCCACAAACTCTGGAAACTCGCGGATCATGTCTTCTTCAACTTCCCAAGTTGCTTCATTCGGTGAGTGATTGCTCCATTGCACTAATGCCAATGGGATCATCCATCTCTTGATCATCTTTTCTATCCGGTATAGAATCTGGATCGGTTTCTCGTCATAAGCAAGATTATCTTGAAGAACTTCTGGGTCAACTGTGGTTTCAACATCAGTCTTTGTCAAGCACTTCTTCAACAGTGATACGTGGAAAATATTATGTACTCTTGACATCGATTCCGGTAACTTGAGCTTATATGCCAAAGGTCCAACTCTTTCCAGAATCTCAAACGGTCCAACATACCTTGGACTTAGCTTTCCCTTTTGTCCAAAACGCTTAACTCCCTTCATAGGTGAAGCTCGTAGATAAACTCTCTCACCAACAGCGAACTCAAGAGGTCTCCTTCTAACATCCGCCCAACTTTTTGTCTATCTTATGCTGCCTTCAGATTCTTCTTAACCAACTAAACCCTTTCCTTAGCTTGTTCGACCAACTCCGGCCCGGTGACTTGTCTTTCCCCAACTTCATCCCAAAAAAGTGGCGTTCGACATCTTCTCCTACACAAAGCTTCAAACGGTGGCATGCCTATGCTTGTGTGATAACTATTGTTGTAGAAAAATTCTACTACGGGTAGGTAAACATCCCATGATCCGTCTACTTCCAAAACACAAGCTCTTAGCATATCTTCAAGTGTTTGGATGGTCCTTTCTGACTGTCCATCTGTTTAAGGATGGAAAGCCGTACTCAACTCCAACTTTGTACCTAGAGCCCTTTGCTAACTTTTCCAGAATCGACTGATAAACCGACTGTCGCGATCTGAAACTATCAAGATAGGTACTCCGTGAAACTTCACTACATCATCCAAGTATAGTGTGGTCATCTTTTTCAAAGACATATCAACTTTAGTTGGTAAGAAGTGAGCTGATTTGGTCAATCTATCCACCATCGCCCAAATCGCATCATGTCCACCTTTCGTCTTCGGTGAACCAGTGATGAAATCCATCGTGATCGTATCCTACTTCCATTCAGGGATATCCAATGGCTTAAGCATTCCTCCTAGTCTTCCATGTTCTGCTTTAAATTTCTGGCAAGTATCACATTCCGCTACATACCTAGCTATTTCCACTTTCATAGAAGGCCACCAAAACTTTTCCTTCAAGTCTCTGTACATTTTAGTAGCTCCTGGATGCACTGCAAATGCAATCCTATGTGCCTCTTCCATAACTCTTTGTCTCAAATCACCGATATTAGGCACACACAAACGATCCTGATACCAAAGGTTCCCATTCTTATCTAACACATAGCCCACTGTAGGATTTTCCCTTGCAACTCGCTTCAAATCAACCAACACTGGATCTTCATCTTGCTTTTCCCGAATATCATCCATCAACTCGGATCTTGCTAACAACGGTGCCACAAACTATCGATCTTCAATCTGATCAAAACCTTAGATTTTCAACCCATCTAACCTTTCTGCCACATCTTCAACGCTTGAAATTACAAACACTGGTTTTCTACTTAAGGCAACTGCAACCACATTGGTTTTACCCGGATGGTACTGAATATCCAAGTCATAATCTTTACGAACTCTAACCATCTCTTCTGCCTCATATTCAGATTCTCCTAAGTGAAGAAATACTTTAAGCTCTTGTGTTCTATGAAGATCCAAGCCTTAACTCCATACAAGTAATGCCTCCAAATCTTTAAGGCAAACACTACAGCTACCAACTCTAAGTCATGTGTTGGGTAGTTTTTTTCATGCACTTTTAGTTGTCTAAATGCATACACGATTACTTTTCCTCATTACATCAACATACATCCTAGACCTTGTCCCGAAGAATCAATGCAGACTTTGTAGTTATCAAAGATCTCCGGAACCGCCAAAACTAGGGCCGTAGTCAACTTCTTTTCAACGTCTGGAAAGCATCTTCACACTCACTAGTCCACTCAAACTTCACATTCTTTTGAGTGATCCGGGTAAGTGGTGTAGCTATCTTTGAGAAGTCTTGTACAAACTTCCTATAATAGCCAGCCAAGCCATGAAAACTTATCACTTCCGAAACTGTAGTCGGTCTGGACCATTTCTCAACTACTTCAATCTTCACCGGATCAACGTGAATGCCATCTCCAGAAATGATATGACCCAAGAAACTAACTTGATTCAGCCAAAAGTCACACTTTGAGACCTTAGCATACAACTGGTTCTCCTTCAAAGTGTTCAACACTATCCTTAGGTACTTTTCATGTTCTTTCTCATCCTTTGAGTATACAAGGATATCATCTATGAACACTATCACAAATTTATCCAGGTATGGCATGAAAACATGTTGCATTAAATCCAAAAATGTAGATGGGGCATTAGTGAATCCAAATGGCATAACCAAGAACTCATAATGTCCATACCTCGTGCTAGAGGTCGTCTTCGGTATATCTGCTACCTTGATCTTCAACTGGTGATACCCAGGCCTAAGACCAATCTTAAAAAACACTCTCTTGCCTTGCAACTGATTAAACAGATCATCAATCCTTGGTAAAGGTTACTTATTCTTGATGGTAAGGTTATTCAAAGCTCTGTAGTCGATACACATTCTCATGCTACCATCCTTTTTATTGACAAACAAAATAGAGTCTCCCCAAGGTGAGGTACTAGGCTGAATTATGTTCCTTTCAAGCACATCTTTAAGTTGAGCCTTCAAGGGTGCCTTAGCGACTAGTGCCGCTCCTGGTACCAACTTGATCTCGAACTCTATCTCTCTATCCGGCATGTTTCCTGATAACTATTCCAGAAACACTTCAGGGTATTCCTTTACTTCAGGGGTTTCTTCTAACTTAGGCTTCACTTGTTCCACATCCACTGCGTATAACAAGTAGCCTTCACAACCCTTTTGACAAGCTTTTATCGCCTAGAATGCTGATATTATCGGATGTCTCTTCTGACTAGGCTTGTAGACATTACATTGATAAGTCTTAGATGATTTCCCGGGTACTTTAAACGTCACTCACTTTTCTCTACAATCCAAGTGAACATAATTCTCGAATAGCCAATCTATTCCAAGAATTACATCGAAATCCGAAAAGTCCAAAACTGTGAAGTCACTTTTACATTGATATGATCCTACTCGAACATCCACTTAAGGTATCATCTTAGTTACCTTAGTTACCTTTCCTAGTGGTGTAGTTATTTCCAAAGTGTTTCTTAAGCTTTCCGAAGGTAGGTTCAACTTCTTAGCTATCTTAGACGACACAAACGTGTTAGATGCTCCAGTATCAAAGAAAGCCGTGACCGCTAAGTTGTCTAATGTTCGTACCTTGATGTGAAATCATTTTAAATAAAAATACAACATGATCTAACATGCTATAAAAGTATTTTAATAAACTGGAATAAACAAATAGAGGTACCTGAAATAATATTATCATCTGGTTCTGCATACTCAGCATCCACTGCAAACACTCGAACTGGGTGACTTGGGCCGCCTTTTCCGCTTCCCTATTTCTGATTACTCGAGGACCCCTTTGATGGACAATTCTTTGCTATGTGTCCATGTTCTCCACAGATAAAGCAACCACATGTGCCCACACGCCATTCACCAATGTTGTTCTTTTTGCATTTCTGGCACAGTGGTATGCTTGACAATAGTGGTGCCGATGTCTTCTTCTCCCTTTGTTGAGGTACTGCCCAACTATTACCCTGGCTTGTTCCAAAGTTCCTCTTAACACCAATGATGATGGTAGGCTTCTTCTTGAAGGTCTCAACTTCCAAAGCCTCGTTCAAAAATTCAGCCATGTTTATTGCTGTGAAACCCAACATACCAGATTGTATTTCGTGGGATAAACCATCTTTGTATAGTGCCATCTTCCTATCTTTGATCTTCATAAGATCAGGGTAAATCCTTCCCAACTCATTGAACTTGTTCTATACTGAGATACCGTCATATGAACACCCTGCTTAAGTCTTAAGAACTAGCTTGCCTTGTCTGCTTGCACTGTTGTTGGGAAGTACTCATTGTAAAACATAGCCTTGAAGCCTTCCCAATCTGTGACTCTTCCATTTCTACTCTCTATGGCATCGATCCAAGCTTCAGCTGCACAAAAAAGAAAACCAACTGCCAACTGGGCCATCTCAGATTCAAGAACATTAACGTTTCTGCATGCTTTCTCAAATCCTCTTAACCAAGCTTCAGCCTGGGACGGTTCTACATTCCCATGAAAATCATGAACCTGATTCCTCTTCAACTATGAATACCAATCAACTGGCTTTGCTTGCTCATAAGCTGGTGGTGGTCTAACTGGTGGGGCTGGTTAGTAGATGGGAAGGTTTTCCAAAAGGTGCTTGTGGTTGGTAAGGCTGTTGCTGAGGGTATGGTTGTGGTTGATAGAAACCATAAGGTGGGTAACCGACGCCTTGCTGATGATCAAAACATGGTGAAGGTGTATAGTAGGTCGAGGTGTGTGACCTACTTGTGGAGGAAAAAAGGTCTGTTGTTGCTGAAGATGAAAAACTGGTGGAGAGGGGTGACTTACTGGTGGTGGGTAAACACTGATCGGTGGAGGGTAGATGTTGGTCGCTGGGGGTACATACACGGGTGGGATATCTCGTATCACAGTGACATATATGGGTGCTTTCCCAGGTTTACCGTATATGTAAGTATACCTTGGTTCGGGTCGTGGTGTCAGGTTCCGTTGAGGTCGTGGAGTAGGATTCTGATGAGGTCGCGAAGTCTGGCTTGCCTGAGGCCTCAGAGTGTGGGTTGGGTGAGGTGACTGATTATGACGTACAAAACCACCTCCTACAGCTTGTATCGGACTATTCTTTCGTGCTCCAGAGATCTCTCCGCCATGAGCTCCAGTCCTTGTGGTCACCATCCTGATGATCAAAGAAAGACCAGAACGTTACTAAAATATCTAAAGAAGTCTTATCTTACAAGAAAGGAAGCCTAAAAGATGCTTCGCTCTGATACCAACTGTAACGCCCCGTTCCCGGACACTTAGTCCTTATCCGGAAAAGAAACATTCGGCACATATAATATAAAATTAATCTCATATTACACGTCAGCCTCTACTACGATGTATCGAGTTAAGCAAAACGGAAGCAAAAGACTTGGGTATAATTTTTTTTTCCAACAATGATAAGAATAGAAACTCAAGCTAAAGATGGAAAATGTAACATTTAATACATTGGAAAACCAAACGAAATCTAAAACGTACGAAAACCTCCAAAAGAAACTAAAAAGAAATTACATGGTTCCCAAAGAAACATCAAAGTCGAATATAATAATAAAGAACAGAAATTAAAATGCTTCAACGTCGGCGTCCTCAAACGTCGTCATCAAAGTCTTCCTTGAACTCCGGATCTACCTGTGCATCTTTTCTTCCCCAAACACATAGAAAAACAATGCATTTGAGGTAAGTACAAAGTACTCAATAAGAGGTAGAAGCTACAAATTAATTAAGGTTTATAATTCAATTTTATAAGTAATAAATTATCTTTTTACGACCGACTCAATCTAGGGTTCACTTCATGTCCATCAACATGTCATGACTATACGTTTCTAGCTTAACTTATCTTGGTTACGTCAGCACTCAAGGGCACTACGCGAGGTGTATCCACCATGAGAGGGTGCCAGCCAAAAGTGGCTTGCACTGTTAGTCCCTGGTTTCCCCGGTATGCATACATGTCCGGTGAAGCTCCCCTGTCATTTGGCCTCTAGAATGTCACAGAGTTATCCACATGTCCAGACGAGTCACATAGCCGATGTTCACATGTGCCTAACCGAAAGTGACATGACGTCTAATCTTGTTACTCTGCAAGTATGTACTTATTATCCATTATTTGCTAACCACCTATGTGTTTTCAATGATAAAGATCACCTTAATGACTCTACTCCCTCACTTAGACAGCTAGACACCACATCCTATCAAGTACAAAAACATTGATGAACTCTAGTTCATCAAAGCACAAGCCCCTTCATGCCCTTCCGACGGTCCCGAACTTCAACTCCCTTGAAAAGTGCATCCGGTGCCAGAACTAAATGTATCAGAAGCTCAATCAGGGCTTGTTCATCTTTAGTTAAAGTTATTAGATCACGAAACAACGTTTAAAATCTCATTACATAGCTTAAACAACATTTTATTAAAACTGAGGGGTCAATGCATGAGCATTCCTTGGAATGCGTGCGCATTCCCTGACCAGAAAACATGCTGGAACTTATTGTCTAGCCAATGCGTGTGTATTGCACATGCTGGGAGCAACCTGAACCACTCTGCAACACTAATGCGTGTGCAATGCACCTGCTGTGAAAAAGGATTTAACATCCTGAATCACGAATGAAAGCGTATTCCTATGAATGGGTGTGCATTCCACCTGTAGCATCTAAGGCCACAGATCCTATAATAGGAATGCGTGTGCATTGCTAGCCAATGCGTACACATTCAACGCAGAAAAACCATAAATCATGATTTTCTATGCTTTACGCTCTCTACTCGATTCCAAACATGTTCTACACGATTTTTATCAGAAAAACATTAGAAAAGCATGACTTTTATGATCCAAATCAAACCTTAAACAACATATAGGCATAAAATTTGTTACAATAACGCATCAAAATACAATCTAACCTCTATAAACCATATCTAATTTGTAGGAAGAGCCTCTTACCTATTAAGCAAGCAATTCCAATTCAAAAGCTACGAGAAATATGCAGCAACCTTGATCCTTTCTGCAGAAACCTATGTGGTCAATGCATATCAGATTAGATTCGATCAAACGCTTCTATAAAAACAAAACTATGATTTTAAGAGTTTAAATCAATTAACCTCGAGCAAGAACACCTCTAGGGCTTGAAACATACTTTAGGAAAAACCCCAACTTTCTGGTGTTGAATCGACGCTCTCTTCACGCTGATCCCGTTGCTGTAATCTGATTTGAAAACCGTTAAGATCCGTCTTAGAAACTGAAAGAAGAGCTCTCAGCCCTAAAAGCTATCACACACGCCGTTCTCTCTAGCGTAGGAAAATTTTCTGATTTTTTTAGGTTATGGGAACTGATGGGATTTATTTTCCTTAAATAGGAAATCCCAAAAATAATAATTTCTTATTACTTTCCTTATTACCTAAAAATCAGATTTTTCCCAAAATATACATATATATTTTCGGCAATATATACATATATACACAAAATACTTAACTCCACCAAAGAAGTAAAGAATAATAATATTTCGTTTTCGCAAAATGACACGTCTGCCCTTTTTCGAAAATCATAATATTACAATAAATGCCACTCATTTAACCCAAAGGGAAAATTCCTATTGAGAGCAGAACTTAAAAGTTTTATCTAGAATTCAAGATATTGCAAAAATTAGAAGGTAAACAGAATCAATCCAGCATCAGCTCTTGAACTTGAGCAAACACTCAAGTTATCCAGAAAAGCTCAAGGATCAAAGTTGATCCAACCTTTACTCCAAAATTTGAGTTCTTCAAGAATGAGTTAATCTATGAAGTAGTTGAGGATGTCAAGGACATATAATCAGTGAAGCAGTTGCGACTATAAAGGACTGAAGTCAGTTGAGGCTGTGAATGAACTGAGTTTGTGATAGCATTTGAAGATTTCGTCGAAGTAACTGCAGAGTTAATTAGTAAAGCAGTTGAGGGTTGTGAAGGATAGACAACTCAGATAGTGAAGCAGCCATAGGCTATCAATGACTCTCATAATAGTGTAACCGGTGTAACAAAACTAGTAGCGGATTCCTCCGTATCACATGAGAAGAGGGAACATATAAGATTACATCGCCTCTAACCTCTATAACAAATATGTGTCATTTACTTTCATTATTTACATTCAGTACAACATTTAATTTTATATAGCCATTGTTTTGAAAATAATCTTTAAATGCTCTATTCTGCTGCACGACTTTGATTTAACAATAAAATTTTAAGAAAAATCTAATAAGTTCATTCACCCATTCTCTGAACTTATCCAAGCCTTTCTCGGGAACAACAGTTGCAGCATAACAGGTTCTTGTTGCTTTTAAATATACCCCGATTGTTGCAGTTTTCGCAGGGGCCGAGAACTTCATACATACATGGGTCGTCGAGATGATGTCTTGCAGTTGGATCAATACATGTCTATCTGATATAATATTATATGCTGAAGTTCCCTAAACCACCACATAATATTATATGCTGAAGTTCCCTAAACCACCACATAATTCTGTCTCAAATGTTATTTATTCAAATATCCTACTCCCTTTCATGCTCGTCTCGGGATTGGATGCAATTAACTCAAATTGCCCAAAAGGGTGAGCGGATGTCTTGGCCTGCCAGCTATAGTAAGGACAACCCCATCGAGCTGAGGGTTGTTATTGCCGGGCTTTGTCTTAGAGGATCTGTCTGATATCGGTTGTTTCTATTATTCCCACATCGATTGTTATTCTCATTTGGGCGAAAGGTCCTCTGTCCCTAAGGATGATTTCCGTTAGTTTGGTCCACAAACTAACCTAGATTTATGGATTCAATTTGACCGGCAATTTCCATTTTCAATTGATAACGGTCCACAATATCGTGACAAACGTCTTTGTGATATCAGCAATACAGGCTCTGACCTTGTTTCTCCAGAGGCCCCCTCATCTATGGTGGAGGTCTTTTCAAACATGCTATTTCCATTACAACCAAGATATGAGTTTTTGACTGATTCAAGGGAACGAAGTCCTGTCCTACTTCTTTCCCAAGCGGTCAGTTATAGGCGAGTTAAGACATTCAAAAATTACATTTTTTGTCCAACGGTTTGATCCTCACCTCGGTTTGACTGATCTTCTTTTTCTACCTCGCCTTTTAGCTTGTTGGCTTATTCACCTTGGCAATGTTTGTGCACTATATACATGCAATCAACCAATGTACGAGGGAGTTTTCTGTTTAATTTTACATTGAGCATTCCTCCTCTAAGTCCTCCAATAAAAGAGGTAACTACAGTTTGCTTATCCACATCCAGAACCTGTCTAGACTCATCCATAATGTTTTTCATGTATTAAAGCGTTGTTTCCTTACCCATATGCTTAATTGATAAAAGGTGTGTTGCATTCCTCTGGAATGCTCGGGCTGTAATGAAAGCTTGTGTGAACTAACTTGTCAGTTCTTCAAAACAACTGATGAAACTAGGTGGCATCCTTTTAAGGCATTCCATGGCTTTCTCTATGAATAGTGTAGGGAAATATTTAAACCTCATTTCGTCTGATGCGCATATTATCTTGTGTTGGATATACTGATGTAAGTGATTAGTAGCATCATGGGTCTTATCGTAAGGATCCATCTTTGACATTTTAAACCCAATAGGTCTGGGATAATTCTTTATACGAGCAATGAAATGAGATACTCTATATAACTCAAACCCCGCTCTTCCCATAAGTCTATCCACCTCATCTTGGGCTGCTCTATTCAGTCTCCGATGAGGTAAACTCTGGTCTTGTTTATCTAAATACTCGTGCTTGGTACTAGTCACAATGACCTCATCTCTTACTGGCTGTTTTGTCATAACTACCTTTACAGACATTTCAGGAAGTTTAGACCATTTACCCTTTAATTCTTGGTGATAAAAGGTAGCAAACATCTTAGTTTGAATCTTCATCAGTTCCTTAGTTAAATTTATCATTTCCTGAGAAACATCAGGTTGGCCAATGGATGTGTTGGGCAGGTTGGTTTTTACCTCCTCCTGCACATTTGGGATAACGACCTTAGCGTGGGTGTCGTCCCCTCCACCATCATGGACAGAGTTTTCATGACTTCCACTTGAACATTCTTCTTTTTGTCATGTTCTTTTGGAGGCATGAATAATCATTTCTCTCAAGATTCCTTGAAATCTATATATTATAGACCGTCATTCTAGCACAAAGTGACGATACCATAAATCATAAGTATAACAATATGGTTGATATTCGGATAATTGGGTTTAGTGAGGATAACCTAAATATTTTACGGGTGGATTTGATGATGAATTATAGCTGAGCCAATTGTGTTTGACTGCCTACGTATCTAGAGATTTTGGGTTCAAGCTATTACCATAGTTTTGTTTGTGAGGATTATGAACCTCTTAAAGATCTCCCTCGTGGGAAAGCTGGTTATGATGCCAGTTAGGTCATGGTTTATGACATTGAGATGTTATGAGGGCATCAATTAATGGTGTAATAATGGTCTTGTATGCGTGAATCATGGAACCATTTTGAGATTGTGGGTTAATGCAGTGTTGACTGTATAACCGTCGTTTGAGGTCAAAGCCGACATGCACCGAGATAAGTCTTAAACCGATGTGAACCTGCATCATGTCGATAATATGAACTGAAAAGAATTTTGTGTTGAGCTGACTATTGAAGACATAAGACGATTTGTGTCACGTCAAAACGCATATGGGACCTATGCTACATGAAGATAAGTTTTACTGAGCCCATTCCAGACCCACTATTGAGCTAAGTCTTTTTGACCTAAGTATCGAGAAGATCCATATTGCTAATTGTTTAGTGTCACGTGTATACCAATGTCACAATACAAATAGATGCTTGCTTAAACTTTAATGTCGCACGATAAAAAGACTCTTAACCTAGCGTAACTAATGTTGGAAAATAATTGTCAAACCATAAAAATAGTACAGACATGATGAGAAAAGGTTTACAGCAACAACAACAAAATAATAAACAACAATAATAAAGTGCTAAAAATTATAGAGTTAAGGATATATTCTCAAAAACAATTGGAATATGCAACAAAACAAGTGGGACAGGTTGAGGAAAGCTTATTTTCTGCAGATGAAAAATATGTGATTTATTTAATAGGCTCCATCCATTCCTCTCGATGTTATTATAACATAAATTAATTAAAATATAAGAGATATTAGGATTTATTTAATTTTAATAAATATCATAAAATTTTTTATAATCATTCCAACAACCCCACTTGATTTTAAAACGGATCCATTTAGTGATCATGAATTACCACCTATAAAACAATAGTGTTATTTTCGACATCATGCAGTGGAACTAGTGTGCTCCAGCACTTCAGCGTGAGTTTGGAAAATATTGCTCCACCATCCAAGGTAAAGAAATAACCACTAGTTGACATTGTCTCTTGAGAATCAGCAAGCCAAATTGCATAATTGTACCTTTCCAAAACATCAGGAAAATCAGAATATTTAATAGAATAATTCATAGTTCTCTTTAAGTATTTAAATAACTAATGCATCACAATGAGACGTATTTGGATTATGAGTATATCTTGCCAACAAAAGAAATAAACTTATTATTTCTAGCCAAATTTTTTTTCCAAGATAACATCAACAAGACCTAGATCTTTCACATCAAAATAATGGGATAAGAAAGTCTTTTCTCTTACCAAAAATTAAAATGTCATCAACATACAAATACAAAACAATATAGCTATTATTGACATTTTTAATATAAACATGCTTATCACCTTTTTTAATATGAAGCCCCATTTATAACATAACAACACAACCAACAATAGCAATAATAATATTATTAGAAATTTCGAAAACTTCAGAATTGAACAACAAAAATCTATTGGTAGCACTATTTGAATATTACCCAACAAAAGCACAATCAACAACTTAGTGGCTTACTTTTCTTTTCTTAGTTATAGGAAAATTAACCTTTGCAAGACACCTCCACACTTCCAAATATTAAGTGAAGGTTTTTAATTTTGCCAAAGTTCATAATGTGTTTTCATAAGAATTCTTATAAGGAATACTATTTAGAATCAAGCAAGCAAAATTTAACGCTTCACCCCAACAATTTTCAAGCAATCAAGAATTTAAGCAACATAATATTCACCATGTCTAATAAAGTCCTAATTTTCTTTTCAGAACACCGTTAGATCCAGGAGAATTAGCTGGTGTCACTTCATTACAATACCATTCAATTTACAAAAATCAATCATTTCATTTGGAGTTTAAATTTTTTATTTCCTATTCTAGTTGATTTTCAACTCCAACTTTATACTCCTAAAATTTATCAAACGAAATACTGTTGGCATTAATTAAATACACATAGTAGTACTTCAAAAATCATCAATAAAGGTAATAAAATATTGATCACCGCCACGTGATAAAACATTATTGATATCACATGTCACTATTAATTCAAGCAATTTATTTTCTCTTTCAACAGATGTATGTAGTTTTTGAGGTTGTTTTGCAAAAACACAAATTTCACAAATTTCTCGATTAATAGTAAACTTTGGAATGAAATATGAAAAACATCATTCGTTTCATAGTACATCGATTAACGTAATCAAGCAAACATTTCAAATATCACAACATTCAACATTTGCAACAGACATATTAGAAGATTTAAGCACCAAACTTAATCGAAACAAACCAACCAATACAATGCCTTTACCAACAAACTGATCATGCCTAATAATTACAACTTTATTAATCTGAAACAGCATTATAACCATTCCTAACCAATTTTTTTTTTTTTTTTCTTTCCTATAAGGCTATTTGGAACTACAACGACCAGTGTTAATCCAGTTAACAAAAAGTTTCATTAGTTGCTGTCACAAAGGAAATTTTTTGCCATCACAAATTTTCGAGGAGGAAAATTAATCCATATTTTAACACTTACAAAAATAAACAAAGCAGTCTACCCTTTTTTTCCTCTCTAACCGAAAATTATATATATACCTACAACCTCCTGTAGAATTTAGCAGATTACTTATTCCATTTATTTTACTGAACGATTCCTGTACTTCATTTATTTTATTTCAAAATTCTATAACCGACCCTTTTTTTTCTTTTCGGGGTTTGACTATTTTTTATTTTTTTTATAACGATTTTTATCTAATTATTTTTAGGAGGACAAACGACCATTGTTTAATAATCGTTTTTACTCTCTAAACTTGTTGGAAAATAATTGTCAAACCACAAAAATAATACAAATAGGAAGAGAAAAGGTTTGCAGCAACCACAACAAAATAATTAACAACAATAATAAAATGATAAAAATTATAGAGTTAAGTATAGAAAAAACATGGGTTTCAAGACGTGCGGTGGCCACTATCTTTAGAAAGAAACGCCACCACCGTGATTGTAAATTATTCATAGTGCGTTGCTCTCACAAGATTCGACAACCCGTTAATACTGTCGTGCGTAGCGAGAAGTATCCCGAACCACTATTTACTCGATGCTCAATTTGTAAGGAAAAATATATTTATATATGTATATATATTCTTAGTATAGTATTGTTCTGTGAAAGCAATTGGAATAAGCAACAAAACAAGTGGGACAGTAAAGTGGAGGAAAGCTTTTTCTGCAGAGAGAAAAATATGTTGGTAATTTCATGTTTTTCCAGCGTATAATATATGTCCCTCAAAAAAAATACACCATTATCTGGAAAAGGACTAATTTTATGAAATACACAAAATCACCATCATCCCATATTTTCCTAAATAATAAGATTTAGTTGATACATTTGGAAAAAGTCAAGCACTAAATTAATTAAAAGAAATATAAGAGATATTAGGATTTATTTAATTTTAATAAATATCATAAAAATTAATATAAGTTTTTAAAATCAATAAATATTTCCAACAACTAATAATTCAAAAAGTAAATTTACCCTATAAATGTACAAGAAAGATATACCTTACAACTATCTTCATATTTTCTTTATATTTTGAATTCTTAAAAGAATTGATTCATATTATTCATCTCTCATTACATTCATCGAATGAGTTTCCACATGTAAAATTTCAAAAGTTGAATATATGAGACATCTTGGAGTTGATACATGTTACTCAACAACTATAAATTTCTCTATGAAATTCATTGTTTTGTCTAATATCATATATTCATATATGAAATTCTTAGGTTGATCTACTTCTGATAAATCATATGGATATACTTGAGAAATTTGATTGATTTCTTCTTTACCAGAAGCATAAAAAGATTCACTTGGATTACTACATATCTGAAAAAAAAAAAAAAAAAAAAAAAAAAAAAGAAGAAGAAGAAGAAGAAAATACGGTAAATACCCGTTGTTTCTAGAAAAGCGTCGCTTAATTCTTAAAACTGTGTGTATATGATATGACAATGTACAACAAATACACTTAACATTAAATTATGTAAGTTGCCTATAAAAAATTGTTCGCTAATTCGATAAAAATGGGTGATTGAGGGCAAATATAAAAATTTAACAATGTAGATAAAATACATATTATATATAGTATAAGTAATTTTCCTGGGGCCAATTATTTAAAATGACTGATTTTCAACTTATTAGGGGTAATAGGACACTCCAAAATCTTATTTAGTTATAAGGACATTCTAATTTCAAGTGGATAAAGAGGAAGAAGGAAAAAAAAAAAAAAAAAAAAAAAAAAAAAAAAAAAAAAGCATCACTGAAAGGGGAAAAAAAAAACACCAACGTTCAGTTTTTTTTAATTCACCATATTTCTAAAGATTATATATTTTGATCAAAAACTCGGATCGTCAAAATTTTTTCACTAAAATTCATATTTTTTCGTCTTCTTTATTCTAAAATCAAATTCGGTATTTTTTTTTCCGACTAAATTTCATAAAATCGATTTTTTCTTCATAAATATCGACGTGACATATTGATCACCGTCATGCATTGACCACCTACCCGGATGAATTGGCCACCGGAATCCATTAACCACCCCGATGCATTGACCGCCGCGATTCATTGGCTACCATTATGTATTGACCGCCGCGATCCATTGACAACCTTGATCAGTGACATCTCATTGTAGCGATTTATGCAATGACGTCTCATTGTAACGATTTATGCAGTGACTTTTTATTGTAGCGATCTATGCAGTGATGTCTTATTGTATCGAACTATGCAGTGACGTGTTATTGTAACGATTTATGCAGTGACGTGTTATTGTAACAATTTATGCATACATTTGGTTGAAAAAATATGCCTTTAAACAAAAAAAAAAAAGAAATATACGATTATTTTACAAAGTTATCGAAAATTTAAACCAACACTAATCAAATAAACCAACATCAATCAAATATTTAAAGATAACAAAGAAATAAAGTTACTTTACAAAGTTATCAAATGTGTGTATCAAGTTGTATATCGCGGTGACATCAATATCATTGCATCGCTTATCTAATTGTAAATACATCATCAATGTCACCGCTTGAGACATCAATGTCAATCGCATAAGTCATCAATGTCATCGCTCTTGACATCAATGTCACGACATAAGTCGTCAATGTCATCGCGATAAGACCTAACAATCGCATCGATCGACTCTGCTCTTGTTTTGCATTTCTCCAAATGTGGAGCTTTTAATATGGATAGAAGTACAAGTTTGGTGAAACTACAAAGACTCTTCAGTATGACTCTTGTAATGGCCACACGTTGTTTGTGCCCTCCTGATAATGGATTCATTAAGGAATCCCTCAATTCTTTAACACGATCTTGAATGTTTAGCTTAATGTCCCTGCATCGGACATCAATGTCACTGCATCGGACATCAATGTCACTGCTTCAGAAATCAATGTCACTGCTTCAGAAATCAATGTCACTGCATTAGTCATCAATATCACTGCTTCAGACATCAATGTCACTGCATCTTTAAAAAAAATATCAATGTCACCAGCGCTTTTTTTTTTGTTTGTTCCAGCGTTTTTTTTTTTTTTGGTTCCAGCGCTTTTTTTTTTTCTTCCTTCCTTTTTCTTCTTTATCCACTTGAAATTAGAATGTCCTTATAACTAAATAAGTTTCCTTCTTAAAATTAGAATGTCCTTATAACTAAATAAGATTTCGGAGTGTCCTAAATGATTATTAATTCTCTAACGACGGCCTTATAACTAATTTCCACTTTTTCCGGAGTGGAAGGGGCGCTCAAAATAATACTAAATTCGTCTCATAAAAAGTATTCATTTTTTTGTGATGCACGTAGATTAAGAAAACAATTAATATGTTATATTTCAGGTACTGATTAACATATAAGCCCCTATCACGTAATAAATGCTCTTTTGAAATATGAAATGAATATGTAAATATTAAATGTTATGATAGGGATATGTTTGAAAAAAGTGTATTAAATGATGTATTGTTTTTCTAAATGGACACTTTTTATGGGATAAATCATTTTGGAAATTAAACACTTTTCGTGGGACGGAGGTAGTAATAACTAAGGCTCCGTTTGTTTTGTGTTGGAGTTTTTTTTTTTTTTGATTGTTTTATATAGTAGTGGATAATAAAATATAATAAAAATAATTAAAGTAATGATTAGAAAGTTAAGATATTTTTTTAAAATTTGTGTTGATAAAGAAATGATTGGTGAGAAAAATTGAAATAAAATAGTATAATGAATAAAATAATGGAAAAAATGTAATAAAGTAGGTAAAGTGAAATTGTGAGAGATGATTTAATATTTTTTTATTTGTAGTAGAAAATTGTATAAACACAGACAGAAAGCTTGCATTTTAAGAAATAAACAAACGCATAAGCAATGCAAACGTAAAGAACGGCGGAATTGATAAACACAGAAAACAGAAAGAACACGGCGATTTAACGTGGTTTCCGGCGTTGTGACGACTACTCCACGGACAGAAAATGAGATATTTTATTATGCACAGAATTATAAGGTATTCCTCACAAAGTGAAAGACACACTCTTGAAAGACACACTCTTGCATTGATTACAACATTTGTATTTATAGACACAAATCCCAAACCCTAACCGCCAAAGATCTTTGTCGGAATTCTCATAAATACCCCAGATGTGGACCCAGCTCACTGTTATCCACTGCATTTAAACTCACTCAAAATCGACTTTCCGGACTTGTAATCAATCGCCCAGATGTAGAACTCAATATACTCAAGAAACTCAAAACTCGTCGTAAATCGATCGTTGACTTCGTAAAAAACTTAGTTGCACTTCATCAAACCGACTTTCACAGAATCGAATATACTTAATCGGCCCGACCATCATTCTCAGTCTTCAGTTTCTCAGATTAGTTCCACCAGATTATTTATCAGTTTAGAGGTCAAGTCACCAAAACTGAAAAATCTCCACCTTGACTTGAACTCTCATTCAACGTCACCAGATTGCATAATCAGACGTACTTGTACCAGATGCATTCGTCAATGCCAGGACGTCATGATGCGCACTTCTCCTCGAATCCACTCTCGCTTGATCTCGCACTCAACCGAGTATCCGATTCGATTTACAAGCTTTGAATATTCAGCAAGTCCAGAAACAATTGAAACTTGCTCTGCTGAACTGGTTTAATGAATATATCTGCAGGATTATCCTTGGTGCTGATCTTCTTCACTACAACCCTTTTCTCATTTCTCAGAAAATGATTTCTCACATCAATATACTTGGTTCACTCATGATGAACCTGATCCTTAGCTAGACAAATTGCACTTAAAATGTCACAATAAATCTCAGCTTGATCCTGATGTAGCCCCAAATCACTGAATAGTCCCTTCAACCAGACACCCTCTTTGGCTACTTCAGTAAGAACCATATACTCATCTTCAGTGGTTGATAAAGCCACTGTAGCCTGAAGAGTTGCTTTCCAGCTGGCAACTGAATTCCCCAATGTGAAAACATAACCAGTCATAGACTTTCTACTGGCCACATCACCTACATAATCAGCATCACAGTATCCTATGATCAGTTTTTGAGTATCACCTCCATAAATGATACCAACATCAGTTGTACCTCTAAGGTACCTGAACATTCTTTTCACATCTTTCCAGTGTTCCTTTCCAGGTTGAGCCATAAACCTGCTGACAACACTGACTGCCAGAGCCAGATCAGGCCTAGTGCACACCATGGCATACATCGATCGCCAATCCATGCATAGGAACTCTTGACATGTACTCATTCTCTTCTGCTGACTGTGAAGCAAAAACTGACAAATGAACATTTGATGCCATAGGAGTATCTATTGGTTTAGTAGCTGACATGCCAAACTTTGACAAAATCTTCTCTATATAGCCCTGCTAAGATAAAAACAGTTTATTCTGACTTCTATCTCTCCAGATCTCCATCCTCAAGATTTTCTTGGCTGCACCCAAATCCTTCATTTCAAACTCAGCACTAAGAAGGTCTTTCAGATACTGAACATCATACTTCTTCTTTGCATCTATCAGCATGTCATCCATATATAACACAAGATAGATGTAAGATCCATCTTCCAACTGACTGTTGTAAACACAGCAATCATAAGGACTTCTGCTGTAACCCAACTGATCATATAACTGTCAAACCTTTTATACCACTATCTTGGAGCCTGTTTCAGTCCATACAAGGACTTCTTCAACTTACACACAATATTTTCTTTTCCAGGAACTTGGAAACCCTCTGCCTGAGTCATGTATATCTCTTTATCTAACTCACCATGTAGAAAAACTGTCTTCACATCTAATTGCTCTAGTTCTAAGTCCTGCTGTGCCACCATGGCAAGTAACACTCTGATTGAAGTATGTCTGACCACTGGTGAGAAAATCTCATCAAAGTCCACCCCTTCTTTCTAACTGAACCCTCTTGCAACCAAACGTGCCTTATACTTAACTCCTTCTGCCTCAGTTATCCCTTCCTTCTTCTTGAAAATCCATTTGCAAGTAACAACTCTCCTTTCAGCTGGATTGTTTAACTAGATCCCAAGTCCGATTCTTCATAAGCCATTGAGATGCTTCAGAACATTGTCAATGCTTCCTGTAAGTAGAAGGTTCAAAACCATCCACTTCTTCTGCAACTTGAAGTGCGTATCCAACCATATCATCAAACCCATACCTTATAGGAGGTATCCCAAAATTGGATCTTCTAGCTCTACTTGACGATACTATACTCTCATCGACCCACGTTTTGATTGATAGATCAAGCGGCATTTGCTCGTGATCGGCTTGGATTCACTACGTTCAAACAACGGATCGATGATAAACGACTTGGATCGATTGGATCGTTGCATTCCAACTGACTCCACCTGAAGCTCCACCTTATCGCCGCTTTTCTCGATGTCATAATCGGTTTCGATTTGATTATCCTCTCCATCGATGAATCGAGTATAGAATTTTCATCAAAATCAGATCTCTCGAGAATGAGTCTATTTTCTACTGATGACCAAATTCTGTACCCCTTTACTCCATCACCATACCCCACAAACACTCATTTCTTGGCCCTTAGTTCCAGTTTCCCTTCATTAACATGATAGTAAATTGTGCTTCCAAATACCCTTAGAACTGAATAATCTGCAGGCTTGCCTGACCACATCTCAATTGGTGTTTTGAGACTGATCCATGTGTGAGGACTCCTGTTGATTAAGTAGCAAGCTGTGGTTACAGCCTTTGCCCAAAATCTACTTGACAAACCAGTATGAGAAAGCATACATCTTGCTCTCTCCAGAAGAGTTTGATTCATTCTTTCAGCTACACCATTTTGCTGAGGAGTATTCCTGACTGTATGATGTCTAGAAATACCCTCAGTTTTGCACAATGTATCAAACTCAGTCCAGCAGAATTCCAGACCATTATCTGTATGAAGCCTCTTGATCTTCTTCCCCAACTGATTCTCAACTAGAGCCTTCTATTGCATGAAGCTCTTGACCGCCTTACTTTGTGTTTCATCATCACCACCCAAGTCATCCATGAATAGTCATCAATAAAGGACACAAAATATCTGTGACCACCCAATGACTCCACCTTTGATGGCCCCCAACAATCAGAATGAATGTAATCAAGTGATGACTTTGTGTTGTGTACCCCTTTTGAGAACTTTCTCCTATGAAGCTTCCCAAACACACAATTCTCACAAAAGTCCAGATTTTTTACCTTACATCCCCCGAGAAGATCTTTTTGAGAAAGAACCTGCATCCCCTTTTCACCCATGTGACCCAGTCTCATGTGCCCACGCTTTGTAAGTCAGGATCGATGAATCTCACCGATGCCACAAAGATGAGAACCAAAGAACAATTGACCCTTGTAGTATATACAGAGTCCCTTTCTTGATTCCCTTGAGAACCTCAACTGAGTTTTTATAGATACTCAGCACACCACTTCCCCCCTTAAAACTGAATCCTCTGTTGTCTAAAGAACTGAGAGATACCAAATTTTTGGTCATTTGTGGAACATGTCTAACTTCACTCAGTTTACATAATCTTCCATCATCTGTCCTCAACTAAACTGAGCCAATCCCAACTACCCTGCAGACCTTTCTGTTTGCCATAGATATATGACCACCATCTATCTGCTGATAACTTGAGAACCACTCTCTATGAGGGCAAATATGAAAGGATGCCCCAGAGTCCAGAATCTACACATCAGTTTGATGTGCTGACTCTCCTGTCACTAGGACCATGTCCTCATCTGAATCATGCTCACCAAGCTACAAAGAAATGTGCTGTGAACTCGCTTTCTCTTGTTGTTTCTTCCTCTTTGGACAATTGGACTTCCAATGTCCCTGATCCTTACAATAATTGCAAACATCTGTGTACTTAGGGCCTTTGGACCTTGTCTTCTTGGAATTTTTCTTCCTAGACTAACCATGCTCTTTTCCACTATCACATCGACTATCACCCTACTGACTGACTGCCTCGCTCTCCAAATGCCTTATGTCTCAGCTCTCTAGCATGTAAAGCTGACCTTACATCCTCTAAAGCAACTGTATCCTTCCCAACTATGAAGTTCTCATAGGAAGCTGGTAATGAAACCAGTAAAATCAAAGTTGCATCTTCATCCTCAATCTTAACATCAATATTCTTGAGATCAAGTAATATTGTGTTCAGCTGATCAAGATGATCTCTCAACTGAGTCCCCTCATGCATCCTCAGGCTGAACAACGTCTGCTTTAGCAGCAACTTGTTGGTCAATGACTTAGTCATATACTGGCTTTCAAGCTTCAACCATAACTTGGCAGCGGTGTCTTCCACAGCAACTTCTGTGATAACATCATCAGACAAGCACAACATGATGGTTGAATGTGCTTTCTCCTCCAGACTAGCATAATCTGAAGAACTGGCATCCCATCTATCAGATAAAGGAGTCCACAATCCTTGTTGCTTTAACAATGCCCGTATCTTGATTTGCCACAAACTGAAACTGTTCCTCCCTGTAAATTTATCAATCTTCACGTTCATTGCTGACATCCTTCTAAATAAAGAACTAACCATTGATCACAAAATCCTAGCACCGGTCACCGGTCTTAGTTAATATCAACTCTGTTCAACTAAACTGAAACAAACACAAAAGCAATGCAAACGTAAAGAAACACAGAAAACAAAAAGAACACAACGATTTAACGTGGTTTTCGGCGTTGTGCCGACTACTCCACGGACAGAAAAGAAGATATTTTATTATGCACAGAATTACAAGGTATTCCTCACAAAGTGAAAGACACACTCTTGAAAGACACACACTCTTGCATTGATTACAATATTGGTATTTATAGACACAAATCCCAAACCCTAACCGCCAAAGATCTTTGTCGGAATTCTCATAAATACCCCAGATGTGGACCCCAGCTCCAGCTGTTATCCACCAGAAGAAACTCAGCTCAAAACTGACTTCCCAGACTTGTAATTAATTGCCCAGATGTACAACTCAGCTATACTCACAAAACTCAACAGACCAGAAACTGACTGCTAACTACAGAAGAAACTCAGTTGCACTTCATCAAACTGACTTTCACAGAACTGAATATACTTAACTAAAACTAACCATCATTCTCAGTCTTCAGTTTCTTAGATTAGTTCCACCAGATTATTTATCAGTTTAGAGGTCAAGTCACCAAAACTGACAGAAGAAATGATTGGTAAGAGAATTGTAAAAAATGATTGATGAAGTGATATGGGTATTTGTTTATATGGACTAGTTTCAGTACTTAATTAGGCATATAGAACACACTTAAAATATAATTGGTTATAAGGACACATTTCATTTGCTTTTCCAATATTGCCCTTTACATCATTTAACACAGTTTTGATATTAGATAAAAAAATCTCCCTTTATTTTCGTTCCCAGATTCCTGTTTTTCCGTTGAATTCATTGATTAATTTGTGTTTAATCCATCGATTATGTTTACTGAGTTGTTACGGCTCAGATTTGGTCCGATTTTGTTCTGCTATCCCCTCTTCTCTTAGATTGTCTTCGTGATTCATCTTCTGTTGCTTTGATTTGTTGGATTCATCGAATTGAGCTTTGTAAATCGGCGTTTGGATCGTATTTCTGTTGAATAATCTGATTTCTTCATTTTTCTGGTAATGTTCGAGATTTGCTATTTAGTTAACATTATTTATGCATCATTGTGCATCTGGATCTTAATTTGATGTTTTGTGATTCTAATTTAGTGACTACAGTATGCATTACTTGTTTTTTGATGTTTTATATTTGTTCGAATGATTGCTATTTGAGTTTTAGAACCAGTGTTTGTGTTCATGTGTTTATGCATTGACTGAACACATAAACACAAAGTAAAGATTTGTCTATTGATATATTAGTATTGTGTAGTGAATTGTTTGTGTTTTATGAATCAAGTACTTCTGTGATAACATTGTTTTGAATATATGATCATTGTTTTGAATATCTCATATTTTTATTTGAGTTTTTGAAACCAGTGTTTGTGTTTGTCTTTATGAAGTGACTAAACAGATAAAAACAAATTAATGATTTATGTAGTGATATATTACTGATGTGGTATTTCAGATTCAGTGAATATGATCAGTGTTTTGAATATATGATCATTATGTTGAATGATTATTGTCATATATGAAGTGTACTTTGATTTGGAATGAATACATATGTCACTTTTATGTTAAGTTGATGTTTTTTTATTGTAATTCTGTGAATGTACTGTGATAGGAACCAACTTTACAGTACATTTCTGTACAGTTCAGCCCACGATTATCACATTTCTGGCATGTTTCGGGTGAGTTTAGACCCTATTTTGAGTATTAAATGAGGTTTTATTGCACGAGTAGTGATCGGTTTTTCCGTAAACTCGACCTTATTTTAGCATTTTATACTCGTTTTTCCCGAGCACCCGTAGTTTGCGGGGGTTATCGCGTTGCTTGTTGTTTTCATATGGATGCAGGACTAGGGTGTCTCGAGAGCCCGAAAGGCGAGAAGTATGATGATAAGTGTGATCAAGGTGCAAGAATGAGCCAAGGAAGAAGAAAGAATAAGAAAAGGAAGAGAAATAGTTGTTGCTCTCACCATATGTTCACTTCATCAGCATTTTGACCGATTATGGAGGCGTTTTCTGGTCATGGTGTCTTCACTAAATTTGTAGATAATTCAAAGATCTTTCTAATGGTTTTTGAATCACCCCAATCAGAGGTCGGATGAAGAAGTTATGAAGTGTTTATCGCAGAGTCGCTTTAAATGGAGCAATCTGGAGGCAAAACCAGAGAGTTGTCCGTACGGATGACACATTTTGTCCGTACGGACGACTGGAAAATGATGAACTATCCGTACGGATAGCCTTTTATCCGTACGGACAAGTACCCTGGACTATATATACACCTCAAACATCGCAGCAGCAGCAGCAGATTGACAGCAGGTTCAGTTTCCACCAGTCCGGTCCTTTGAGCTGCATTTTGACCCATCGAGGAAGCATTTTATGGTCAAGTCGTCTTCATGAAAGTTGTAGGGAATTGAACTAGCTTTCCGAAGCATCTTGAATCGTTCAATTCGGAGCTACACACAGGGAGATTTTAATGATTTACTGAAGACAGGTCAAACGAGCCGAGTTGGTCGGCCCACCAGCTCAAACTCGCGATTTTTGCTCTATATAAGAGGCTCCATAGAAAGAGAGCCTCATACTCTCACTTTTTTTCAGCGTGGACTGAGCTCGAGGCCGGCTTAGGTGCTCAACCCAGCCGCTCCGGCGGTCACATCATGCGCAGTTGACATCTAAACAATGGATCAAGGCTTGGGCCCATGCTTTTAGATTAGATCTTTAGTTTTGTTATGATAGTCGAAGGTGCGTATTCGATCGATTGCTTGTGGATTTCGCGTCGCGGGTCACGATAGGGATTAAAGACTGGATCTTTTGTCGATTTGGGACATGGGCTTTCAGATCTAATGTATTTCGATGTCGATTTTGTGAGTTCCCTTTGTCGATTTGCTTTCTCTCGATTTTGCTTTGATTGTTTCGATCTTTTGTCGATGGGATTGCTTATTGTCATTAGTTCATGCTTTGAATCCCTTTTTCGTGCCGTAGCTTAGTATGGGCTTCGATCGTTTATCTTCTTCGCATGTTCTTTGTTCACCGATTTTAACACAGGTTTCGTGTTCGACCCAATTTCCTCGTGGGATCGACCCCGTACTCTTTGCCATTCTACTATGATTGACCCGGTGTTTGGCCGGTTAGAGAGTGGTTTCACGGTATATGAGTTTCGTGGATTATAAATATTGTTTGGTTTTTTTTGGATCGTGAAAAATCCTCTCATCAAAATGGCGCCGTTGCCGGGGAAATTGTTTAAAAGTCGAATTTGTGTTTGGTCGTGAACGAAAAGAAAAATGAAAAATATGAAAACATGTTGATAATGTTGTGCTTAGACTAGGTTTGAATGCAATTTTGGTACTTAGCTTCTTCGGAGGTTGATATCTTGTAGGTTGTCCTAGAACTTGGGCCTAAGTGTTTATCATCTTGTTTTATTTAGATTTCGATAGGAGCCATGGGATGTTGAAGTGATGTTGTCTTGAACTCGGATTGAATACGACTTTGGTACTTAGTCTCTTCGGAGGTTGATATCGTCTAAGTCGGGCTAGAACTGGGGCTCAGGACTTTCGACTATCATGACTTTTTGAGGGGTTTAAAATATCGTGTGTGTGTGTGTTGTGGAAAAAAATTCGAAAGAAAAAAAAAAAAAAAAAAATTGTTTTGGTTGATGTGCTAGTTCTTTGACGTGGGTAATTGCTTGTGTGCCTCTGTGGCTTTATTATATACGTGGATGATTTGTCTTTACCCTGTTTGGTTATCTTTACATCCATTGCAATCCATGTTGAGTGCTACCGATCTGCTCTGAGTCCGTTTGTGGCATGGCTTCTATATGTGTATAGCTCGTATCTATCACCATCTTTTGGCACGTGGACTTCTCCCGTGCATGTGTTTGCCTTGTTTTCGGTCTATATGGTTTTAGGTACTCGAGATGGATTCATTAGAAGATGTCACGTGAGCTTAAGTGCACCTTTCTGCCGGGTCCTACAAACAGCTAAGTCTCTATATCATTCTCCTTCACACACCGAGGACGGTGCTTCACTTAAGTGGGGGGGGGACGACTTAGCTTATTCGCTTGTTCTTAAAAGTATTATGCCGTGATGTGATAAAATTGGTTTTTACTCGTTTCCGAGTCGATTTTTAGGCCGTTTTTCAAATTTTTCCAAGATTTTAACACCACGTTACATGCATGTTTTTCACAATTGAGTGGTGAAAGGTCTTTAGTTTTGTGAATGTTTCACAGTGAGCCTATATTGTCATGATACGGAACACTTTTTAGTACACGTTTGACGACGGTTATGCTTATCACGATTACTTTACACACCTGTACCCCTAGTTTCGAGGCGAAATAGAAGGATTGGCCTTGGTAGGAACACGGGATGACAGTTTAGGCGTTCATTTTTACCCTACTTTAGCCAAATAAGCCTGAGCCGAATGTTTGACCATCGTAGCCCCTCTCAGCCTTGATAGAATGGTCTGACCACCATTCGCATTATTAGCCGTTTCACACTTAGTCGAAACCTACCTTGAGCCTTATTTTGGTCACATTCCTTCATTTGACCCTACGAGTGGACTTAGTCTCTTGTTAAACCACACTTGCCAAGGCAAGTGTGGGGTGGGGGGAGATGTTGTCTTTGAGTCGGGTTGTTGTTTCCTCAGTTTTAGAGCTATAAAAAGGGGAGGAGCTCGGGTGATCTTTTTTATAAGGCCTTTGGTTCAAAGAAGAAAAGAAAGAAAAGTTGAAAAAGAAAAAGAATACAAAAAGAAAAATGGAAAAAAAAAAGGTGAAAAGAAAAGAAAAAGAAGTGAAATAAAAGTTTGGATAAAGTGAATAAGTGTTGAGTCAAAGAAAGCCTTGTGTGGACGTGTATTGTTTGTCCATATAATGTTGAGTTCGGAAGTTGTTTTGATTTGTTTGATGATCGGAGGAGTTTGGTGTTGATTTGTATGGTTGCAAGGAGGAGATACACGTGTTTGGATTATGTTCACTCGTACTTCTTTTCTCCAGTTTCCCAAATTACCCTTTTCGATTAACCGAATTTACCCTAGCCTAACGTTATAACCATTCAAGTCCTGTTGGACCGTGTTTAACCTTGGTTAGTCCCGATTAGTGGAGATTCTAGGAAGGGCAGGATTGTGTAAAGTCATTTGTCCGGTATTCCAAGCCCGAAATCGTATTAAGCATAAGTCGTCGTCATTCAACACACACTCACTCCGTGTCATGATCTAGTAGAGACAAAGTAATACATTCACTTAACTAAGTTCTTTTTACCTCGATATTTTGAAATGCATGCATGTACCGTAAAGTTGATTCCTTGGTATTGTTTGAACGCCTAATTTACTCGAGGACGAGTAAAGGCTAAGTGTGGGGTGGTGATAGAAACCAACTTTACAAGACATTTCAGCATGCTTCAAATTTTACGATTATCACATTTCGGCATGTTTCGGGTGAGTTTAGACCCTATTTTGAGTATTAAATGAGGTTTTATTGCACGGCGAGTGATCATCGGTTTTCCGTAAACTCGACCTTATTTTAGCATTTTATACTGTTTTCCCGAGCACCCGTAGTTTGCGGGTTATGCGTTTGCTTGTTGTTTTCATATGGATGCAGGACTAGGGTGTCTCGAGAGCCCGAAAGGCGAGAAGTATGATGATAAGTGTGATCAAGGTGCAAGAATGAGCCAAGGAAGAAGAAAGAATAAGAAAAGGAAGAGAATTAGTTGTTTCTCTCACCATATGTTCACTTCATCAGCATTTTGAACGATTATGGAGGCGTTTTCTGGTCATGGTATCTTCACGAAAGTTGTAGATAATTCAAAGATCTTTCTAATGGTTTTTGAATCACCCCAATCAGAGGTCGGATGAAGAAGTTATGAAGTGTTTACTGTAGAGCTGTCAGAAATGGAGCAATCTGGAGGCAAAACCAGAGAGTTGTCCGTACGGATGACACATTTTGTCCGTACGGACGACTGGAAAATGATGAACTATCCGTACGGATAGCCTTTTATCCGTACGGAAAAATACCCTGGACTATATATACACCTCAAACATCGCAGCAGCAGCAGCAGATTGACAAGGTGTTCTGTTTCCCAGTCCGGTCCTTTGAGCTGCATTTTGACCCATCGAGGAAGCATTTTCTGGTCAAGTCGTCTTCATGAAAGTTGTAGGGAATTGAACGAGATTTCCGACGCATCTTGAATCGTTCAATTCGGAGCTACAAACAGGAGATTTTAATGATTTATCAAGACAGTCAAACGAGCCGAGTTGGTCGGCCCACCACTCAAACTCACGATTTTTGCTCTATATAAGAGGCTCCATAGAAAGAGAGCCTCATACTCTCACTTTTTCAGCGTGGACTGAGCTCGAGGCCGGCTTAGGTGCTCAACCCAAATGGCTCCCGGCGGTCATGCGCGCAGTTGACATCTAAACAATCGGATCAAGGCTTGGGCCCATGCTTTTAGATTAGATCTTTAGTTTTGTTATGATAGTCGAAGGTGCGTATTCGATCGATTGCTTGTGGATTTCGCGTCGCGGGTCACGATAGGGATTAAAGACTGGATCTTTTGTCGATTTGGGACATGGGCTTTCAGATCTAATGTATTTCGATGTCGATTTTGTGAGTTCCCATTGTCGATTTTCTTTCTCTCGATTTTGCTTTGATTGTTTCGATCTTTTGTCGATGGGATTGCTTATTGTCATTAGTTCATGCTTTGAATCCCTTTTTCGTGCCGTAGCTTAGTATGGGCTTCGATCGTTTATCTTCTTCGCATGTTCTTTGTTCACCGATTTTAACACAGGTTTCGTGTTCGACCCAATTTCCTCGTGGGATCGACCCCGTACTCTTTGCCATTCTACTACGATTGACCCGGTGTTTGGCCGGTTAGAGAGTGGTTTCACGGTATATGAGTTTCGTGGATTATAAATATTGTTTGGTTTTTTTTGGATCGTGAAAATCCTCTCATCATACTGTACATGAACTGTAAATGAATTCTAAATAGGGTCTTTTTGAGTGTCGATGAGTGTTTATTTGTTGTTTTTAATGCAGTGACATGTTTCATTCATTGACATTTATTATTAGTATTGTTAGTCTGTTGTTTTATGCATTGATGTATTATGTGATTTATTCACCATTGGCATATATAATCATATATGTCAGTGTTGTTGAATGAATCTTGTAATAAATGTATTGAAATTTGATTTTGTGCAGTGACTTTTGGTATGTAGTATGATATAATGTCTTTGTATTGATATACGAGGTTATTGATTGACAATTTAGGTAATGGATTAACATATCAGAATTGTTTTGAATAATATTTGTAATGATTGAAGTTTGAGTTGGAATTATTATTTAGGGGATGTGGTCAATGTAGTGACATGTTATTAGTTATGCAGTGACTGTCTTTTTTTCTTACATGCATTCATATTTTGTTTGGTTTATATTCCTCCAGGATTACAATGTTGATTCTTACGTGCACCTACAAAGAAAAGACATGTGTTGTGACTATGACACCTAATACTACCTTCAAGTCTATCGTTGATAGAATTTCAAATCAGTGGATGGATTTGAAGGACTTATGTATCAGTCTTTATTATTTGTTACCTGATAATCCGAAGTGGCTGTTATGCTCTGATGATGATGTGCAGGCCATGATTTGTATTGTTAAATCTTATAGTTCTAAGCGCGTTAATGTGGAGGTTGTAGGCATTGGTGTGATTGGTTCTTCATCTTCTTACAATGGTGGTAGCTGTGTTGGAGTGGAGGATAATGTTGATGATGACGTTTGTCTGTTATCGTCTTGTACATCTTTGAATGATAGTAATCAGTTGACTCTTGGTTGGGATAAAATATTAATCAAGGAAGGTCAACATTTTGTTGGTGGTGCTGGTGAATTTAGGGATTGCTTGCAGAAACTGTCTATAGAAACTGGTTTTAAGTACGTGTACACAAAGAATGATACTAAGAGGATTTATGTTGTGTGTGCGAAGAGTGATAAAGCAAACTGTGGTTGGAATGTGCGTGCTTAGAAACGGAAATCAAATGGATTCTTTTATGTAAATGTATTGTGCAATGTTCATACGTGTGGTACATCTTCCAGATCCTTTGGCCGAGATCGTCGTATGACTTCTGATCTTCTTTCGAAGTTGATTGTATTTAAGGTTCATGATGACCCAAGTTATTATGCAACAGATCTGTGACTTACGACATCCACTGATTATAGGAATCCAGCTTCTTATGTTGTTGCTTGGTCTGCTGTTAAAAAAGCTAGGGATTCGTTATATGGTGATGTTGAAAACTCATTCAAAATTTTACCAGGTTATGTTACTAGTGTGCGTGAAACGAATCCTGGTTCTGTTGCATTTTTTGAGGTGCATCCTAAATCTCGACGTTCTCATCAGATGTTTATTGCCTCTGATGCTTGTATTCGTGGGTTTACGTATTGTCGACCAATGCTGCTTCTCAATGGTGCACATTTGAAGTTTGATATGAATGGTCATTTGTTGGCTGCAACTGGGAAGGATGGTGAGAATGGTATGTTTTATTTTCAGTTACAATTGATTTTTTATGCAGTGACACCTGATATCGTGGACTGACTGTTGTTTTTTTTTGTTGTGAATTGACATTGGCAATTTTGTGAGACCTTGTTTTTTAAAGCCCCTGTATTAATTGCCCTTGCATTTATTTTGTGCTTTTTTTTATCATGATTGTGTTTTTGTACACTATTCCTTTGGTATTTATGATTTTTGTTGAAGTGACATTCCTTTTCCGTTATTTTCAAGTGACATTGCTTTGAAATTCTTGTAGGAATATATCCTTTGTGTTATGCTGTTGTCGATTATGAGGATTTTCATAATTGGAAATGGTTCTTGTTGCATTTGAAAGATTTACTTATACTAATTTGTCGTATTACGTTCATGACAGATAGGAACACTGGATTACTGGATGCTATACGTGAGGTGTTTCCTGATGCATTCCATTCTTATTGCATTTACCATTTGAAGTTGAATTTGAAGAGTTGTTTTAGTGGTAAATCTACAAGTAAAGATTTGCGTGACAGATTGGTTAATTTGCTTTACAAATGTGCTTATGCTCCGAGTGTTGAAGAGTTTCAGAAGTACATGGATGATTTATTACTTGAAGGTGGAGCCCAAGCAAGAAGGTTCTTTAAGAATTTACAGCCGGAGAATTGGGCCAGTTCTTATTTCAAAGGTTGTCGATATGGTCATATGGCATCTTCTTTGGTTGAATCTTTTAATTCATGGGTATTTAAGAAGAGGCACCTTCATGTATTGAATATGGTTGATGGCATTCATATCAAGCTGATGACAAGATTATCAGATAGGCGTGTTGATGCGGCATCATTCAAGTCTTTGATATGCCCAAAGGTTGATGTTATTTTGTATAAGTCGATGGATTCAGGGAGAGGCTTTATGGTTGCTAGTTCTGCTTATTATAAGTATGAAGTTTTTTCATCTCCGCCAGCAAGTGTTGATTTGTATCTTCGTGCTTGCTCGTGCACTGAGTGGCAGCAGAATGGCTATCCTTGTGTTCATGGATTGGCTATGATTAGGACTGCTGCTTTTCCGTTTGTTGACTACGTCGATCCTTGTTTTTTGACAAAGTCTTATGTTGGTTCATACGAGTTTGCAATAAATCCAATTCCTGGTCCATTTCTGAAGAACAACTCTGAAGATGTTATTGTGCTTGCTTCTATTTCAAAGAAGCAGCCTGGTAGGCCGCGGACGAAGCGTATTCGATCTCATGGTGAGTCGTTAAATCGTGTTATCCAATATGGTAATTGTCATGAGTTTGGCCATCACAATAAGAAGACCTTTCGTGCTCCCATTGATAGTTAATTGATGTTTTGTTTTTGTAGGCATTGACATTATAGTTTAATACTCATGGTTTGAGACATTTTAGTTTAATATTTCCCTAATACAGTGACATTAGTGTCACTGCATCAGTATGGTCATTTAGATTAATGTTCATGCACTGATGATGTTAAGTGTTTTGTACTTAATGCTTTCATATTTGTAATCCTTTTTACTACCCAGATATTATTGGTATTGGTATGTTTATGTTTCCACTGAAACGATGATGTACTTATTGCAGTGACATGAGTGTCACTGCATTGTTATGTTTATGCAGATTTGTGTAATGCTTTGATTGGCTGTTGTATATAATGGAATGAGCCGATTATTTACATAATGGCTTCATATTTGTATTGGTTTTTATCACCCATATGTTAGTGACATTGGTATCTTTGTATTTGTTTTGTGGATGCATTGAAATGATCGTGTATTGAGTGTAGTGATATGAGTGTCACTGCAGATTAGTGGTAATCCATTGACTTGCTATTGTATTCAATGGAATGAGCTGATTATATACTAAATGACTTCAAATTTGTATTTCTTTTTATCCCCCATATGTTATTGATATTTGTATCTTTGTATTTTTTTTTGTGAATGTATTGAGATGATTGTGTAATGTGTGTAGTGACATGTATGAAGATGTATTCTATTGTTAATGCATTTATCTGGTAATGTGTTTAATGCAATTACATTATTATGTACATAAACTGTTAAAAAATCAATGCACAAAATATTAGACAACAATGCACAAAAAACATGAACCATCAACCATTTCCAATTTGTCAAATTACAATTAACCATCAACCCTGAACCATCAAACCACAAAATACAATTCACAATTAGTTATGAACCATCAGAACACACTGTCATTGCATTATGTCACTGTATCATTCATATACATTACATAAACGATTGGCCATGAATATACCAAAAGAAGTAGACTAGTCAGAATAGTCAAAATGCAAGTTACAACCATTTTAGTGCGCTGTGTAAATTCTGTTAAGCACTAATGAATTGAAAACTATTCCTTTCAGCTGCTGCACTTTTTGATCATCTAGTTGTGGTGTAATTTTGAAATCTTGTGCTAGTTTGTACATGTAATGTGCCAAGTAAAGGGCACAGTTTCTGCATTAGATTTCAATGATTCTGTTATTATTGTGTATGTTTTGTTATGGTTATTATGTTACGTAATTGCATTCATACTTACGTTTGATTATCCTGTAAAGGTAGATTTTAAACCTTTTCGACTTTTGTTGATATGCTCTGTTGTCTGGTTCTTGCACGTCTTGTTGGTGGTGTGGCTTTCAAAATAATATTTATCTGTAAATAAGAGAAGTATGTGTTGAATGTTTTTGTTATATGGAAAGATATTGACAAGAAAGTGCAGTGACAGTACTGTTTTTGTTATAATTTCATTGATAACTTACTTTATTCTCGCACCCTTTGATGAATATATCTGTGTTGTCCTTCTGCACCGGTGCAAAATGAAGCATTTCCAGGATGGTTCTCCTAATTTGAATGTTAGTAGTACCCAGTGGTATGGCCTTGGCTCCCATATAGCATAAGAGGATGAAAACTTTATGTCCTTCATATATGGTTTCCACAATGTTGGCCAATTTCTCGTTTGAGAAGCTTTTGTTACGCTCAACCTTTTGTAGTATAGCCTGCAGATTCCATATTGATGAGATTATGAATGTGAACTTAAAATTATTTATTCAAATTAGTTTGTATGCATACCCATGTCCCTGTAGAGAATATATGGTAGCTAGGTTTAACTAAATCTGCAAGTTTTAAGAGCTCAATGAACCCTTCAACCTCTTGTTTGAAATTTCATTAAAGTAAGTTAGTTTATTTATTTAAGGTTGGTGAACATCAAAAGCAAATTTTACTTTACTGTATATGTATTTACCATTTGTTGTCATGCAAGATAATGATGTCAAATAATGCAGTGACAGTAAGATGCACTAACAGGAAGATGCATTGACAGGAAGATGCAGTGACATGAAGATGCAGTGACAGTAAAATTTTACTGATTCGTCTATGTGAAGGTCATTTAGAACTTCCATTATTGAGTTGACGGTGACAAATGGGTAATCACCTAGTGACTTTGCCCAGAGTATACCCCTGCAATAGTAGTATATTGTTAGTATTCTATATATCAAGAATCTTTATGATTCATGTTGTTGTTTAGTAAGTTGTGCTTACTCTTTTCCTTCCTTGTCATTGACTTCCTGAATTCTTTTGAATAATTCTAGAATAATGTGTGGTACACAATAGTATTGATCTTTGTTGCCGTGATTATGACTTTTCCTTGAAACTCTAGATTTCCCTCAGGTATGTAGTAGCCTTTCTTTTTTCCTTCTTTTGCTTTCTTCTTCTGTTGTGGGTACTGAAAATAAGGATCCTCATTATTTGGCCTCTTTCTTGCATTTTTCTTCACCCCCTTTCAATTGTGAAATCTAGGGTGACTTGATGACTATCACCATGTTCTTGTTTTCTAGCAGGGGTGACTTGTTGAGTATCAGCATGTTCTTCTTGTAGATTTTGTGTCACTTGATGAGTAGCAAGAGAATCATATTCATCCTAGAGTTGTTGGATTTGGTTTTGCATTTCTTGAATTTTGGCTTCTTGTCTCTGCATATTCTCTTTCAATCCTTCATTTATCTCTTTCTAATCTTGAAGGTCAGTTTTCAAATCCCCGATTGTTGTCTCTCTCTCATACAATTTTTCTTGAAGGTTTTTAACTTCTACTCTAAGGCCCTTAATTAATCTTCTGTTTATCTCTTGCTCTTGGAACATAGCAGCCATCTTTTGTTGTTGTTTCCCCTGTTCATTGTAACTGTCTAGCATTGTTTTTATGTACTCATCTTTCTTTTTTTCATTCTCTTTTTGCCGATTAATTGAAGACAGTGCAATGCTCAGCTTATCATTCAATTCAGAGACTTGCAGCTGCAATTCTGTTCTTTTGGCAGTTTCACATCTAGTGTCTCATTCAGCTGTCTAAATTGTGCTGCAAGCTCATTGTATTTCTTCAAGATTTCAGCTTTTACCTTCTTCATGCTTTCCACTTTTGAGGTTAATCTTGCATTTTCATGCTCTAGCTCTTGAATTCTCTTCTTCATCAACTCAGCATTGGCTTCATCAGTCTTGCATTTTGCCTGTAAATATATTTTAAATATAGATTATTTACTAAATCAAGTTGCATGTTAGTATGATTATTTTTGTTTATTTATAATGACATCAGTTGATGCAGTGACATCAGCTGATGCAGTGAAAATTATAGTAGTTTGTAGTAATCATTACCATGTCTTGCTTGAGTTCTTCAATTTTGCTCTTGGCATCTTGTAATTCTTTTGACAAGAATATGTTTTGCTCTTTCATTTCTTCAATTGCATCACGTACATCCTACACAAGTTGTAGTTAATGTCAAATTCTAATTGTAGTGCCATAATTTTCTATTAGAATATCATGGATCATGTGTGTTGACTAAAATTGATTAAGTAGTTGTACATGTGGTGGTGGTGGTGATGGTGTTGGTGTTAGTAATCTGAATGATGGAGTGCTTCCAAACTTATTTCCAGATTGCATTGCTGTTGTTGAGGAGAGTGTTGTTCTTGGATCACATCATTCTGGGTTTGTGGTTCCAATTCAACTTCATTTTCATCTCCTTCTTGTTGTCTTTCATTCTCTTCAGACTCCCCATCATTTCCTTCATCTCCTTCCGGGTGTCCCTCATTCTCTTCAAACTCTCCATCATTTCCTTCTCCTTGCATATTATCTTCTCCAGATTCCAGTTCATTTCATTCATCTTCCATGTCATGGCTTTCATCATCTGTTTCATTTTCACTGCTTCTTTTTTCTACCCTCTCTCCCAAGCTTGGTATCAGTAGCAACTCAGTCAATGTTGGAGTCAGTTCTTCAGGATTGAACTGTTTCATTTTGCAATACACGAGTATTCAGTGATATACAAAGAATTCTAGTGGCATGTAATCTTTTAGCAAATTATACAAAAAAACTGAATTACTAATGTAGTGACATACAAAGAATTGGCATGTAATCTTTTAGCTTATTGTACAAAACAACTGCATTACTAATGCAATGACATGCTATAATAGTGCAGTAATCTTCTACCTTATTGTACAAAAAAACTGCATGTAATCTTTTAGCTTACTGTACAAAAAAACTGCATTACTAATGCAGTACATTCTATAATAGTGTAGTGACATACACAGAATTCTAGTGGCATGTAATCTTTTAGCTTATTGTACAAAAAAACTGCATTACTAATGCAGTGAAATGCTATAATAATGCAGTGAAATACAAAGAATTGTAGTGGCACGTAATCTTCTAGCGTATTGTACAAAAAACTAAATTTAAAACTGCAATGACATGCAGTAATTGTGTAGTGAAATGCAATAATAAAGCAGTGACTATTCAGTGAGCATGACATTTTATTGACCACAACATTCTTAATGCACTTGTTATTATTTACCTTATGTTCTCCCATGTTTTGTAGTTTTCTTTTGGTAAGAATACCTTGTAGATCTTTCAAATTCCACTTTGTCATCCTTGGAATTCCTTTACGTGAGATACTCTTCTTTCCCGCTGCTGCTCTTTTTGTTTTCCTCTTTCTCAACATCTTCTATCATGTGTGTGTGCTCGCAGAACCAGTACTGCAACATACCAGTACAGGAACTTGAATGAGAATGCAGTGACATGATTTTTCATGCATCATTTATAACGAAATACAATTATATTGAAATTTTGAGTAAGTAGCATACCAGGAGGAACTCAGTGCATCCGTTAACATATCTTGCATTTGTCCATTTTCGATTGAGCCCATTTTGCAGTTCTTTGAGTATGTGAGATGACCAATCATATGCACTTAATCTACTCAACTCATCCATTTAATATAGGAACCCCCATGAGATGTGCTGGCCAGAGGTGGCAAAGAAGACTGTTGCAAGTAATAGAAGACATAGTAGTTTTACTGTGTCTTCTACTGATGTTGAATCAATTTCCTTTACCATGTCCTTTATTATTTCTTTGACACCACTTACCTTAATTCTGTCAACATCAAAGAATATTCTTGTTTTAATGGATGTCTCTGTTGATGAGTTTGTGGTCATGTCTCCAACCTCTGTCTTTCCATCTTCTATGCCAAAGATTAGCTTCACATCATTTCTAGTTGGCATGTGATGGTGCTTGCCAATCTTGAAACCTCATTTGTCTTTGTTGTATGCATTTATGAGGTCATCTAGCATGCCATTTTTCTTTTTCTCCAATATGACATTTTTCTTTTCGAATGCCCTGAATATATGTCTGAATGGTGTTTCATCCATCAATTTCTTGTGGTCTTTTGTGATATTTCACTCTATATCCTTGAATATCTGATGTATGCTGTTAAGCGTTGATCTATAATGTTCTCTTGTTCTGTAAAAATCCAAAAATATGAGTTACTTCCATCCAGTGACATCTAAGTATTTGTAAGGATGATGGTCTGACATGAAATTTGAATGTTATTAGTGCACTGATATGATATTTTTCAAGGTTGTGATTGCAGTAACATGATATCTTGAACATTATGAATGTACTCAGATTACATTATCAATATTGAAATGCAGTGGCATGATATTTTCAATATTGTGAATGCAGTCACATGATATTTTCAAGTTTATAATGCAGTGACATCAAAATTTGCACTTCAAAACTATATTGAAACTTCTATCATTATGTAGTGGCATGACATTTTCATTTTTGTAAATGCAGTGAAGTTATATTTTCAATGTTATAATGTAGTGACATTATATTTTGCATTTCAATAACAATAAAAAGACTTCAATCATTATGCAGTGACATGATATTTCAGTAGCATTTATAGCAATATAGCGGCAATCAACTATAGAAAACACTTAAATCAATCAGAATACAGTGACATGATCTCTTATACATGAATATATAACCAGAATTTTGTTTAAAAATGCAGTGACCACATATTTCATTAGAGAAAATGGTTACAACTTTTTTCTTTCAGAATTGCAAGCACAATTTCAATATTTGATTTTGTTCTCATTTAGTGACATGTAATCAGTGACTATTGTTGTGCCTAATTATTGAGTTTTCTAGCACTACATTTCAATTTTGCACGAAAAAACCATATTTTCTTCGACATCTACATTTCTGTGTTTTTCTATTGTTGCATGTTCAGTTTTAATGTATACTTACTCATTTTCTTCGTTTTTGATGCTTTTCCTTTCTTCTCCGCTGTAATAACTTGCTTTCTCCTCGGCATTGTCCTCGATTTTGTGCAGCGACTGTATTAATCCGATTCTTCTCTCTTCTCCTTACTTTCGCTGGTTCATCTCTGCGATTTTGCTTCAATTTGGCTCCGAGTTTGCTTCAATTTCGGTTGTTCTCTTCACCGTTCCTTAATCAAATGACCTAGGGCAGTTTCGCGGTTTTGTGCAGCGTCGTGAATGTTTTGTGTAACTGTTGAATGATAGTTAATAGGGTTATTTTGGTCCATGTCTTATTTTTGTATTCTTATAACCAAATAAAATTTCTTAATGTCCTATTTGTCTAATTAAGTGTAATATGTCTCATTTTAGACCCTTGCCCCTATAAAAAAAACTCCAAAAAAAAAACCTCTAATCAAAACAAACATGAGCTAAGTGGTCAAATTGATATTACTTTTTTTCCTCAGAAAGTGTTCAAATCTATTTTTTTTTGTTCATTTTATAATGTGATCGTCAAATTTTCTTGTGATTAGACTGGTGTTTTTTTTTAGTCAGCAAAATACATTTTTATCAAATATTTCTTTCTCAAGTTCTTCCTATTAATCAATAATAACCTATAATTTATATTGTTATGTAAATTTTGTGTATATATATTATCAATCAATTCGCCCATCACGGAGCAACAACTGAAAGGATGTGTGGACAAATTGCCATTAAGATAGACTTTGTACTACTTGTGCGTGTTACGCAATCATGGACAATTTTGCATAACAAACCATGTGTTCTTCGAGTTTGAAGTCATCCGACCTGTGTTGACTTTATTGGACCGTATGATGATGCATGAATTGATTTACAAATCGGATATTGATGGACTTGGTGAAAAAAAATTAGGTTGTGTCTAATACTCAACATCTCTTTACACTTTTTATTTTGGTTAAAGTAAAATAATAAAATATAATAACACTCATAACTACAATATTATGCTTGATGCAAACTTGATGCAGTTTTTTGAAAGTAACTCAATTATTATTTTACATATTAGCGCAAGCAATATAGAAACCCGTCCTAGAAATTGAGTCCACATCCGGAATGAGACGTTCGTAGCAATATAGAAACCCGCCCTAGAAATTGAGTCCACATCCGAAATGAGACGTTCGTAGCAATATTTGAGTCCACATCCGGAATGAGACGTTCGTCACGGGTATCCTAAGGGTATTATTGTAATAATGACTATTCAGGAACATACCCAAGCAGTGGCTCGGGTGGGCGCAACCCATCCGATTTTTATTTTTGGTACATCAAAAACCTTATATAATTCACTCAAACATAGTTAGTTGTATTACTACAGCCCACCCAACCAAACAAATATAGTCTATTAAACCACCCGACCACCAATTCCTGGTTCCGTCCCTGTGACTATTGTAGTAATTAAGGGTATTATTGTGAAAATGTATAGTTAGAGTTCGTATATTGTAACTGTTATTACGGATCGATCAAGAAATGATGATGATTGTGAGTAAATATAAAAGATAAACAAGCATCCAAACACAGAAACAAGAAGAACACAGATTTACCCGCAAGCTCAACTGAACAAAGGCCACGGGTTCGAGACACAGCAAATGCAACATAAAGGAGAAAAATCCTTTGGGAGGCTTCTCATTGTACGCACTACGGCCTTTGTTACATCCTCCCACAACCTGTCGGGTCTGCAGGGGTGGGGCGCCTTGGGCGATTCCACCTTTTGGTACAAAGAAGAACACAGATTTAACGTGGTTTCCGGCAATGTGCCGACTACTCCACCGACAAAAGAGGATATTTTATTATCACCAGAAAGTTACATCAAGTTACAACTAATATAGATGGTATTTATAGCCTTGGGAATCCAACCCTAACCGACTAAACAGCCAACCCAGTAAATGACTGAAATACCCCAGAAGTGACTTAGAAAAAACCGGAATAAACATGGAGCAGACGTGTTCCCCAAAGTCTCACGAGGCTCAAGAGACTTGTCTTGATGATTTGCCATCGTGGTGATCAACCTCGCCGAACTTGCCCTCAAATTAACATCAAACTTCAAAGAGATGCTTTATACATTGCTAACCAAAACATGTTTCCAAAACCAGACTTAGTAGCATAGTTTAGTCACCATTACAAATCTCCACCTTGACTTCAACTGCATGCAAACTGACCAGATGCACAACCAAGTGCCAGAAATCCTCATTGTCTTCAGATTTGAATACCTCAGCAGACCTCCACCTTCAGCTGAGTATTCCCATATTCAAATTAACAGCTTTGGATATTTAGCAAGTCCAGACATAACTAAAACGTGCCCCTTGGAACTGGTTTAGTGAACATATCAGCAGGATTCATATCAGTGCTGATCTTTTCCACTTTAACCCTCCTCTCATTCCTCAGGAAATGATACCTAACATCAATATTCTTGGTTCTCTCATGATGAACCTGATCCTTAGCCAAACATATTGCACTAAGCCTGTCACAATACAATTATCACGGATTTTATTAATACAAAATAAACAAGTAATAAAACCGGTTAACCTCAAGTGCAAGGATCGTAGTACAGAGGTTAATGCCGGGTCGATCTTACGGGGAACTAGACTGTTGTTAATCCTAGTTTTTTGTTTAAACTAACCTATGTCACGAAGCTAAACTAAACGAAGAACTAAACTACCAAATATGCGAAAAATTAACTAGACAGAGGATTACTCCAATGCTAGGCAAGATACACGGGTAACGAACTTATTAACTAAACTAAACTAAGTGCAAAAGTAAACTAAACTATGCAACTCAAGTTTTAAGGGATTTAAATCAAGTATAACGAACGAACAAGCAATTGATCCACCTATCCTATCAACATTCAATTCCAATTCGGATTATTTCGTGATCTCTACTCAAGTCGTGATTCACCTAATCGAAGGCATAAACTCCTACTCTAAGTAGACAAGTTCGTTTTCTAATCTTTTATTTTTGATGTTAAAGATTACGCTTTTCCAACCTAGGCGTGAAATCTTTCGATTTCTAATCTAGAAAATCAATCTAATAACTTTCGTTTTATTTAAATCAAAGATCCAATCTTTTATCATGGTGATCTAAGGTTGACATGACTCTCATCATATAAACAATCATCAAAACAAGCATCTTTCGATTAAACATGCAATAAAACATACAAAACATGATAAAAGAAACGAACTTGAAATAGAACTCACAAAATAATCACGAACTAGAAATCAACTGTTGAATTGGACGGCTTCACAACGCTTGTTCAAGAGGATATAGCCTCTTAGCATCTTCTTGACAACTCGAATTGATGAATAAAAGTACATGAAATTATCTAATCTAATCTAGAAGTTTAAGTGCATAAAACTAGAGAAAAATCGAAGGAAAACGCGCAGCCAAGCCAAGCCGCCTTGTGGTTTAGGGTTCGAATAATGTGTCATTAGGGTAAAGATCACGCTGTTTTTATAGAAAAATCAAGTCGGTTGCTACAGTAACCGCTCCGACGCTTCGTTCATCATCATGGACGCCCGTCCATGAATATTATTTCAACTCGTAATTAATCCGGACGCCCGTCCCAGGACCCAGCTCCAGTATTTTGCTCATAACTTCACTTCTAGGGCTCCGAATGAGGTGATTCAACATGCGTTGAAAGCTATTTCAATCCTCTACAACTTTCATCAAGACAACGTTCCCTGAAAGTGCCTACAAGTGTGGAAAAATTCCCATGAAGTGCCTGGTTCCGGTTTCTTCAATGATTCTTCATTTAAACATCTTTCAACTCTTCCATCTTCATGTGATCATCGTTTAAGCTCCTTACTCATCATGCAAACGTACCTAGCAACATGATAGAAACATGCAAAATGTAACATCATACGGATAAACATAAAACACCGATAAAATCACGTAAATATCTCGATTTTGCATTTAAACACATTTAAAACTCGTTTACTCAATAATTCGATAAAACCAACACACTTTTCTATAAAAAGTACTAAAATACCAAGGATATTGTTACGGGAATAACGTCATATAAATCATAAATTTCACCCTTAACAACTCCCCCACACTTAAACCTTGCTCGTCCCGAGCAAGACAAAACAAAAACAAGCTAACTTACTAAGTCAAAAACTTCAACCAAAAATACATATAGACATTTTCAACACATATAAAGCATATATAATAAATTAGACATTCACCCGTGTGTGTATATATAGCCATATCAAACTTCCACTAAGTCCACACTTGAATTTTTCAAGCAACTAGCCAATACCCATCTAAACTAGCAATAACCGACACTTATAACATGCACCCTACAAAACATAACATGTCCCGAAAAGGATAATAAAATGCGTTTAAAATCTTTCTGATATACTCAGAGGATAATCCCTACAGCATGTCTTTCAGTTTATACTGGGGATAAGGTAGACGATAACTAAGTCTTTCGTTTAATTCATATCACTATTCTCATAAGTTGATTTAATTATTTCACTTAAACACACATCAGAATGAGCTTTTGCCCTCATAGCAGAACAGGACATACTGGGTACACCCTACCTTACTCCAATCATAAGGCAACTTTTTCTAACTGTCGTGAGCTTTTGGTCATCATAGTGGCGTAGGACATACGTGGTATACCCTACCTCACCCAAATCATAAACCAGCTTCCGACACACACAATTACAATTATGTTTACTTAGAGATTTACATTTGGCGGTGGAAAAGATTATTTTCTAGTAGCACAGACCACTGAGCATAACACCTCAAGTAAACAATTTATTACTATTGCAAAGACTTAATCACGTTTCACTTATCACATAACTTGTCACGGATTTTATTAATACTAAATAAACAAGTAATAAAACCGGTTAACCTCAAGTGCAAGAATCGTAGTATAGAGGCTAATGCCGGGTCGATCTTACGGGGAACTAGACTGTTGTTAATCCTAGTTTTTGTTTAAACTAACCTATGTCACGAAGCTAAACTAAACGAAGAACTAAACTACCAAATATGCAGAAAATTAACTAGACAGAGGATTACTCCAATGCTAGGCAAGATACGGGTAACGAACTTATTAACTAAACTAAACTAAGTGCAAAAAGTAAACTAAACTATGCAACTCAAGTTTTAAGGGATTTAAATCAAGTATAACGAACGAACAAGCAATTGATCCACCTATCCTATCAACATTCAATTCCAATTCGGATTATTTCGTGATCTCTACTCAAGTCGTGATTCACCTAATCGAAGGCATAAACTCCTACTCTCGTAGACAAGTTCGTTTTCTAATCTTTTATCTTTTGATGTTAAAGATTACGTCTTTCTAACCTAGGCGTGAAATCTTTCGATTTCTAATCTAGAAAATCAATCTAATAACTTTCGTTTTATTTAGATCAAAGATCCAATCTTTTATCATGGTGATCTAAGGTTGACATGACTCTCATCATATAAACAATCATCAAAGCAAGCATCTTTCGATTAAACATGCAATAAAACATACAAAACATGATAAAAGAAACGAACTTGAAATAGAACTCACAAAATAATCACGAACTAGAAATCAACTGTTGAATTGGACGGCTTCACAACGCTTGTTCAAGAGGATTTAGCCTCTTAGCATCTTCTTGACAACTCGAATTGATGAATAAAAGTACATGAAATTATCTAATCTAATCTAGAAGTTTAAGTGCATAAAACTAGAGAAAAACTGAAGGAAAAACGCAGCCAAGCTGCCCCTAGGGTTTAGGGTTCGAATAATGTGTCATTAGGGTAAAGATCACGCTGTTTTTATAGGAAAATCAAGTCGGTTGCTACAGTAACCACTCCGGACGCTCGTTCATCATCATGGACGCCCGTCCATGAATATTATTTCAACTCGTAATTAATCCGGACGCCCGTCCAGGACCCAGCTCCAGTATTTTGCTCATAACTTCACTTCTAGGGCTCCGAATGAGGTGATTCAACATGCGTTGGAAAGCTATTTCAATCCTCTACAACTTTCATCAAGACAACTTTCCCTGAAAGTGCCTACAAGTGTGGACAAAATTCCCATGAAGTGCCTGGTTCCGGTTTCTTCAATGATTCTTCACTTAAACATCTTTCAACTCTTCCATCTTCATGTGATCATCGTTTAAGCTCCTTACTCATCATGCAAACGTACCTAGAAACATGATAGAAACATGCAAAATGTAACATCATACGGATAAACATAAAACACCGATAAAATCACGTAAATATCTCGATTTTGCATTTAAACACATTTAAAACTCGTTTACTCAATAATTCGATAAAACCAACACTTTTCTATAAAAATTACTAAAATACCAAGGATATTGTTACGGGAATAACATCATATAAATCATAAATTTCACCCTTAACAACAATCTAGTCTGATCTTGATACAGACTCAGATCACTGACTAGCCCTTTCAACCAGATTGCCTCCTTTGCTGCTTCTGTCAGAGCCATATACTCAGCTTCAGTAGTAGATAATGTCACTGTACCCTGTAAATTTTCCTTCCAACTTACCACATAACCCACTGCACTAGCATATGGAACCTTAGACATGTATTCTTCCTCTTCAGCTGACTGTGGAGAAAACACAACAGACATATGTAGATTTGGTGCCATTGGAGTATCTATAGGTTTGGCTGCTGACATGCCAAACTTGGATAATGCCTTTTCAATATAACCCTACTGAGACAAGAACAGCTTCCCCTGCTTCCTAGCTATCTCTATAGATCTTCATCCCCAGAATTTTCTTTGCATTCCTCAAATCCTTCATCTCAAATTCAGCCTTGAGCAGATTCTTCAGATCTTGAATGTCAGACTTGTTTGACAGCAGCTATCAGCATATCATCTACATATAGCACCAGATAGATGATTGATCCATCTTTCAACTTGTTGTGATAAACACAGCAATCATATGGGCTCCTACTATAACCCTGCTGAATCATATAGCTGTCAAACTTCTTATACCACTGCCTTGGAGCCTGCTTAAGTCCATATAAGGACTTCTTCAACTTGCACACATATCCTTCTTTGCCAAGAACTTGGAAACCTTCTGGCTGAGACATATAAATCTCCTTATATACATCTCCATGTAGAAAGGTTGTCTTCACATCCAATTGCTCAAGTTCAAGATTCTGATGTGCCACTATTGCTAACAGCACCCTGATGGAAGTATGTCGGACCACTGGAGAAAATATTTCTTCATAGTCTACCCCCTCTTTCAGACTGAACCCTCTAGCAACCAAACGTGCCTTATATCTAAAACCCTCAGCAGATGTCATTCCTTCCTTTTTCTTGAATATCCATTTGCAAGTTACCATCCTCCTGTCTTGTGGTTGTTTGACCAGATCCCAAGTCTCATTCTTCTGAAGTGACTCCATTTCTTCTCTCATAGCAACAAGCCATTGGGATGCCACAGAACATGTCACAGCTTCTCTGTAAGTGTTAGGTTCAAAACCATCCACTTCTTCAGCTACCTGTAGTGCATATCCAACCATATCCTCATCAAACCCATATCTTCTTGGAGGTCTGATATAGGTCCTCCTAGATCTGCTGAGAGCTGTACCCTGCTGACCAACATCATCAGTTTGAGTCTCTACTGACCCTCATTTAGCAGACTGGCTTGGATCCTGTTCTGGATCTGCTGAGTGTTGACTGTTTCCTGTTGAGTCTTTTGATTCAGTAGACTCTACTTGAAGCTCCACCTATTTGTCAACCTTCTCAGTCTCAGATCCAATTTCAGATTCAGATGTGGCTCTCACAGATGAGTTAAGCATAGAGTTTTCATCAAAAACTACACTCATGCTGAGTATAACCCTATTTTTAGCTGATGACCAGATTCTATACCCCTTAACTCCATCTCCATATCCAACAAACACACCCTTCTTGGCCCTAGACTCCAATTTGCCCTCACTGACATGATAGTACACAGTGCTTCCAAAAACCCTAAGTCTAGAGTAGTCTGCTGACTTTCCTGACCAAACTTCAAGTGGTGTTTTAAGTTTGATCCCAGTGTGAGGCCCCCTATTGATTAAGTAGCATCTTTGTCTTGTGACCTCTGCCCAAAATCTCCCTGCTAGACCAGAATTAGAGAGCATGCACCTTGCCCTCTCCAGAAGAGTTTGATTCATTCTTTCTGCAACACCATTCTGTTGTGGAGTAGGCAATGCCTTTATTCTTGCAAAATTCATCAAACTCAGACCAACAGAATTCTAGTCCAATATCAGTTCTAAGTCTCTTGATCTTCCTCCCAGTCTGATATTCAACCAAATCCTTCAACTGCCTGAATTTCTTAAATGCTTCACTCTTGTGCTTCATCATAATTACCCAAACCATCCTTGAATAATCATTTATAAAAGACACAAAATACCTGTGACCACCCAATGACTCCACCCTTGAAGGTCCCCAATAATCAGAATGGACATAATCAAGTGTACCCTTTGTGATGTGGATTGCTTTTGGGAACTTGCTCCTATGTAGCTTCCCAAAAACACAGTGTTCACAAAATTCCAGTTCCTTGATCTTATGTCCCCCAATTAGATCGGACTTAGAAAGAATTTGCATCCCTCTTTCACCCATATGACCTAATCTCATATGCCACAACTTAGTCAATTGTGACTGGTGAACCTCTGATGATGCAACAGCAGCAGAACCTAATACAGTAGACCCTTATAGTATGTACAAAGTCCCCTGCCTGATACCCTTCAGAATCACACTTGAACCCTTATAGACATTCACCACTCCATATTCTTCCCTGAACTTGAACCCTTTGATGTCCAGTAGACTAAGTGATATCAAATTCTTGGTCATTTATGGAACATGCCTAACCTCATTCAATATGCAGAATTTACCATCATGTGTCCTAAGTTGGATTGATCCAATCCCAACTATTTTGCAAACCTTGTTGTTGGCCATAGCAATATGACCTCCATCAACCTGCTGATAAGTTGAAAACCACTCCCTGTTTGGACACACATGATAAGATGCCCCAGTGTCCAGAATCCACGCATCTCTGATCCCTACTGACTATGAAACTGCTAAGGCCAGATCTTCTTCAGAGTTGGTGTCTTGTTCTGCCAAAGCAACTGTACCTTGCTGAGTACCCTGCTGCTTCTTCATCTTTGGACATTCATTTTTCCAATGCCCCTGCTCCTTGCAGTAATTACAGATATCCTTCGCTTTAGGACCCTTGAAATTCTTTTTGAATTTAGAATTTCCGGGCCCCCTGCTACTCGACTGGTCACCAACCTAACAGACTGACTATATGTTCTAGATCCAGATGCCTTATGGCGTAACTCTCGAGCATGGAGTGATGACCTTACATCCTCTAATGATACTGAGTCCTTTCCAACAATAAAGGACTACACAAAGTTCTTATATGATGCTGGCAGTGACACAATTAGAATCAATGCAGCATCATCATCTTCCATCTTCACATCAATATTTCTTAAATCAAGCAATATTATGTTCAGCTGGTCTAGATGATCCCTCAGCTGAGTACCCTCATGCATCCTTAAACTGAACAGACGTTGTTTCAACAACAACTTGTTGGTTAGGGACTTAGTCATACACAGACTATTAAGTTTGGCCCACAACTTCTCAGCAGTGTCCTCCTCAGCAACCTCTATGATAATATCATCTAACAAGCACAACATAATTGTTGAATGTGCTTTCTCCTCCAAACTGGCTCTCTCTGCTGCACTTCTTTCTGTTGATTTAGACAAAGGACTCCATAATCCCTGCTGCTTCAACAAAGCACGCATCTTGCTCTGCCATCCTGTAAACTTGTCAATCTTAACATTTAAAGCAGACATCTTTCTCACCAGAAAAGCTTGTGCAGATCCCAAATCCTAGCATCAATTATGACCTTGGTGCCAATCTACCTTGCTTGGAATAGATTAACAGATTTCTTGATGAACCTGGACGCTCCGCTACCAATTTGTTATTACGGATTGATCAAGAAGTGATGGTGATTGTGAGTAAAGATAAAAGATAAACAAGCATGCAAACACAGAAACAAGAAGAACACAGATTTAACGTGGTTTCCGGCAATGTGTCGACTACTCCACCGACAAACGATGATATTTTATTATCACCAGAAAGTTACATCAAGTTACAACTAATAAAAATGGTATTTATAGCCTTGGGAATCCAACCCTAACCGACTAAAAAGCCAACCCATTAAATGACTGAAATACCCTAGAAGTAACTTAGAAAAAACCCGAATAAACATGCAGTAGACGTGTTCCCCAAGTCTCACGAGTCTCGTGAGACTTGTCTTCGATGAACTTGCCATCGCAAGTTGATCAACCTCTTTGAACTTGCCCCAAATTTGAACACCGGACTTCAAAGAGATGCTTTATACGTCTCAAAGAGACTTGTCTTGATGACTTGCCATCGCGCAAGTTGATCAACCTCGCCGAACTTGCCCCAAATTTGACCGACTTCAAAGGATGCTTTATACATTGCTGACCAAAACATGTTTCCAAAACCAGACTCAGTAGCATAGTTTAAGTCACCATTACAGTAACAATAAATATTTGTATGGTGGTAATAGAAAGCATCAAGTTTTCCCCAATCATTCATATTTTAACATGGTATCAGAGACCGTCCTAGATTAGGCTAAATCTTTCGATCCTGTGTGTAATTGACAAAGTGTTCATCGATTTTTTTCGGGTACATTGACGACGCGATCTTCGATTCTTCCGTCAATTGTTGTTTTTCAGTCTACGTTGCTGTTTGCTCGCACTTTTCCTATTGATGTTACATGTTCATCATTTTTTTTCGGTACATCGATGACGTGATCTTGGATTCCTCCGGTAATTGTTGTTGCTGATCAGAATTTTTTCTTTCCTGTTGTTTCTCGCTACTTCTTGCTGTTGCGGATCGGCCTTTCTTGTTACTGTTACATGCTATTATTTATTTATTTTTAAAAATTACATAGTAGCAAATTGCCATAGTTGGCCTTGTTTGCTGATGGTCTTTGCATATGGTCTTTGCATATATATATATATATATATATATATATATATATATATATATATATATATATATATATATATATATATACTCCATTTGGAGAAAATAGGAGTAGTGTATTAACGAGATCAAGTTGGAGAAGAGTCCATCTGACACCTAGACTCATAATATGTCATTATAAATCAACCCTCTTTGGTTTGATTGTGAAGTTTCTATGTTTTACTTGTTGAAGTTGGTTTGTTGTTGTCTTCACCCCATCTCTACAGCAGTTCGTAGTTGTTAAAAAAAACTTAATTGTTATTGTGCATCTTCTTCATCATGTCGGGCAGTTCACGGCAAGGAGGTGTTCCCGACGTCGGGGATCCGGATCACGCTAGTCTTCCCATTTTAAGCGATGCTCAATGGGCCCAAGTTTTGTCTGTCATTAAGAGTGTAAAACCCTCTACCACCCCCACTAGAAACTTGTCGGATACGTATGGTTCCAATGATTGGCTTATTGATACAGGAGCTTCCAAGTCTGGTAATGTTGCAGTGATTAAAGATTCGATTGATGTGTCCTCCTCTGTGGGCTTGCCTGATGGTACTAGTATTATTGTGTCGAAGCAAGGTAGTGTTGTTTTAGATGGATTGACTTTACATGATGTGCTTTATGCTCCTACACTTGAGTGTAACTTGCTGTATGTGTCTCATTTACATGCAAGCCAGAGATATATTGTCATTTTTTCTAGCAAGCTGTGTGTGATACATGACCAAACTTTGAGGAACCTGATTGGAGTGGGGGTGATGTGTAATTGGGGTCTATATTTTCAGGCCGGGTTCTATCTGTGGTTTTCAAGCAAATAAAGTGACAGTTACTAATGCAAGTTTGTTATGGCATAGGCGTTTGGGTCATCCCTCCATGACCATTCTTTCTTCTTCACATGGCATTGTTAGTGGTGGTAGTTTGAATAAAAGTTGTGACATTGATTGTCAATTTTTTATGAGTAAACAGCCTCGAAACTCATTTCCTTTAAGTTCCATTAAAACCTCTGCCATTTTTTATTTGATTCATTGTGGTATTTGGGGTCCGAATAAGGTTGTTTCTAGTTGTGATGCTCGTTTTTTCCTTACCATTGTTGATAACTATTCACGGGCTACTTGGGTTTATTTGGTGCCTAGTAAACATGAAGTGGGGACATTAATTCATGAGTTTTATTCCATGGTGAAAACGCAGTTCAATAAGAAGATTCGGGTCTTGCGTTGTGATAATGGCCAAGAAGATTTGATTTTACGTCCCTTTTTTCTGAAAAAAGAATTGTGCATCATAGGTCGTGTGTAGGAATGCTCAATAGAATGGTCATGTGGAACGGAAGCATAGGCATATTCTGAATGTTGCTCGGGCCTTGCGGTTTCAAGACAAGTTACCTAAGTAGTTTTGGGGTGAATGTGTTCTTGTTGTTATGCATTTGATTAACCTTACTCCTACTTCTGTCTTGGCTACTAAAACTCCTTATAAGTGTCTTTTTGGTCACCTACCTTCATATACTGTTGTTCGATTTTTTGGTTGTTTATGTTATGCAGTTAATAGGCCTCGTGTTAATGATAAGTTTGACTCGCAGTCTCGTACGTGTATTTTTGTTGCTTACTCTTTTGGTTAAAAGGAATGGCGATTATATTCTCTTACTACGCATGAGTTTTTCGTTAGTCGCGGTTTTCAGTTCTTTGAGGAGCAGTTTCCTTTTATTGAGACCTTGCCTGATCTTGCTTTCATCAATAGGAGGCAAATTTTAATCAACCTCTGATTGGGTATGATGGTGATGATGAGTCCTTTTCTACGCTTCCGGCAACTCATATACATGCATCTGATGTACCTGCCCTTACCATGCATGATCTAAGTCTTCTTCCCTTATAGGTGCGTTTGACTTCTGGGGGAGTAGAGGAGCAGGATCTGCTGATGATCATAGAATTGTTGTTCCTAGGGATGTTAAAGTATCGGGCCTTGGATTTCGCACAAAGACTCTTTCCATGAAACTTCAATTTGTTACTGACACAGTTGTTCATCATAAAAACCCCGTTACGTCCATTACACCATCTGCTCCATCATGCAGTTCAATAAGAAGATCCGTTACAAAAGGCAAAGAGCCAGCTTCCTTCTAGGAGGCTATGCAGCATCCAGGTTGGCGTAAGGCCATGCAGATGGAGATTAATGCTCTTGAATGGAGTGGTATGTGGACTTTAGAGGATTAACCCCCGGTAAATGTGCCATTGGTTGTGGTTGGGTGTACAAAATCAAGTACACATCTACCGAGGAGGTTGAACATCTGAAAGGACATCTTGTGGTTTGTGGTAATCATCGAGTTCTGGGGTTGACTATAATGAGACTTTTGCTCATGTTGCCAAAATAGGGATTGTTCGTGTTTTTCTTTCCGTTGCAGTGGCTCTTAATTGGGAGCTACATCAGATGGATGTTCATAATGCTTTCTTGCATGGTGAGTTGGATTAGGAGGTTTATATGAAGGTTCCTCCAGGATATCACAGTGCTACCCCAAGGAAGGTATGTCGGCTACGTAAGTCCCTATATGGGTTGAAAGAGGCTCCCCGTCAATGGTTTGAAAAATTGACCACTGTTTTACGGGAATATGGTTTTCGACAGTCTTATGCTAATTATTCTTTATTCAATTATGTTCGGATGGCTTGTCTCTCCATGTTCTTGTGCATGTCGATGATTTGCTACTTGCAGATTCTTCGCATGAAGAGATCCTTCGCTTCAAACATTATTTGAGTTCTTGTTTTCATATGAAAGACTAGGGTCTGTTAAAGTATTTCCTTGGTATTGAGGTGGCACGCGGTCCGGAGGGCATATTTCTCTCTCAGTGGAAATATGCATTGGATATTCTTTTTGAAGCTAGTATGTTGGGGTGTCGACCTGCTGATACACCCATAGAACTAAATCATCACTTGGAAACGGTTCAAGGGTAGCCATTTTCTCGACCTGAATCGGTATCGATGTCTTGTTGGGCATCTGATTTACTTGTCTGTCACCCGCCCTAAATTGAGTTATATCGTGCACACTCTTGCCTATTTTTGATCAATCCACATGTTTCTTATTGGAATGTTCCTTTGCATGTTCAGGGTAGTCTTGGTCAAGGTATTCTTTTGCATCCTAGGCCTGATTTATCCCTCACGGTGTTTTGTGATAATGATTGGGCGGCGTGACTGTTGAATCGCCGGTCGTTGATTAGTTACTTGGTGTTCCTTGGTAGTACCCCTATTTCTTGGAAGACGAAGAAACAATCTATTGTCTATCATTCCTCTGTTGAGGCTGAGTATCGTGCCATGGTTGTTACCACGTGTGAGCTGAAGTGGTTGTGAGCCATGTTGTCTTCTCTCAGTGTTTCTCATCCACAATCGATGCGGTTGTTTTGTGATAGTCAACTAGCCCTTCATATTTCCTGAAATCCGGTGTTTTATGATTGTACTAAACATATCAAGGTTGATTGCCACTTTTTCCGTGATGCGGTGTTGTCTGCGAGGGTTGTTACTTCCCAAGTTCCTACAATATATCAGTTGGCGGATATTCTAACCAAGGAACTTGGTCTTCAGCAGTTTATTTTTTGGTTGCGCAAGCTGGGCATTCATGATCTTCATGCTCCACCTTAAGGGGGAGTGTTAAGGGTATTATTTTAATAGTGAGTATTCTAGTAAAGGTATTATTGTGAAAGTGTATAGTTAGGGTTTGTATATTGTAACTATAAATATTTGTGTCCTTGTAATAGAAATCATCAAGTTTTCCCGATTCATTCGTATTTTAACAGTGTCCATTAAATTAAATACAAAAGACACGTCAGCCTGCTGACTTAAAAGTCTTTGAGACTGTGCACAGTAACTGTGGAAACAAAAGAAATTATAATATACATGCTCGGTATCTAAGAAATGCCGACAAATACCACCACTATCACGGGAGCTCCACCGCCACCGTGGTGCTACTAATGAGACATTTCTCTATAAGCTCCAGAACATAACAACCGCTGCAAACTTTATTATCCACAATATTAAAGAAATACTAGTATTCAAAAGCTTGTCTAGTTTGCTTCATGTTGAAATAGCTCATGGCCTTATCCGCGAGTGAAAGTCAGACTTTGTAGGCACGACCCGGGCCGAACTCCCGATTAGTCAAGCCAGTTGGTCCCGGATACCGGGGTCTTGAAGCAAAAAATATAGCCTAGTTGGCACGTAGCTAGGCCTCGATCCTTCATCAACATATGTCTAGAAACATCCAAATGAAAGCATATAAAAATACTAGTGCATCCATCCTACTGCTCATCCTCGGGCTTCTGAAAATCTTCATTTCCACCATATCTTCTAGGGTTAAAGATAACACATCATCTTGTGAGGTGAATTATGACATCTGAAATGAATTCTGATTGCATTAAAGTGCCTAAGATTTGATCCAATTGAGGTAATCTGCATTTTGTCACTATATGTGTTTTCCCCTCATTAAAGGTATGAATTTGATAGTTGGATCATCGAATTCCCCCATTAATGTTATTGCATCAGTTTGTATAAACATGTACTAATGCCAATGAAGTGTATCACTTACAAAACAAGGCATGAAGCGTAATTGATTGTTTGCAGGTATTATGCAAGTGGTTGAGATCATTATAACATGTTGCAACCAAAGTTCAAACACAATTTCAAGACTGAATTGAAGATCCTGATCAAGAATGGAATTTTGATTTCATACAGAACATTGTTCACTATTCTAATTGATCAATTCTTGATGTGGTGCATTCTGGATGAAGTTGTTACAATAACCTATGATTAATTAACTTAATAAAGCAGCTAATAAAGGGACATACACAACCATTGATCCCTTGTTTGATCTAAGGTTGATGAAAAGTGCAAAAATCCTTATACAAGTACAATGTCCTATGACAACTTTCCATCCAATTCCTTGTCTCTTATGTAACAGATACCTCCTTCATCTGAGCTCTAAATGAACTTATCTTAAAAGAAGGAGGAAAAGGAAAGGAAGCTTCATATATTCATTGAGCCAACTTTCTTAGACACTGGAATTCAAATCAAATGGCTACTTTGGATATTTGTTGATATTTGTTCTGCTACTTTGGTCGTTAAAAGGAGTTCAAGTGCATATTGGAGAGACTACTGTTACCTTAGCCAAATCTTTTGCTTTGTTCATTCTATATGAACTCCATTTGAGCTTTAACTTACAATCTTTGAGTTCTATTTAAGAAACCCACTTTTCTCTATTCATCTTTACTTCACCAAACCTCGTAATTTATTCTTGAATTATCAAGAAACAGTGTAATCAATTGTGACCGGATCATCTTATTTTCTTTCCTCGTTCTCTGTTCGTTCAGCTAATGACTTCCCATGCGCTACACCTTCCCACGATTGCTGCTTTCTGTGTATATATATACATACACATATATACATACATATAATATACATACATAATATATATATATATATATATATATATATATATATATATATATATATATATATATATATATATATATATATATATATATATGGGTCTCCGGGTGAGATGGACAACCGGCCAGGGCTCAAGATATAAGGGGGCAAAAATTACATGTTTTAACATCAGTGTAAGTTAGTCAAGTGGATAAGTATGGTTATATACTCCTGTTGGTGCAAATTTGACTCTTTCTTTTGACATATTTTTACTATTTAACCGTAAAGATATATAAATTTACCCTTAAATCTTTGAAAATAATAATACTAATGAAAAAACTACTACAACCGACCGCTCATGGCCCAAGAACGAATTGATATGTTAGACGATATTAAATTTGAAACTATTATTGAAGATTTTGTATCTAGAAATGCATGGAGAATTTTGGTTTTCAATATCAGTTTGTTTGTTTATTTGTGCAGTTATGTTGACGATCAGTGTTTAACAATTTTTGGATGTTGCTAGTTACTATTACATTGTTTCATAGATGTTTGTGTCATTTTGTTTTTGCTATGCTCTGTTCCCACTACTAATTCAATAAGTCATTGTATTTGACTTATGTTACTTACCTATGGAAGAGTGGCCTTTGGCGACTTTGTCGAATGAGGCCGTTTTAGTTCAAATTTTATTTCCTAAAAACATATTTACAAAATATTACTTCGATATTGCACTTTTAACATCTGTAGATACAAAATTCAAATCATTGATAGACAAAAAAATTCAAATTCAAATTCAAATTCATTAATTGATCATCTATTTTCTACCATATTTAGAAACATAATGCAAATTCATACAAATACACATTATATTATAGTTGAGCTGCCTGATATTATTTTAGCTTTCTAGACCACTTCAAGTATCAAAATTTTGTATACTATGACAGTATGACCCCATGTTTGCTTTTTCCCTCCCGAGCATACGTCCATTTTTATTTTATTTATTTTTTTTTGGCGGATACACACGCATCCACCGTGCACTCAAATATGTGGGCTCACGGCTGTCCATACCAGTTGCCAAATATATGTATATAGGCAAATTTTATGTGTTCATCTTTTCTCACTATAATTGTCTCAGTATTTTTTTTTTCAATTTTATCCTTCGAATTATCCTTTTTTTTACGTTTACCTTTTCTGCACCAAATTTAGATAGATTATTGAATTTTTTATGTCTAAATTTAGGTCAAAATATATGAAATACGCTTTCTGACTGATATTAGATCTAAAAACATTCAACTTATAACTCAAATTAAATCAGAATAGTCAATCACATTCTGATACATATTGTGTCAAAATAGATGCTCTTCAAATGATCCACTTTCCAAGTAAATATCTTCTTCTTTTTTTTTAAAAAATGAATTAAATATCTTCCTTCTTAATTTATATTTATTTTTATAACAAATCCAATAAGAAATCCGATAGGTCATCTAATATTCCGTTGTATTATTATAAATCAAATCTCATCTAAGATACGAGAATGCCTAGGGAGGTCACCGATTCGATTCTCCTCTGAGACGTCGTGTTGAAAGAACTCTTGACTAGGCTTTATCCCTGAGTAAGAGTCAGACTCCGCACGCACGACCCGAGCCGAACTCCGGATTAGTCGGACCAATTAGTTCCGGATACCGGAGGCTTTAAGCAAAAAAATCTCTAAGATATACATTACCTATATTCCAACTTTACTTTTAATAAAATATCTCTTCCGGATTTAGTAGTTATTATAACCCGAATTGAATATTATTTCAATGTGTTATTTAGCTGTTAAACTACACCTTTTAAGAAAATATAATACTAGCCTTTAGAATACTGGAATAGATACTGTAAATTCTTTATAAAGTATATTTTAGATATTTCAACAAGAAAAATAACACTGCAGCAGATACTCTATTTTTAATTTAAAATATAGATTCTGTAAAATTTTCTTTATATCTACCGCGTTCATCCATATTATGTAAATTTTCCTTTATGTCTACCACATTATGAAAATTAGAGAATCTGATACATTTAATCTTGGATACAGATTCTGAAAACTAGAAAAATGCGCATTTAAAATTGTAAAATAAAGTATTCGGTAAGAGGATCTGATGCGATTGCTCATATAAAAATATGGGTTGTTACATGTAGTAATTACACTTTGTATCACACGTTAAACAACTTTTTTCTTTCAATTACAGCTTATTATTTCTTAAAGAACAAACATAATGTAATAAACACACTTTAAACATTAACACTTCAATTTTCCTAAAGTTTCCAATTGAATTTGTATCCTCTCAACTAAGAAAGTTACCTATCAATTATTACACCTTCCCCCTTTCACCTCAGAGAGCAAGATACTCTCAAGTGTAAGGATCAATTGTTCTCTAAAGTGTACGCGTTTTAAACATTATTAACAAAACGACGTAGTTTTGGGGAGAAAATCCACATCTAGATCATCTTAACATTGTGAGTGTATGATTAGTGCACTTGCATTTGAGAGAATATTTGACCCTCTCAGTTGAGAGGAACCTGATTCTACCTCGGACGACACTCTAAATCTTTTTCAGGAGTAGATGACACTACTTTCAGGAGTAGATGACACTACTCTATTTTAAGAGAGTAAACTAGTAGATTTTAACAATAGAGCATGTGTGAAGTAGTTCATTGTAACTATCAAATACAAATGTAAATGATCCGAGTTGAGCCGTGTATTAAGTTTATCTAATCAATCAAACTTCAATTTTTACGAGGAAAAGTTCAAGCAGAAACATGTAATTACTATCAAACTCAATCTCAAGCTAGCAGGAGCACGTTCACCCTTGTGTCGAACTCTAATAGTCTTGATACATGTTTTTTTTACCTTGCAATGTTAATACCATTTATAGTCTATTCTCTGATGTCCGTCTGCATTTTTAACAATACACAAAAGAAATAAAAGGGATTAAACTTTTCCTGATAGGGCAAGATTTAGATAGAAATATGGGCTATCATTTGCAGAACAGCCGTTTTACCCGCTGCAGTGCACACACGTTTTCACGAAATCCACACTGTGAAAGTCAATTCTGGAGCCAATAAATCGACTTTCCGCAGAATCGACATCGGGAAGGTCGATTCTTGGCTCTAGAATCAACTTTCACATACTCGATTCAACTGTGATGCACATGTAATGCGGTACACCGGTAGAATAGTGGTGGTGCAAATAAAGGGCCCCTAAATATACGAAGGACTTGTCTAGTAATTTTGCCTAGGTTGAGGGAAGAGTTAAGCAACAAGAGCCACTTGAGTTAGCTAGTTAGTTAAGGAGTTGGAAAAGTTTAGTCTTTTTTCTTCTTCTTCTTCTTCTTTTCTGAAAACATCACTTGCTCAACCCTTAAGCTGAGAAAATCCACTACTGTGTCTCAGCTGTCTGAACAAGTTATTAGGTAGGCCATTGCCACAAGAAATGAGATATATGATGAAAGCCAGGTAAGCTAGAGCAATGATGCAGACTAGTAATCCCAACAACAGCCCTTTAACTTCAGACCTGAAGAAATCCAACATAACGTATCCGTTGATCAGTATCACCATTGTAGCTACACCCCAAACAATCCTCTGCAACATACAAATATTCACACATGTTAGGAGGCCTATGCGACTCAGCCGTTCCCCAGACACAAACCGTACAATACATAGACACGAAACCAACTAAAATTAAAGTTAAGTACCTCCATAGTAGTCCCGATTTTGAAGGTTCCCATCAGTTGTTCATTAGACACCAAAGTTAGTAAAGGAATAAGTGCAAAAGGGATCTGCATTCCCTGAAGAACATTAAGGTACTCATTCAGAATGTCCAATGAATCTTCAGATCTATTGAACACAATAGCCACGATTATCGTAGGAACAATGGCACAACTCCTAGTAATCAACGATCTCAGCCATTTTCTCATTCGAAGATTAAGAAAACCTCCCATAATAAACTGCCCGGCATAAGTACCCGTCATGGTGCTACTCTGCCCAGCTGCAAGAAGGCCAATCCCCCATATATACAAGATTGGAAATAAGCCTCCTCCGTATCTCTCTTGAAGATACTGCCCTGCGTTTAGTAGACCGATGTTTTTGGCATGTATAGTATCATAAAATCCCTTCGCAAAGACAGCAGTAACAGAGAGATTGATCGTGAAGGAAACAAAAACCGCGATTGAAGATTCAATTGTGTAGTAATTAAGAGCCTCTTGGACATGACCTTTCTTTTTAGGGTCAATCTTTCTTGATTGCACCAATGCAGAATACAAGAAGACATTATGTGGAGTGATAACACAACCAACTACTCCTACAGCTTTCTGGATTGTCTTTGAGCTTAATCTTGGTAGCAAAAGTCCTGAACAAAAAGTATATCATAGTTTGCTATCAAATAAAACGCAAAACATTCTTATCAATCAACACGATATAGAGGATACCGAGTATCATCATCACACTAACCTAAGGTAAGCTCTTTCATGCTAGGCTTTGTATCAGCAAACATCCAGGCAAATGACAGTGCCATTGTTGTAATGAAAACAGCAAAAACTGCTTCTAATTTCCTTACTCCATAGTTCTCAAGAAATAAGAAGATGAAACTGTTCATCAAAAATGAAATTCAAATTCTAAACAACTGAAAAGGCATAAATTCAACAATGAAAAACAAAAGCTGAATGAACAGAACAGAACAGAACAGAGAAAAAAAAGCTCACCAATCTAATGCAGTGATAAGAACACCAGCCCAAAGGGGTAAAACACCATGGCTCAAAATCTTAATAGCAATTGCACTTCCAATAACCTCCTGAATGTCAGCTCCAATAAGGGCCAACTCCGCCATGAGCCACAACAAAATCCCAGCCCAATACGGATACTCCTCCCTACAAATCTCAGCTAAGTGACGGCCGGTGGCTACACCTAATCTCAGAGACAAAAGTTGGATCAAAAGTCCCATCAAAGTAGACCACATTAATAGCCATAAAAGGGAGTAGCCAGCAATGGCTCCCGCCTGCAAATCACCCTCCAAGTTTCCTGGATCAAGAAAGGCAACGCTCATCAAAAAACCTGGGCCTGTGAATTCCCAAAGCTTCTTCCATGAAAATGGGGGCACTTGATTAGATAAGTTGGGGTCTGAATCGTCGAGTGCCACAATTGGGGTTTTGATTATGTCATCATCTTCGGTTAAAGGTAATGAAGAGAGTGGATGTGATGACAAGAGAAGATTGGATTCTTGATCTTCTTCTTCTTCCTCTTCCACTTGTGGGTTGTGGTTCTGATAGGAAGAACTTAACCTTGGAGGAGAATTCATGTTTTGCACATTCACCTAATAGATTTCATGGAGCATTCAAGATTTTCTCATTTTCCGTACGATTCTTCCTGCAGTATAATGTACCTTCAAAAGAAATGCATCATTGGATAGTAAAGTTTCACGAGGAAAGAAAATGATAATATTCAATTGCGTACTGTTTTCGTATAGATGGGTTTGTGGAAGTATATGATGAATAATGAATCGACAAGAATGTTTGTCAAATTCGGCAAATGGCAGCCATTGATTAAAGGATGACAAATAAACAGAACAAAATTTGTTTGAGCTGCCTCTAACTGGTTTGCATTTTCATTTGTATTGCATCAACTACTTTACTCGCTACTCTATGGTTCAATTCCTCCTTTTGTGTGATGATGTGTAGGCCACAAAATGGGTTATATGTGAATAACTTATTAGTCAAAATCAAAGCACCTCATGACTTGCGATATCGTGTTTTTCTTTTTCAATCTCGAATCACGAAGCCTCGTGTTACGATATTTGCATGAAAACTAAACGTCAAGCTCGACTTAGTAAGACATACCGTTCAAGCGTCAATAGGGTGCAATAACATAACTTTTCCATTCAAACATCTTACATTCATCATATTCGTATTAGGTTGATCGCACTTAAAACCCTTAAACAAAAGAATTAGAAATCTACTACATTAACCATCTCATTGTTGCATATCACTAAAACCACCCTTAAATCATAAAATGTCACATAATAAGCGAAGACATCTTGATACCAAGAGTAGCCCACCGACACCCTTGGACGAGGTGGCAATGCGCTTATTGGATTTGACATTCAAAGCTCCTTCTGGAACTTGAATAGGAACACTAGCAAAGATCAGGGACGGCTGCATGATTTTTGACATAGGGGTCAGAAATTTGTCAATTTTTTTCCGTATCACACATATACTTGAATATTCAATTCTGCATATGTAATTATGGGGTAATAGATAAAAACATAGGATCAATACATAAAAATAAGGATGTCAATTTCACAAATATATTTTTATAAAAAAAAAAAAAATTCTCTACTATTTCTACATAACATTTTTATTTTAGGGTGTCAGGCGCACCCACTTCCTTCCATATAGAGCCGCCCATGGCTGGGACAGACATGTTAGATGCTACTTGAGCACTTCTGCGGATTCGCTCAGAACGCCTAGGAGGTGTGCTTTTCATATGCTAAGATTTAAGACAAGGGGTGGTGAGCATACAAGGTTCGATATGGAATCATAACATCAAAGGAAACTCATACATGTTGGATATTTATTAATTTAATAATCTAATTATGGGTCTATGTACATTTATTTATGGTATCCCCTGTTATATACAATCGTAGGGCTGAGCAAAATAACCAGTAAACCAATCCAAACCGTAAACCGATCCAAACCAATCCGAATTAACCAAACCAATAGCAAACCAAATGAATTGGTTTGGTTTGGAACCAAACCAAACTGCATTGGATTGGTTTCGGATATTTTTTTTTACACCCAATCCAAACCAAACCAAACCAAAATTTTAATACATTAATTATATATATATATATATATATATATATATATATATATATATATATTATACTCATTATATATTATACTCATTTGTCTTATACCTATTTTCGGTAGGAAAATTTATATCCTTTGGTAAAATCAACTGTGGTCTTTTAAAGCCATTGTGTGGGGGAATGTGAATAGGAATGGCATTATAATGCCATGTAGGACAATTTTGATGCTTTTGATGATAAGTGATGAACGGAAAGCTTTTGCGCCATTGTGATTGACCTTATTGTTTTTATTTCTCTATGCTATATTCAAGTTGCAATTTTTGCTTTAAATGTTGCCTGCTGCTTGGAAACACAAAATGGTACATTCATTTTGATCATTCTCCTACTCAGTCATTCAAGTTGGACTTGTCCTATTTTGCTCATTGAAAAAATGAACATTGATCTAATTCTATTTCATTGTTTTTTTCATGGAGCCATGGAGGCTGTATGTTTTGTTGGCTGCTGTTGGAGTTGGATTGGATGCTTGTTTTTGCTGTGGTTGCTATGTTGTTTTGGTTGGAAGACGCGCATGGTGTTTTGATCATTTTGTTGTGTCAACATTCAGCATTTTGCTCTTTTGATGTAAATATGTAAATCAGTAAATGCATGTATGTAAGTATGCAACTATGGAGGATTGATTGTAGCTAAATTATATTGTAATGTATGTAGCTACTTAGAGTTTATGTAAAAAATGTTGGTTTTGTCAATTTTTTTTAAGATTAGGCTTGTTAAACCGAAACCAATCCAATCCAAACCGAAACCAATTCGAACCAAACCATTGGGGTTGACTTCGTTTTGGTTTGGTTTGGGGAACGAATTATGGCGCCCCAAACCAACCCGAGTCTTTCAAAACCAAACCAAACCCCCCAAACCAATCCAAGCTCATTCCGTTTGAGTTGGATTCCAAGTTTTTTTTTTTTTTCATGGACTTAAAGTGTAGGTACATAAAGTGTAATTTTTTATTATTTTGATGGGCAATATCATAAATTGCAACTATAAATAAAAGGGTTATGGTCCCAAAACACACTAAATTTTCCTTTTTTGTTTTCATCTACAGAAAAATCTAGGTTTTGGTGTGATGTATTGGAATATCAATACCGCCTACACGACACGATGATCTTCCCAACGGATACATGTATGTCTTTAGTTTAATTCCGCATTTCCTTATTATTGATTTAACATTAACGAGATTCTAGGCATTGTGATTATACCACATAAAGTCTAACAGTTCCCTCACCCGATGAGAAGGAAGCACGAAGACGCAAGAAAAGGCTTATTAGACATAGTTAGAAAAGGATAAAAGGATAAAACTGGGTGATCTAAAGCCGGCGTATGAGATATGCACCGTGGAGAAAACATATCTGCACTTGGTTGCTACTTTTTGGAAGCTTTTGTATTTGGATCGGAGTCCTCTACTTTTGTTTCAACGGGCCTATCGTGTTTAATGGATGATGAGGATTTCTTCATACGTTATCCGTGGGAACACGAGGCTTATCAACACAATTTAATTGGGTTCAAGAAAAATGATATGGTCAAACACAAAAAGAAATTTCTTGAGAAGGTGGAGGCCAAGTACACCGTAGGTGGATATGTTGGAAAGGTGTCCTAAACCCAATCGGGTTGGACCGGATCCGACCGGGTCGGGTCATTTACAGTCTATTTAGTTCATGTAATAACTTTATTATGATTAATAAAAGCACTTATGTTATTATATATTGTTTATCTTCATATTATTTGTTGTATATATATAGTAACGTCCCTAGTATCGATCTGTGATAGAGAAACCATAATAGTGATTATGGTTGATGAGATCTCTAATCACTATAACAAGGTTGGTACTTAAATGTCTCTAGTATTATATATTATCAAATGGGACATTGATAGTATAATCAGACTAGCACGTATTGGATGTCTTCTATCTTTTAGAAGATAGGATAGATCTCGCTCATCGAAGTGTAGGGACACTTGGATTTGTATGTGGACGTGTATTAGAGAATGCGTCGTTAGATCGACCCACTAACATTAAGTGTCACACTATGTGGCGGTTGTGTAATTATCCTTTTGACGAGTCTTCATGGCATCACGGTGTGAATTGTCATGCTTTGACACTATTGAGATTTCTCCTAACCACGGGCGATCATGCGGTAGTGATTGGGTATGATATTGAAGCATCGCGGAGTATACATGATTGGTCGTCCGGGAATCGCGTATCCTATGATTGGGATCGAATATCCGAAATGGCCTTCTTATAAGAATGTCTAGCTCTCGAGAATCTTTGCAAAGTGGGAGTAAATGTGTTATTCGAGAGAGCATGATATCCAGATTATAAGATACGATCGTCAATGTATTGACACTCGAGATACGATCGTATGGATATTGTTACAAATGATAGGATTGTAAGTTACACGGTAATCGCTTCACATGAAAGGTAGTAGTCATTGCTTTTGACTCTTCCGATGATTGGGGTCACGGTGTGTTGCTAGACGCTATCCCGTGATCGTTAGTATGAAGGGCATTTTAGTAAATTGCACTTTGTGTCTACGGCCAACATATTCGAAAGCCTATCGGGTCACACATATATGAACATCGAGTCGGATTAAAATACGGTTATAGTTGATAACCAAATAAGGAAAGTTTATCTCTGTACTATAAAGGTTATAGTGGTAAATTAATATGGTAGTATTTATTTATTATGAATAAATAAAATAAAAGATATTAATTATATATAAATTATATTAATTAAAGAATATTCCGGAAGTCAATTAGTTGACTGATGGGGCGCCTCTTTTAAGTGTATAAGATACACTTGGATTGTGCACTTTAATTAATAAGATTGCCATAATATTAATATAAGATATTAATTGATTTTGAAAAATAGTTTTATGGTAATAAGATAATTATAATCAATATATGATATTGGCAAAATAAATTATAATTAAAGAGATAAATCAATCTAGTTGATTTTTCTTATTTTATTGGAAAAAAGTTTTCTTCTCCTTCACACCATATGGGGCGCCCCAACCATTATATATAGAAGGTGGGTGTCAAGCTTTTTTGTACATCACAATTGCAAGAGTTCATAATTCTTGTGTAAAATAGAGAGCCTTCCATAGTGAGTTTGTGAGGGAAGAAAAGGTCCGGTCTAGCAGCCGCAGTTTTTCTGATAGCAATCCAAGGAGGATTCCGACAAGGGGTTCGTGTGGATTAGCGATAGAGGCCGGACGCGTGGACGGCTTGCGCATAGAACTACTCTCCGTTGATGGTCAAAGCGACGATCTAGTAGATCTTCAAGGTATAACCGTCAAACTACTTAACGTGTTTATTGCATTAAACGAAGAAAGATCTAGAAAAGGAAAACAAATTTTAAATTCCGCTGCGTTAAACTAGTGATTTCCTAACAGTGGTAGCAGAGCCAGACTTCGAGCTTAAGCAATAAGCATAATTTAAATGCGTAGTATTTAATCAATAGATGCAAGATTTAAATCACGAAACGTTGAAACAAAAAATTAAAAAATTAAAAAAAATTAGGGTTTAGGGGGGGCTCGGCCGACTGGCGGCGGCCCCCTCCCTCTGCGGCGGTGGCCCTTGGGCTGCCGTCTGTGAGCTGTCCTCTTCCAATGGGGGAGATCGACCCTTTTCGTTTTTTGATATTTATTGTGCATAGATATCTCGTTTGTTTAGTTGTGTCATATGGCCAACCAATGGTTCAAATAGTTTGGACAATTGGGAAACCATATGGCATATTGGCCTTTCCAAATTTTGATTTGGAATAGGCCTAGGCCACTTCCAAAATTTTGATTTTGGAAAGTGGCCAGGCCTAAACCAAAACTATTTGGCCTTTCCAAATATTAGATTTGGAATAGCTTCAGCCATTTCCAAATATTTGATTTGGAATAGCTTAGCTTGCAGCCACTTCCAAAATTTTGATTTTGGAAAGTGGCTGAGCTTGGACTAAAATAATTTGGCCTTTCCAAATATTTGATTTGGAATAGTTTCTGCCCTTTTCAAATATTTGATTTGTAAAGCTTAGCGCAGCTAAACCGCACTTCCAAAATTTTGATTTTGGAAAGTGCCCAGGCCTAAGCTAAATTTATTTTTGCAAAGGAAACAAATAGGAGACTTAGTAATTTTAATTTTATTTTGAATAGTTCAAATTTAATTAAAATTAAAATCGATTTAAAATTAAATGTTAATTTTAAGTTTCGATTAAGTCATATAATTAATTAAAAGTTATTTAATTATTTGATGTGATAAAATAAAACGCATGAGTAGTTAAAATTAGAATTTAATCTTTTCATAAGATAAAATTGTATGAATTAGACATGTAGATATAATGTGATTATATGGACCCCGATTGATCATGGACTCGACCAATAGGATAGATGGGAATGTATTCTTTATGTTGGTTTTTGAAAAAAAATTGTCCTAGGCCGTTATGAAGAACGTGACCTAGTTTACTTTTTGCAATTATCCCATTCCCTGAGTCCCCTCACAAAGCGCGCGGGTGTAATTACTTACTATGTAACAAGAATGGAGCAAGAAGTTGAAGACCAAGGAGAGATAAAGAACCCATTGGCGTACAGCAATAAAGGTCCTATTGGCGGTTGCAGACACCCTTAGTTTGTGACCCGCGGTTTCATCAGTTTGTATTCGAAACCGCACCTAGGAAAAGTCCATGATCATACCGGTTATTTTATGCGCGGAATGTTGTGTATGTTTTACTTTATATGATATCGTAGTAATATGCACATAGTAGATGAGACCATAATTAAACCAAATTAATTAAGTGAATTAATTTAAAATTATTCCCACGCCAAAAATCGAGCCAAAATTGTCTCCCGATATTATAATGACGGTTAAGAGCCTTTGTTCGGATCCAACTGATCGACCACCGTCGGGAGTTGACCTACCACGGGTATATCGTTATTATCGAGATATGATCGTCACGAGATCTCATGAATTTCGGGTTATGACTCGACTAAAGTCTTTCGGTGATTGGCCACCGTCAGGGCCGTCTGACTTTAGAGACAAGGGGTTGACTGCCACATAGAGATGCGGACTGTCAAAGAGTTGACCAGTCAACCACTGGGAGTCGCATATGATGCGACTGGTAGGAGTACCTACCTTTCGAAATTGCCGAGATTAATCGACCACCGTCGGGGATTAAGGCGACTAGATTGGATCCCAGCCACTAAAGAATTAATCAAATTCTTGAAAGCCAATTGGGAATAGTTGGCTAGTGGGAGTAAAACCTTAGGAGATTTTTAAGTGCAAATTTAGGGTTTTACATACATGAATTTTACTTATTCTATCTTTATTTAATGTTGTAGAAAAATGTCGAACAAATTGAACCTTCGTTTTATCATCGAAAACAAGCTTGACGAAACTAATTTTCTCGATTGGGAAAGGAACCTCAAAATCGTTTTGAGGCACGAGAAGATTGGCTATGTCTTGGACGCGAGGCCCTACCGGAAAATCCCGCCGAGGGTTCGGCCGCAGATGTTGTCGAGAAGTACAACAAGCAATCGCTCGACGGCGATCGATGCTACATGTATCATGCTTGCTTCTATGACACCGAATCTGCGAAACAACATGAGTCTATGGACGCCTACTCTATCATGGTCCACCTGAAGGAACTTTATGCTTCTCGGTCTCGCTTTGAGAGGTGCGAGGTCTCGAAGGCCCCGTTTTAGTTGTAAGATGGCATCTGGGACAGCTGTAGGGTCACACGTGCTTAAAATGATCGGGTACATAGAGAGGCTTGGGAAGCTGGGCCATAAGTTGGAACGAGATTTGAGTATTGACTTGATTCTGCAATCTCTACCTGATTCATTCTCGCAGTTCGTGATGAACTATCACATGAACAAGATAGATTGCTCCCTTGCGGAGTTATTGAACATGTTGAAAACTGCTGAGGGCACTGTAGGGAAGGGAAAGCAAGTGTTGCTGGTCACTTCAAACAAGGGCAAGGCAAAAGCCCAGAAAAAGTCCAAGAAGGCGAAGGCTACACCTAAGCCAACGCCTAAGATAGCGAAAGACAAATCCAAGGATTCTTGCTTCCATTGCGGTGAGACCGGACATTGGAGGAGAAACTGCAAAGGCTTCTTGAGTACCAAGAAGAAGCATTCTGATGCTTCGACTTCAGGTATATTTATGATTGAGATCAACATTACTTCTTCTAAGTCTAACCACTGGGTATTAGATCTTCGTTGTGGTTCTCATATTTGTACGAATATGCAGCACTAAGAAGAACTAGAGATCCGAGGAAAGGAGAGGTGGACTCTACGCGTTGGAAATGGAGCAAGCGTTGTTTGCCCGGCCGTAGGAGTTTATTTTCTTTCATTGCCCAAAGGGGCTAGTACTAGAACTCAATAATCAAGTTATTTTGTTCATGCTCTTACGAAGAGCATTATTTCTATTTCTGCATTAGATGTTGATGGATTTTCATTTACATTTGAGAATAAATGTTGTTCTTTTTCACGTGATGGAATCTTTTATGGTACTGGCATACTTAGCAATGGTCTCTACATATTAGATATGAATGTTGATGTACTTAATATAAATAACAAGAAAGCCAAAACAAATGACTTGAATGAATCCTACTTATGGCATTGTAGACTTGGTCATATAAATAAGAATCGCATTTCCAAACTCCATAAAGATGGAATGTTGGATCAATTCGATTACGAATCGTTTGATACATGCGAAGCTTGTTTACTTGGCAAGATGACAAAGTCACCTTTTAATGGCAAAGGGATAAGATCCAATGAATTGCTTGAGCTCATACATACTGATGTATGTGGCCCAATGTCAATTCAAGCCAAGGAGGATACTTTATTTTATCACTTTCACCGATGACCGCTTCGTTATGGTTATATATACTTAATGAAGTATAAGTCTGAAGCCTTTGAAAAGTTCAAGGAATTCAGAAGTGAAGTGGAGAAACAACTAGGTAAAGAAATCAAAACACTTCGATCCGATCGAGGTGGAGAATACCTAGATGGAGAGTTTCAAGATTATTTGAAGGAGAATGGGATTCTACCTGAATGGACCCCTCTCGGGACGCCACAGATGAATGGCGTGTCTGAGAGGAGGAACCGCACCTTGTTAGACATGGTATGATCCATGATGAGCTATGCAGTTCTTCCAAAATCGTTTTGGGGGTATGCTCTTGAAACCGCATCCTATACACTGAACCGAGTTCCATCAAAGACGGTTGAGTCCACTCCCTATGAAGTGTTCAAAGGGAAGAAACCAACACTAGGTTACATGAAGCCTTGGGGATGTCCCGTTTATGTGAAACGGACCATGCCTGACAAATTGGAACCTAGATCTGACAAATGTCTATTTGTGGGTTATCCTAGGGAAACCAAAGGGTACCAATTTTACCACCCTGAGGAACTGTTAAGGGTGATTTTGTACGGTTTTTAACATTATATTTGATAATGATTTCCTCCGTATTTGTATAATTTGCATAGAAAACGAGTGTTTAAATGATTTATTAAGCAAGTGAGTTTTTAATTAGTTTATTCGCAAAATGAGGTTGTGTATGTGTTTTAATTATGGTTTTACGAGTATTTGGATTGTGTTACGCTTTTGCGGTGTTTTTGATGTCATGTAGGTACATGTTGGAGGCTAAATTGATGATCAAATGTTGATATAATCCGAGCTAAATCAAGATAAAGATTGAAGAAGGAAGAGATAATGATCAAGAAACCGGAACCAGGCACTTCATGGTGATTTTGTCCACACTTGTAGGCACTTTCAGGGAAAGTTGTCTTGATGAAAGTTGTAGAGGATTGAAATAGCTTTCCAACGCATTTTGAATCACCTCATTCGAGCCCTAGAAGTGAAGTTATGAGCAAAATACTGAGCTGAGTAGTGGACGGGCGTCCATAAAAGTGAATCGGCGTCCGTAATCGTATTTTACATTCGTGAGAGTTCAGACGCTGCTCGAACGAGCGCTCATTCTCCGCTTCATAGAGGCTGGACGAAGGCCCAAGATAGTGGACGGGCGCCCACGGCACCGACTCAATAAACCGACCTAAAAATCTATAAATAGGCGCGCTTTCACCAAACCCTAAACATATAATTTCAACCCTAAACCCTGTGGGCACTTGGCTGCGCTTTTTCCTTCCGCTTTTCTCTAGTTTTATGCACTTAAACTTCTAGATTAGATTAGATAATTTCATGTACTTTTATTCATCAATTCGAGTTGTCAAGAAGATGCTAAGAGGCTAAACCCTCTTTGAACAAGCGTTGTGAAGCCTTCCTTCAACCATTCAGCTTTGATTCGTGATTAATCTGTGAGTATCTATTTCAAGTTCGTTTTTTTATCATGTTTTGTATGTTTTATTGCATGTTTAATCGAAAGATGCTTGCTTTGATGATTGGTTATGTGATGAGAGTCATGTCAACCCTAGATCGCCATGATAAAAGAATAGATCTTCGGTCTAACTAAAACGAGAGTTATTAGATTGATTTTCTAGATTAGAAATTGAAAGATTTCACGCCTAGGTTAGAAAGACGTAATCTTTAACATCGAAAGATAAAAGATTAGAAAACGAACTCGTCTACGAGAGCAGGAGTTTATGCCTTTGATTAGGTGAATCACGACTTGAGTAGAGATCACGAATTAATCCGAGTTAGAATTGAACGTTGATAGGATAGGTGGATCAATTGCTTGTTCGTTTGTTATAACTCGATTCAAATCTCTTGAAACTTGAATTGTTTAGCTTTAGTTTACTTTTTCTGCACTTTAGTTTAGTTTAGTTTTTATCGCTTTCAATCTTGCCTAGCATTGGAGCAATCTCTCCGTCTAGTTACTTTTATGCATATTTGGTAGTTTAGTTCTTCGTTTAGTTTAGCTTCGTGACATAGGTTAGTTTAAACAAAACTAGGATTCACAATACCTAGTTCCTCGTAAGATCGACCCGGCATTAGCCTCCATACTACGATCCTTGCACTTGAGGTTAACCGGTTTATTACTTGTTGTTTTGTATTGATAAAATCCGGGACAAGTTTTTGGCGCCGTTGCCGGGAACCGGACGGTTGCCTAGTTTTTGTTTTTGTTTGTCTTTTTTCGCTTTTCGCTTTTAGATTTGTTTTTGTTTTTATTTTTTTTTTAGGTTTGTTTTTAGTTTAACCTTTAGGTAGTTAGGTTTTTGGTTTAGATTTTTAGGGTTTGAAGTTTTTTAAAGTTTTTGTGATTAGTTTCTTCCCTCCTTTTCTACTCGCTTTCTGCTTTCATACTGCTTTTGCGTTTCTTTCGCCTCAGATTGATCCGGACGGACGCCCAGTATCACCGAACGCCGTCCAATCAAGTCTGCTTATTCTCGTTATCTATTCGCTTCTCCGAACGAAGCGCCCAGCTAGTCTCAACGCCCGCCCAGCTTTTCCTCCGTAGAAGACGCCCGCCCAGCTTAATTGGACGCCCGTGCATCTGCCTCGCCATCGCTTTTATTTTTATTTCAATTAGGTTTTCTGCTTTTTTTTCGTAGGTAATTGTCGTAGGTAGGTTTCTTAGGTTGAATCATCTCGACTCCACGCCTTTCACGATCAAATTTTAGGATAAAAGGGTCCGCTTTTAGCACTTGATAGTATTTTGGCCATAACTTTCGGCTCGAGTGTCGGATTGGCGCGCAGACCCCAATTCGAAAGCTCGCCTCGCCGACGACGACATGGCTGACGCCGGAGGCCGTCCGACACCGCTTTCGAGGTCAAAATCCACTGTTTTCCCTTCCATTTTGGGGTTAGAAGATTTCAACACATGTTTTTCCTTTTCTTTTAGTGTTTTCTGCTTTTCTCGCTTTAAATTTTCTTAGGTAGTTTATAGTTTTGGTTATTAGGTTTTTCGTAGTTAAGTTTCGTAGTCTTTGATTCCTCTAGGTTTAGTTATCCTTTCCTCCGCCTCTTTTCCCATGCTTTCCTCGCTGCTCGATATCGATCATAATCTTGCCTGGACGAAGCGCCCACTAGTTTGAACGCTGCTCACTCGTGAAAATTTTCATTCCAAAGAGCGCTTTCCGATCCTTGAACGAACGCTCACCGCTTTGACGCTGCTCAGTCTTTTTTTTTCGGGCGTACGCTTCACATATAAGTGGACGCCCGTCCGCCCCCTTTTTCTTTCTTAATCTCTCTCTTTTCTTCTCTTTTCTTTAGGTTTTTGATCCTAGATTAAGGTTTTTAATCTTTTAGATATCGTGTCTTTAATTTATTAGTTTTTAGGTTTCTTTCCTTAGATTTAGGTTTTCTCAACTTGATTTTGGGATCGGTTTATGCAAACTCGTAGTCACAAGGGACCATTACTTTGCTCCTCGACATCGAGCGTACTATAGTCCGACCCAATAGGCGAAGACTTCGCTTTGACGAAGGAAAAAGCCAAGATCAAGAGTTTGAGCTATCTTTTCAAAGGGAAATCAAGAAATTGTAATAATGGCCACCAAGATAGACGGACATTGGCGTATTACGCCATGCCTGGTGCAAGAATCACAACCCAAATATCATCTTACCAAATGCATTACCGCACAAACTTTCGAACTCAAACCCGGTCTCATTCGGATGATGCAAAGATGCATCAATGTTTCACGGGTTCCTCATCAAAATCTCACACACACACGCATACACATTCCTGGAGATATGTGGTACGACACGCATTCACGGTGTGAGTGAGGATGTAATTAAACTTACACTCAAGCTCGTTCTCATTGAAGGAGAAGCTAAAGAGTGGTATAGCTCTCTCCCTCCGAATCCATTACCACCTGGCTGCATTGGAGAGAAAGAATTTTTAAGCCAATACTTTCCACCGCCAAGACAAATTTCAAAGTTTTAAGGGAAATATACAATTTTATCAAACGGAAATGTAATCATTCTTTGAGGCATGGAAGAGATTTAAGGCTCTTCTTCAGTAAATGCCCCACATGGGGGTTAGACTTGCAGAGGCAAGTCAATACCTTTTTCAAAGGATTGACCGAGCTCACCAAGGGCATGGTCAATAGCTCATCAGTGGGGCTTTCCGAGAGAAACGCCTCAAGAGGGGTGGGCATTGTTCAAGACATTGCCAAATATAATTATGCCCCTCCTTTCAAGTCGTTCAGCACCACCACCTCCTCCTAGGATCGAGGAGGTGAAAATGCGAACGAGATTTCCATGTCGGAAGCAAAGAAATGCCTACGCTTACCACGCCTCCAAATCCGAGTTATCGACTCTTCATTTTTACGTAACTCTCAAGTTCAGATCGCGAGAATTGTTCTCGACCGCCACATGGTTGGCCAAAGTCAATTCATGCCCCCAATTCTTATCAAGTCAATGCCGCCCGAATCATGGATGCATAACCAAGTCGCATGCCGTATATGTGACGATATATGGCATATCGCTTCGCTTCGTCCTATGATTGACAGAACGCAAAAAATCAATGCCTTCAATGGCCACCAAATCAAAGGTTTGGTAATCAATTCACCGCCGAGGCAACTTTCAAACCAGGGTTTCCACCCAAATCAAAGTCTAAATTAATTTCAATCAAAATTTCAATCAAAACTCGAATCTCAATCGAAACCCTAATTTTAATCGTAACCCGAGCTTGAATTCCTCCAATCTAAATCAAGAGTTAAATCAAAGTTGGCCTAACAATCCAAATCCTCGCATTTCAAAGTCGGTCCAAACTAACCTTTCTCTCAAAACATTCGTAACTCTCAAGGTCCATCTCACGTTGATGATCCGAAGTTAGATTGACTCCTATCGTAAGGAGTCAAGGAGCGAACAATAACTTCCGAGGAGCAAAATAATAATATCCAGCTTGTTGATGAATTCGATCAAGCACCTTGAGAAGCAAATGGTCGACCAAAGAAGCTTCTAGACCATCGTAAGGTATGCCAAACTCCACGGAGAGAAATCCCAAAGGTGGTCATGTAGCTCATACTGAATTGAATCTTGGCCAATGCACCGACTTGGTTCCTTCACTTCCATACGGTGGAGGAGAGGCCAAAGGCAATGAACTTAAGAAGTGGTACTCAATCGAGTGGTTCCCCAACCAGTGAAATTACTAGCCCCTCCCTCGCCAAAGATAAGGCAGAGGGGAAGTCGAGCACCCATCATCCCCTTGGCTACAAGCGGTACTGTGTGGTCGATCCTCGAGAGGTGTAGAAGTTGAAAGACATCAGTGGCCGATCCTCGATAGGTGAAAGAATTGAGATTCCTCGAGTGGCTGATCCCTTGAGGAATGAAGAATCAATTAAGAATCCTCGTGGCCGATCCTCGAGGAGTGATGAATCAAATGATCGCCGTGTGGTGATCCCCACTAATAAAAAGAATGATAAGACGGTGAGGTGGAAAGATGTGGAAGACAAAGCGCTTAGTTCGTCCTCAAGAAAGTATTTTCCGAGGATGATTTGAAAAAGCTTCCATTTCCACCGAGAAAGAGCAACATCCCATTGCATGAAGATAAGAAGTACGGAAAGGTGCTTAATCAATAAAAATACTCAGTTAATCTTCCACTCTCGTAAGTTTTGGTTGAAATGCCTAAGTATACTAAATTCATCAAGGATGTTGTTTCTTCAAGAAGAAGTTAGCGTAAATGGATCGTGCAATTGGTGAGGATTGTTCAATGATCAATTATCCAGACTTACCAATCAAAAGAGGTGACCCCGAAAATTCGTGCTCACATTGCGCATGGGAGGCTTAGTCTTTCCAAATTCTTTATGTGACTTGGGTGCATCCATCACCTGATGCCATTGTCTCGTGTGTGAGCAAATGGGTTTACAAAGTCTTCTAGAACCCACTTCCATGAACCTTCGGTTCACGATAGATCTTCTAAGAAAGCTTCAGGATTCTCGAAGACATTTTAGTCCGTGATCGATAGATTTACCTTTCCTGTTGATTGGTACGCCTTAGATATGGGAAAAGATGAGAAAGTCCCCTGATTCTTGGGAGACCTTTCCTATCCACGCCTAGGGCCTCATCGATTGTGATGGTGGGCAAGTAACTATTCGAGTTGGTGACCAAGAGGTGAGCTATAGTGTCTCTAAATCCATTCAAGTACCCTCCGGTTCTCCAACCGGCTTTTCTATTGAGGAGTCATTTAATGACTTCAATGACTCATGGACGAGCAAGTCAAGGTCGTGGAAGCGGAATATGAGCGATTGATCGATAATCTGAATAGCCATGGTATGGTTAATCTAGACCGCTTAGCAAACCGATTTTGAGGATGAGCTAAGAGAAGAAGCCTTGGCGTAGGGACCACTAAGTAAGCTCAACCGATGTTGAGTTGAAGAGTGGCGATCTTAAATCAAGTCTGAGAGGATCCTCCCGTAGATTTGGTATCAAGCCGCTACCTAAACATCTTAAGTATGTGTTTTTAAGAGAAGGTGACAAGCTTCCTTTGATCATCTCTCGCAAGTTATCTCGTATATAAGAGCTTAAACTCATTAAACGCCTTGCGCAAAAATGAAAAAGCCTTTGATGGCGGTGGGAGATATCCGAGGATATCTCCCGACATCTCAGATGCACAAGATCAAGACTGAGGAGGGTGCAAACGAGTTAGACAAATTTCGAGAGAAGGCTCAACCTCACATGCAAGAGGTAGTCAAGAAGGAGATCATTAAACTTCTAGATATGGGTATCATTTACGCCATTGCCGATAAAGTGAATGGGTTTCCCCGACTCGTAGTCCCCAAAAAGGGGGAATTACTATTGAGAAGAATGAGAAGGAGAAGAGATAGCATTGAGGCTCACATCTGATACAGAGTATGTATCGATTATCGAAAGCTCAATGAGGTCACACCGAAAGATCATTTTCCCTTCCATTCATTGACCGATGCTTGAGCGCCTGGCGGGGCACGATTCTATCGCTTCCTGGATGGATATTCGTGATACTTCCGATACCCATCGATCCTGCTGACCAAGAGAAGACCACTTTCACCGCCCCTATGGTACATTCGCCACAAAGCGGATGCCATTTGGTCTCTCAGAATGCCCCACCACCTTTCAAAGGTGTATGATGGCAATCTTTGACGGGCTAGTTGAAAAGTGCATGGAGATTTTTATGGATGACTTCTCGGTCTTTGGTCACTCCTTCGATGATTGCCTCGATAATCTTGATCGGGTGTTGTCAAGATGTGTGGAAAAGGACTTAGTGCTTAATTGGGAAAAATGCCATTTCATGGTAGATGAAGGTATAGTCCTTGGCCACAAAGTGTCCGCCAAAGGTATAAAGTAGATAGGGCCAAGGTAGAAGCTATTGAGAAGATGAGTTATCCTAAGAATGTTCGGGAAGTCCGAGGTTTTCTCGACATGTCGGCTTCTATAGGAGGTTCATCCAGACTTTTCAAGGATCGCCAAGCCCTCGCCTACCTTACTAAAAGAAGACGTTACTTTTGATTTTGATGATAGTTGCAAGCGCGCTTGAGGAGCTCAAAAATCGCCTGATCTCTCGCCCAATTTTATTTCACCGACCGAACTTGCCCTTGAGCTTATGTGCGATGCATCCAACTATGTCACTGGTGCAATTCTTAGACAAATAATCGAAGGAAAGTTCCACCTATCTATTACGCCACCACACGTTGAATCCTTCGCAAGTTAACTATACGACTACCGGGTGGAAATTATTGGCCGTAGTGTTTGCTATGGACAAGTTCCGTAGTTACTTGTTAGGTGCTCAAGTGATCGTGGTGGACTCGATCACGCCGCTTATGGTATCCGATGACTAAAAAGGATGCTAAACCGCGCTCATCGCGTTGGATACCGACTTCTACAAGAGTTTGACGCTCAAATCAAAGACAAGAAGAAGCAAAGAGAAATGTAGTAGCGGATCATGTGTCTAGGATGTTAAATGAGGAAAAGAATGAACCAGATGATATAGATCTTTACTTTCCTCTAGAAAACATCATGTTGATCGATGGCCGCTTCTCCTCGATGTTCCTTGGTACTCCCCCATTGTGAACTACCTTCATGCCAAATACCTTGATCCTCGAATGTCTTATCAAGAGAAGAAGAAGTTCTTCTCTCGATATGAAATATTTCGCTTGGGATGAACCTTACCTTTTCAAGATTTGCAAAGATGGTTTGTCGAGAGGTGTGTTCCCGAACTGAGCAACGCGATATCATTGAGCAATGCCACAGTGGACCCACAGGAGTCACTTTGGTCCTTGGAAAACCGCTATAAGATCTTTCAATCCGGTTTTATTGGCCAACGATCTTTAAAGACACGTAAGCTTTCAGAAAAGCTTGTGATCGCTTGTCAAAGAACTGAGCTTTGACAAGGCGATTTGACATGCCTTTGAAACCCATCCTTGAATGCGAAGTCTTTGATGTTTGGGGCATCGATTTTATGGGACCATTCCCATCATCTTGTGGCAACAAATACATCTTAGTCTCATGTTGACTATGTTTCAAATGGGTGGAGGCAATAGCCACTCCTCACAATGATCATAAAACGGTCATGAAATTCCTTAAGAAGAATATCTTTGTGAGGTTTGGATGTCCACGTGCCTTGATAAGCGATGAAGGGACACATTTTTAAACCGACCACTTGGAAAAAGTACTCGAGAAGTATGGTGTTCGCTATAAAAACGGCACACCATATCATCCGATGACTAGTGGTCGTTGAGCGAAGCAACCGTAGTCTTAAGAAAATCCTGGAGAAGACGGTGAATAGTCATAGAAAAGACTGAGTTCAAGTTGGACGATGTACTTTGGGCATATAGGATCGCTTATAAGACCCCTATGGGTACATCGCCATATCAAATGGTCTACGGGAAACCATGTCATCTGCCTGTCGAGCTAGAGCACAGGGCGTACTGGGCTACGAAGTTTCTTAACTTCGATTCCCAATCCTGTGGCAAACACCGCCTGCAGCAGTTGCATGAGCTGGATGAATTCAGACTCCAAGCTTACGAAAGCGCCAGGATTAGTAAGGAGAAGATGAAACTCCTCCACGATGCCAAGATAAAGAAGAGAGAATTCAAGGTCGGTGAGCAAGTGTTACTCTACAATTCCAGGTTGCATTTGTTTCCTGGCAAGTTGAGGACACGTTGGTCCGGTCCTTTCGAGATTCTCCAAATCATTCCTGGAGGTGTGCTAGAATTACGAGGTTATGGTGATCAACCGTTCCGAGTTAATGGTCAGAGGTGCAAGCACTATATAGGTGAACATAAAGAAAAACCTTTGATTGTTAAATTTCTCGATATTCTCGGATGTGGTGTTACTCAAGTCGAAGAATTTGACGAGTTATCACCCGACTTGTTCTCCGAGGATGACGGTAGTGATCCGTCTTCAAGAAGTTCTAGCAGTAGTGCTGATATGGAAGAGTTTGAGAGGAGCGACAACTTAAACGCTATCGAGTCGGAGGAGAAAGAACACAACCACGGGGAAACTTAAAAGGTATGGAGGGCTTTCAAAGATTTAACCCCATGCGTTATGCCGTTGTTTCATGCCACACTACATCGACCAAAGCTTAAACGAGGTAGTGGTCGGCGTAAAGGTTAAATGGCCTGATCCAGCCGAGCTTCAAATGTGTCGAGCTAACGACAATAACCATTAGCGCTACTAGAGGCATCCTAGATATCCCTTATTATATTAGTTTTTTCTTTAGTTATTTTTCCTTGTTCTAGTTGTTTTAATCTTATTAGGATTGTGTTTGTTTTTTTGTCACCACCGTCCCTAGGCTTATACAGGTCGAAGTGTGGTTTTGTTTACGATTTCCTCTTATCTTTATCTCTATCACTTTTGCACGATATGGTTTAATCCCCTTGCGTATCCCCGAGGTATTTCTTTGTTTTTCACGTGTGCAGGTATTTTGCATTAGTATTAGCAATTGTGCGCTTTTAGATGAAGCCGCTTTTCCGTGGATGGTCCACGCCATCGACTTCTTCGAGCATTTTTGGATCTGGATCTAGACCACTTCCAGAATTGCCGCATTCGACCTGCAATCAGCTAAGTGTTCTTTTTATTTTTAATTCTGCACAACATGAGGACATGTTGTAATTTAAGTGTGGGGGAGGGGATTAGTCGATATGTATCTATACGTTTGCTTATATGATGTTATTTCTATGCTAAAATGAGCTAAATTTTAAAAATTTTTGTTTTGTCTCGAGTGAGCAATGCATGTTTTTGTTCGGTTTGTTATATTCATCGATGCGCTATGCCATATGTTCCGTAAGTTAGTTGATTCACCCGAATTATATTTCACAAGCCATAGTGAATGATGAGCTAATTTATAAAGTTATACCCGCTTTTGGATTAGTAGTTTTGATTTTCTTATAAGTCATGTACTTAGTGCTACGTGCATATCATGAGATTTATGATAGTTTGTATTTAGTTCCGGTATGATATAATCGTGAATATCTAGAAGTTTGAATGTGATAAGTACACGAAACTATTGTCCAATTGAAAAGTTGAATTAATATGAAATTATTCGTGTGTGTGTAAAAGCTAGTCGATGATTTGAGTGAGGTAGGGTATACCACGTATGTCCTATACCACTATGATGACTAAAAGCTCACGACACGCTTAGAAAAAGTCGCCTTTATGATTGGAGTAAGGTAGGTATTATCTCGAAATGTCCTATTCTCGCTATGAGGGCAATAGCTTGTTCTAATGTGTGTTTAAAGTGAAATGGCTAAATCAACTAAGATATTGTTACGAAATTGAATATAAGGCTTAGTTGTCGTTAATCTTATCCCCAGTATAAACCGATGGATATGTTGTAGGATTATCCTCTCGAGTATTTCGTAAAGGCCCTAGATTCATTCGATCATTCTTTTCGGATATGTCACGCTTGTAGGTGCATCTTATGAGTGTCATTTATTGCTATTCTACGATGGGGTATTAGCTAGTTTTGCTTTGAGTTTCTCAAGTTTGGATTTAGTGGAAATTTTCTATGGCTATGCACACACACGGGTGAACTTCTAGTTTATTGACTATATGGTATATGTGTTGAGATGTCTATATTCTTTCCGAGCCTTTATCTTGTTTTGTTTTGCTCGACGAGCAAAGTTTAAGTGTGGGGAGTTGTTAAGGTGATTTTGTACGGTTTTTAACATTATATTTGATAATGATTTCCTCCGTATTTGTATAATTTGCATAGAAAACGAGTGTTTAAATGATTTATTAAGCAAGTGAGTTTTTAATTAGTTTATTCAAAAAATGAGGTTGTGTATGTGTTTTAATTATGGTTTTACTTAGTATTTGGATTGTGTTACGCTTTATGTGTGTTTTTGATGTCATGTAGGTACATTTTGGAGGCTAAATTGATGATCAAATGTTGATATAATCCGAGCTAAATCAAGATAAAGATTGAAGAAGGAAGAGATAATGATCAAGAAACCGAACCAGGCACTTCATGGGGATTTTGTCCACACTTGTAGGCACTTTCAGGGAAAGTTGTCTTGATGAAAGTTGTAGAGGATTGAAATAGCTTTCCAACGCATTTTGAATCACCTCATTCGAGCCCTAGAAGTGAAGTTATGAGCAAAATACTGAGCTGAGTAGTGGACGGGCGTCCATAAAAGTGAATCGGCGTCCGTAATCGTATTTTACATTCGAGAGAGTTCAGACGCTGCTCGAACGAGCGCTCATTCTCCGTTCATAGAGGCTGGACGAAGCGCCCAAGATAGTGGACGGGCGCCCACGGCACCGACTCAAATAAACCGACCTAAAAATCTATAAATAGGCGCGCTTTCACCAAACCCTAAACATATAATTTCAACCCTAAACCCTGTGGGCAGCTTGGCTGCTTTTTTCCTTCGCTTTTCTCTAGTTTTATGCACTTAAACTTCTAGATTAGATTAGATAATTTCATGTACTTTTATTCATCAATTCGAGTTGTCAAGAAGATGCTAAGAGGCTAAACCCTCTTTGAACAAGCGTTGTGAAGCCTTCCTTCAACCATTCGGCTTTGATTCGTGATTAATCTGTGAGTATCTATTTCAAGTTCGTTTCTTTTATCATGTTTTGTATGTTTTATTGCATGTTTAATCGAAAGATGCTTGCTTTGATGATTGGTTATGTGATGAGAGTCATGTCAACCCTAGATCGCCATGATAAAAGAATAGATCTTCGGTCTAACTAAAACGAGAGTTATTAGATTGATTTTCTAGATTAGAAATTGAAAGATTTCACGCCTAGGTTAGAAAGACGTAATCTTTAACATCGAAAGATAAAAGATTAGAAAACGAACTCGTCTACGAGAGAGGAGTTTATGCCTTTGATTAGGTGAATCACGACTTGAGTAGAGATCACGAATTAATCCGAGTTAGAATTGAACGTTGATAGGATAGGTGGATCAATTGCTTGTTCGTTTGTTATAATTTGATTTAATCCTTAAAACTTGAATTGTTTAGCTTTAGTTTACTTTTCTGTACTTTAGTTTAGTTTAGTTTTTATCGCTTTCAATCTTGCCTAGCATTGGAGCAATCCTCTGTCTAGTTACTTTTTCTGCATATTTGGTAGTTTAGTTCTTCGTTTAGTTTAGCTTCGTGACATAGGTTAGTTTAAACAAAAACTAGGATTCACAACAGTCTAGTTCCCCGTAAGATCGACCCGGCATTAGCCTCCATACTACGATCCTTGCACTTGAGGTTAACCGGTTTATTACTTGTTGTTTTGTATTGATAAAATCCGGGACAGGAACAAAAGGTGTTTGTTGCCAGGACTGGCCACTTTCTGGAGAAAGAGTTTATTCTGGATAGGGTCAGTGGGAGTAAAATTGATCTTGAAGAAATTTGAGAACCACTTACGGACAATAGTCCGTTGATGGAAGTAGAGGATACACCACATATAAATGTGGCGCCACCTCTCATGACACACTAGCACCTCAAGATCCACTGGGAATGCCGTGAACTCGAAAGGTACACTCAAGCGTGTATCTCATGGAAGATGAGGACCCTAGAACTTATGAGGAAGTGCTGTTAAGGCATGACAAAGAGAAATGGCTGGAAGCCATGAATTCTGAAATGGAATCCATGAAAGACAACCAAGTTTGGAACTTAGTTGATCCGCCTAAGGGAATAGTTCCCATAGGGTGTAAATGGGTCTTTAAGAGAAAGACCGACATGGACGGTAACGTGACTACCTACAAGGCTAGGTTAGTGGCAAAAGGATATAAGCAAAGACAAGGAGTTGACTATGACGAAACCTTTTTGCCGGTTGCCATGTTAAAATCCATTAGAATTTTGCTCGCTATTGCAGCATACCATTATTACGAAATCTGGCAAATGGATGTGAAAACAGCTTTCCTTAACGGGAACCTGTCTGAGGAAGTGTATATGACACAGCCTGAGGGTTTCACAACCAATGACGCTGGGATGGTATGTAAACTGCAAAGATCCATTTATGGATTAAAGCAAGCTTCTCGGAGTTGGAATCTTCGCTTTGATGAGATAATCAAACAGTTTGATTTCATCAAGAACGAAGATGAGCCCTGTGTTTACAAGAAGGTTAGTGGGAGTGCCATTGTGTTCTTAGTGCTTTATGTAGATGACATATTGCTCATAGGGAATGATGTGCCTATGTTACAATCAGTCAAAGCTTGGTTATCCAAGAACTTCTCTATGAAGGACTTGGGTGATGCAGCCTATATTCTAGGAATAAAGATCTATAGAGATAGATCTAAAAGGTTGCTTGGTCTGTCGCAATCCACCTACATAGACAAGATGCTGAAGAGATTCAGCATGGAGCAGTCCAAGAAAGGATTGCTGCCCATGTCACATGGGGTCTACCTGTCAAAGGGAATGAGTCCTAAGACGGAGGAGGAAATGGCACAAATAAGTAAAGTCCCTTATGCGTCGGCAATCGGGTCTATCATGTATGCCATGTTATGCACAAGACCAGACGTCTCGTACCCTCTTAGTATGACTAGCAGGTACCGGTCCAATCCAGGTGAAGGTCACTGGATTGCTGTCAAGAATATCCTTAAGTACATGAGACGTACTAGGGATATGTTCTTGGTTTTTGGGAACGATGATTTAGTATTACGAGGTTACACAGATGCCAGTTTCCAAATTGACAAGGACGACTTCAAGTCGCAATCTGGATTTGTTTTCATGCTTAATGATGGAGCAGTCAGCTGGAAGAGTTCCAAGCAGGAGACTACTGCGGACTCTACAACGGAAGCCGAATACATAGCAGCCTCGGAGGCGGCAAATGAGGCAGTTTGGATGAAGAAGTTCATTCTCGAACTTGGTGTGGTTCCTCCATTGAAGGTCCAAAGCCTCTCTCAGACCGTGATAATAATGGAGCGATATCTCAGTCAAAGGAACCAAGGTCTCATCAGAAGTCCAAACATGTGCTACGGTGCTATCACTTGATTAGAGAGATAGTGGATAGAGGAGATGTAAAGATAGAGAAAGTCCACACGGATGATAACATAGCTGATCCGTTAACCAAGGCATTGTCTCAAGCTAAGCATGAGAAATATGTTCACTTGCACGGGCTTAGGCATATGGGTGATTGGCTTTAGGCCAAGTGGGAGATTGTTGGAAAGGTGTCCTAAACCCAATCGGGTTGGACCGGATCTGACCGGGTCGGGTCATTTACAATCTATTTAGTTCATGTAATAACTTTATTATGATTAATAAAAGCACTTATGTTATTATATATTGTTTATCTTCATATTATTTGTTGTATATATATAGTAACGTCCCTAGTATCGATCTGTGATAGAGAAACCATGATAGTGATTATGGTTGATGAGATCTCTAATCACTATAACAAGGTTGGTACTTAAATGTCTCTAGTATTATATATTATCAAATGGGACATTGATAGTATAATCAGACTAGCACGTATTGGATGTCTTCTATCTTTTAGAAGATAGGGGTAGATCTCGTCTATCGAAGTGTAGGGACACTTGACCGTGACGTGGACGTGTATTAGAGAATGCGACGTTAGTTAGATCGACCCACTTACATTAAGTGTCACACTATGTGGCGGTTGTGTAATTATCCTTTTGACCGGAGTCTTCATGGCATCACGGTGTGAATTGTCAATGCATTGACACTATTGAGATTTCTCCTAACCACGGGGCGATCATGCGGTAGTGATTGGGTATGATATTGAAGCATGCGGAGTATACATGATTGGTCGTCCGGGAATCGCGTATCCTATGATTGGGATCGAATATCCGAAATGGCCTTCTTATAAGGAATGTCTAGCTCTCGAGAATCTTTGCAAAGTGGGAGTAAATGTGTTATTCCAAGAGAGCATGATATCCAGATTATAAAATATGATCGTCAATGTATTGACACTCGAGATACGATCGTATGGATATTGTTACAGCGATAGGATTGTAAGTTACACGGTAACAGCTTCACATGAAAGGTAGTAGTCATTGCTTTTGACTCTTCCGATGATTGGGGGTCACGGTGTGTTGCTAGACGCTATCCCGTGATCGTTAGGTATGAAGGGCATTTTAGTAAATTGCACTTTGTGTCTACGGCCCACATATTCGGAAGTCTATCGGGTCACACACATATGAACATTGAGTCGGATTAAAATGCGGTTATAGTTGATAACCAAATAAGGAAAGTTTATCTCTAGACTATAAAGGTTATAGTGGTAAATTAATATGGTAGTATTTATTTATTATGAATAAATAAAATACAAGATATTAATTATATATAAATTATATTAATTAAAGAATATTCCGGAAGTCAATTAGTTGACTGATGGGGCGCCACTTTTAAGTGTATAAGATACACTTGGATTGTGCACTTTAATTAATAAGATTGCCAAAATATTAATATAAGATATTAATTGATTTTGAAAAATAGTTTTATGGTAATAAGATAATTATAATCAATATATGATATTGGCAAAATAAATTATAATTAAAGAGATAAATCAATCTAGTTGATTTTCCTTATTTTATTGGAAAAATGTTTTCTTCTCCTCCACACCATATGGGGCGCCCCAACCACTATATATAGGAGGTGGGTGTCAAGCTCTTTTGTACATCACAATTACAAGAGTTCATAATTCTTGTGTAAAATAGAGAGCCTTCCATAGTGAGTTTGTGAGGGAAGAAAAGGTCCGGTCTAGCAGCCGGAGTTTTTCTGATAGCAATCCAAGGAGGATTCCGGCAAGGGGTTCGTGTGGATTAGCGATAGAGGCTGGACGCGTGGACGGCTTGCGCATTGAACTGCTCTCCGTTGACGGTCAAAGCGACGATCTAGTAGATCATCAAGGTATAACCGTCAAACTACTTAACGTGTTTATTGCATTAAATGAAGAACGATCTAGAAAAGGAAATCAAATTTTAAATTCCGCTACGTTAAACTAGTGATTTCCTAACAGGATATGCGTTGGCAATAATTGGCATTGCAGGTCTGAGCGTATGAGTGTTTTCCAGACTTCACACCACATTTTTCTAGTATATATCTTGATGTTGCGTCGTTCCCACGGACATTGAGATGGAATGTGGTGACATACTTGAATTACGTTGATGTAGATGTGAAGTTTAAAAAATCACTCATGTATATGTCATTCGATTTAACTAATTGATGTCGAATTAGTATTGGTACAGTGTCAATGGAAGTGATAATTACTATACTCAACGTTTGTAATGTAGTTTAACGGTCTAGCCTTCCTCCAACCACAAATCGAAAAAGAGCATATGTACTTGTATGGCATCAAGTGCACTAAAAGGTTGGTAGGTCAATTATGTTTGGATCCATCGCGGACATTGAATGAAGGGGGGACATTGCCGACCCCCACTTGACACTCAACATGCAGCACCTCTCTTCTTCAAGCTGATCAACCGGATGGCCTCCGACCCAGTGGATCAACACTGTCTCTTCTTTCTAGGCCACTGCATAAGGTTCAATTTATTGCCAATAGGTCACAACATCCGGGGACGGGTACACAGATTTGCATTTTTAGTGTATACTAACTTGTAATAATTGACGATTCATATTGACCTCACTGGCGTTTTAGATATTGTTATGGGGGAGTTGGGGTAATTTAGGAAAGAGGTCAAGGGAGAGATTGCGAATATTTGTGCTGACTTAATTTCAAGGATTTCAGGAAGAGTTTCAGCAGTTCGTACGTTCACTTATGCAGGTGACGTGAAGTGAAGTCGCATTACAAAGATTGTGTTTCTTTGAAAATAATAATTTATGTCGGGACGTAGGTGCACACGCCCATAGTTGATGGCTCATTAAACGTGGGACAATTCGAAGAGCATGGTTTGGTTTATGTTGGCATATGAAACATTTATCTTCTAGAAAAATTATAAAGGCATAGACCCGATCCACATCTCATCCCTCGAAATGTGTTTTTTGTGGTCCCAAATTTTTGTTTGCTTGTTTTCTTTTTTTAGGGGAAATGAGGGAGAATGATAGAAATATTTCATCAATTGAGTAGAATGACAGTCTTTTGAAACTTTTGCATAAAGGACAAAACTATTTATCCACTGTCGAAATTCACTTGTGTTCGAAATTCACTGCCGAAATTCAATGTCGAAATTCACTAATTTTCAAAATTCATTGTCGAAAGTCACTGATTTTCGGGATTCATTGTCGAAATTCACTATCAAAATTCACTGATTTCTGGATTCACTGGGGAGATTCACTGATTTTCGGGATTCACTGTTTGTCATCCTCGCTATAAAAATTATGCAGTTGTCCTTCTTCCTATGAAAAAATATGTAGCTGTCCAGTTACTTAAAAATATTCCAGATTGTGTCATTATCTCTAATTCCCACTTTTTTTAAATGACAAAGTGTATGGTGGATAAGGGAGTTGGTGGATTTTTGTAGGGATAATGTCGGTACCCCTATCATGCTGAGATGATTTCACTGTTGAGATGATTTCACTTAAGGGTCACATGCTGAGATATGATTTCACTGTTGAGATGATTTCACTTGAGGGTCACGTGCTGAGATATGATTTCACTGTTTTTTTTAAATTTTATTTGCGTATAGGATCACACTTCCTTTGCATATATTGTACTTGTAAAGTTTTTTAGGAGTGCTTGATGATTTTATTTCATCTTATTTTAGAAGAAGAGGAGTGCTTCATGATTTTTTATTTTATGTTAGAGGATAAGTGTTTGATGATTCATGATTTTTTATTTTATGTTAGAGGATAAGTGTTTGATGATTTGAGTGTATTGAATTATTAAATTTCCTTTATTTTAGGGTCAGACTCCTCAACAGAATGGAGATGTTACTGATTTATTAAATTTCTTTAATTTATTAGGGCCACATTCCTCAACAGAAGGGAGATGGAAGAGATACACGATATTTTGTTCATGTCCTGTACATGATACAGCAGTGGAGGAGGCTATCGAGGTTGCTTTTATGGTTTGGGAAATATATTTCCTTCTTTCTTATACAATTGTTGATGTCGTTAGTGTATTGATTTTTGGACTTGTTCATTAGGGTCGGTCTTCTCATCACGAGAAGGGAAATGAGGGAGATTGCCCGCACATGGTTGTTGTACCCGTTGAGTCTAGTAGGTTGTTCAGGTTGGTGGCACCACTTTTTCATTCTCCTTTGTACAATCAATCGTGGTATTTGTATAACGATTTTTGTGATTACATTTACAATCATACTTATCAGCAGGAAAATATAAATGGAGAAAGAGTTAGGAGGACGTTTGGTTTAATTATCTATATATGCTGCATACGTAGAGCAGACCATTGTACAATTGTATATGTTGTTAGTGTATTGATGTTTTGACTTGTTCATTGGGGCCAGTCTTATTTTCTAACAAAATATGCAATTATAGTACAGATCTGACTTAAAACAATTGAGAAATTAAAGTACATTGCATAAATAAAGACAAACCGAGGCGAGTTATGAAACTATTTCCTTAAGACATATTGCTCCGGTATGGTGCCCACGGTAGTAGCAACTGCCTCCCAAGATACAACGGCTTACGTCTTGGATTGAGAGGCAATTCAACAATCCAAGCTCCGGCAAACTTATAGAGTGATCCGACTTCTCTTCGACTCAAGAACTAGACTATATGCTCGCCCCTTTTAGTAGTGGAAGACACAAGAGAAAACTAAATGCCTCAACCTTCATCCTTGAGGTTCTTTATATAGTGGAGAGGAGGAGTCAATGCTTGAATGTGAATGGTCAGAACACGTCATTAAAGTCGGCTGACTTTTCCCCTTGGAAAAGAAATTGGGCCGAAATTTTATTTAAAAACATGTCTTCTGAATTCTGATTGGTCAGATGATTTAATTGCTCGACTTTTCTCTAAAAAAAGCTATCTTCGGCCGAATTAATTTAATTAATTAATTTTGGACCGAATTATTTTAATCAGAATTCGTTTCCACATTATTCTGGAACCTTCCAACTGCCTCACGATTAACTAATTAATTTTGGGCTTAATTTCAAACAAAATTTTGTCCAAAAATTTAATAGTAACAACCGAACCAAACCGAGCTCAAGCCGAGCCGGCCTGCCAGGCGGCGGTAGCGCACGCGTGTGTGGAATTATCTAGGTCCTCCCTCCTGCACAAAAGTGCCTTTCCCCTTAGGGCACATCTATAAGAGCATACACTAGCTCTTATATATGGAGCTCAAGTCTCTCATCTATCCAATGTGGGAGATTGAGTTGAGGTTCTCCCTTCAACTCTTATCTCCGACACATTTTCAACAAACTTTAGGTATTAATTTCTCATTCACCCGATATCTGAATCGAGTGATTCCAAACCCAAACATTATCTACTTCATGAGTAGAATTTTTAGACGTAATAAGCTCCCGGTGAATCACACCGGAGCATATCCGAAATTCATGCTAAAGTTGACCGTTTCAACCCATTAAAATGGGTTATCTCCAACAATCCCCCACATGAATGAAAATTAATGCAAATGCAAATGCAGACTTTGAAGAGAAGTAAGACGGAAAAATATTGCATCAGGAGAGGTAGCTTCTAGCCTTGAACCTGCCTTAGCACTCACACAATATTTCCCCTAGCACCTTTCGGTTCTTATGGTTGTGTCCGTCTCAGCCCTGGTCAACACTTGGTTTCAGAAAGTGCTTTAGAGAATTCAAGCCTGAAAATTCTCATAGAAGCGGTCCTACTTCGCACTTACATAGGTGACCTCCTATCAAGGGTATCCTGCCCTACCCCACTTGAATATCAAGATATAGGAATCATTAAAAGTTTTGCTTAACCTCACACCCTCTGCAGACAGCACTTTTATTCTTTCAGAATGGGTAAGTGCTAGACTGTTCATTATAGCTTAGTTGTCCCTTTTGAACCATGATCTTAGGATCTCCAGTCAACATGGTTGGGTTGCCACCACAAGGAAACATGCGTAATAGGCTTCAGTCCCATTCCGGTTGTCAAAATTGACATCTGATCTCTAGCTAAATCTTTTGTACGCGGATGCAAAAGATTCTCTTTCGATCTTATATAATCGATGGAAATCACACCATTAGAGATCAACTGTTTAATGGTATTGTGTCTACGGAGTATGTGTCGAGACTTACCATTATACATAGTACTTTGTGCCCTCCCTATTACAGATTGACTATCGCAGTGTATGCTGATAGCAGCCACAGGCTTAGGCCAACACGGAATATCCTCTAGGAAATTCGTAAGCTATTCAGCTTTTTCTCCAGCCTTATCCAGTGCTATGAACTCGGCTTCCATTGTGGAGCGATCTATGCACATTTGTCTCATAGAATTTCAGGACACAGCAGCACCACCAATCGTGAACAAGTATCCACTGGTGGACTTCGAGTCTTTCATATCTGATATCCAGTTGGCATCACAATATCCTTCTAATACTATTGGATATCTATTATACCATAATCCTAGACTCATAGTGTACTTCATGTACCTCAAAAACCTATTTAAGGCTTTCCAATGATTATGATTTGGATTACTCGTGAACCTACTCAATTTATTCACCGCACATGATAAGTCTGGTCGTGTACAATTGGTTATGTACATTAGACTTCTAATCACTTGAGAATATCTCAATTGATCCACGGGTTCACCTCTATTCTTGGCTAAGTGCACACTTAGGTCAAGAGGAGTGCTCACTGGACTTTCATCAAAGACATTAAATCTTTTCAAAACAGACTCAATATAATGAGTTTGTGATAACACAAGTCCATCGGGTACTCTAGAGATCTTAATCCCTAGTATTACTTCTGCAACTCCTAGGTCCTTCATATCGAAGTTCCTTGTCAACATCTTCTTAGCATTCATGATGATATCATGAGTACTTCCCATTATCAGCATGTCATCCACATGTAGACATACTATCACATAGGCATTAGGTGTGTTCTTAATGTAGACACATTTATCACACTCGTTAATCTTAAATCCATTTGACAACATAACATTATCAAATCTGATATGCCACTATTTTGGTGCTTGTTTAAGCCCGTACAAAGACTTAATGTTAGGAAATCACTAGTTTAACGCAGCGGAATTTAAAATTTTGATTTCCTTTTCTAGATCGTTCTTCGTTTAATGCAATAAACACGTTAAGTAGTTTGACGGTTATACCTTAGATGATCTACAAGATCGTCGCTTTGACCGCCAATGGAGAGTAGTTCAATGCGCAAGCCGTCCACGCGTCCGGCCTCTATCGCTAATCCACACGAACCCCTCGCCGGAATCCTCCTTGGATTGCTATCAGAAAAACTCCGGCTGCTAGACCGGACCTTTTCTTCCCTCACAAACTCACTATGGAGAGCTCTCTATTTTACACAAGAATTATGAACTCTTGCAATTGTGATGTACAAAAGAGCTTGACACCCACTTCCTTTTTATAGAGGAGGTGGCGCCCCAATAGTAGTGTAGGAGAAGAAAACCTTTTTCTAATAAAATAAGGAAAATCAATTAGATTGATTTATCTCTTTAATTATAATTTATTTTGTCAATATCATATATTGATTATAATTATCTTATTACCATAAATCTATTTTTCAAAATCAATTAATATCTTGTATTAATATTATGGTAATCTTATTAATTAAAGTGCACAATCCAAGTGTATCTTGTACACTCAAAAGTGGCGCCCCATATCCCAAAAGATTGACTTCCGGAATATTCTTTAATTAATCTAATTTATATATAATTAATATCTTGTATTTTATTTATTCATAATAAATAAATACCACCATATTAATTTACCACTATAACCTTTATAGTCTAGAGATAAACTTTCCTTATTTGGTTATCAACTATAACCGCATTTTAATCCGACTCGATGTTCATATGTGTGTGACCCGATAGGCTTCCGAATATGTTGGCCGTAGACACAAAGTGCAATTTACTAAAATGCCCTTCATACCTAACGATCACGGGATAGCGTCTAGCAACACACCGTGACCCCCAATTATCGGAAGAGTCAAAAACAATGACTACTACCTTTCATGTGAAGCAGTTACCGTGTAACTTACAATCCTATCGCTATAATAATATCCATACGATTGGATCTCGAGTGTCAATACATTGACGATCGTATCCTATAATCTGGATATCATGCTCTCTCGGAATAACACATTTACTCCCACTTTGCAAAGATTCTCGAGAGCTAGACATTCCTTATAAGAAGGCCATTTCGGATATTCAATCCCAATCATAGGATCGCGATTCCCGGACGACCAAACATGTATACTCCGTGATGCTTCAATATCATACCCAATCACTACCGCATGATCGCCCGTGGTTAGGAGAAATCTCAATAGTGTCAAAGCATGACAATCCACACCGTGATGCCATGAAGACTCCGGTCAAAAGGATAATTACACAACCGCCACATAGTGTGACACTTAATGTAAGTGGGTCGATCCTAACGTCACGCATTCTCTAATACACGTCCCACGTGCGGTCAAGTGTCTCTACACTTCGATAGACGAGATCTATCCCTATCTTCTAAAAGATAGAAGACATCCAATACGTGCTAGTCGATTATACTATCAATGTCCCATTTGATAATATGTAAGACTAGAGACATTTAAGTACCAACCTTGTTATAGTGATTAGAGATCTCATCAACCATAATCACTATCATGGTTTCTCTATCACGGTCGATACCAGGGACGTTACTATATATATACAACAAATAATATGAAGACAAACAATATATAATAACATAAGTGCTTTTATTAATCATAATAAAGTTATTACATGAACTAAATAGATCAGTAAATGACCCGACCGGTCGGATCCGGTCCGACCCGATTGGGTTTAGGACACCTTTCCAACAATCTCCCACTTGGCCTAAAGCCAATCACCCATATGCCTAAGCCCGTGCAAGTGAACATGTTTCTCATGCTTAGCTTGAGACAATGCCTTGGTTAACGGATCGGCTATATTATCATCCGTGTGGACTTTCTCTATCTTTACATCTCCTCTATCTACTATCTCTCTAATCAAGTGATAGCGCCAGTAGCACATGTTTGGACTTCGATGAGACCTTGGTTCCTTTGATCGAGATATCGCTCCATTATTATCACGATGCAGAGGCACTTTGGACCTTCAATGGAGGGAACCACACCAAGTTCGATGAATGAACTTCTTCATCCAAATCGCTTCCTTTGCGCCTCCGAGGCCGCTATGTATTCGGCTTCCGTTGTAGAATCTGCAGTAGTCTCCTGGCTGGAACTCTTCCTCGCTCATTGCCTCCGCCGTTAAGCGTGAAAACAAATCCAGTTGTGACTTAAAATCGCCCTTGTCGGTTTGGAAACGGCATCCGTGTAACCTCGTAATACTAAATCATCGTTCCGAAAACCAGGAACATATCCCTAGTGCGTCTCAAGTACTTAAGGATATTCTTGGCGAAAGAATCCAGTGACCATCACCTGGATTGACCGTACCTACTAGTCATACTAAGAGAGTGCGAGGCGTGGGTCTTGTGCATAACATGGCATACATGATGGACCCGATTGCCGAAGCATAAGGGACCTTACTCATTTGTGCCCTTTCCTCCTCTGTCTTAGGACTCATTCCTTCGACAGTAGACCCCATGTGACATGGGCGGCAATCCTTTCTTGGGTCGCTCCATGCTTTGAATCTCTTCACAGATCTTGTCTATGTAGGTGGATTGCACGGACCAAGCAACCTTTTAGATCTATCTCTATAGATCTTTATTCCTAGAATATAGGTTGCCTCACCCAAGTCCTTCATTGAGAAGTTCTTGGATAACCAAGCTTTGACTGACTGTAACATAGGCACATCATTCCCTATGAGCGATATGTCATCCACATAAAGCACTAAGAACACAATGGCACTCCCACTAACCTTCTTGTAAACACAGGGCTCATCTTCGTTTTTGATGAAATCAAACTGCTTGATTATCTCATCAAAGCGAAGATTCCAACTCCGAGAAGCTTGCTTTAATCCATAAATGGATCTTTGCGCTTTACACACCATCCTGGCGTCATTGGTTGTGAAACCTCAGTCATGTCATATACACTTCCTCGACAGGTTCCCGTTAAGGAAAGCTGCTTTTCACATCCATCTGCCAGATTTCGTAATCATGGTATCTTTGCAATAGCGAGCAAAATTCTAATGGATTTTAACATGGCAACAAAGCGAGAAGGTTTCATCATAGTCAACTCCTTGTCTTTGCTTATAACCTTTTGCCACCAACCTAGCCTTGTAGGTGGTCACGTTATCCGTCCATGTCGGTCTTTCTCTTAAAGACCCATTTACACCCTATGGGAACTATTCCTCAGCGGATCAACTAAGTTCCAAACTTGGTTGTCCTTCATGGATTCCATTTCGTAATTCATGGCTTCTAGCCATTTCTCTTTGTCATGCCTTAATAGCACTTCCTCATAAGTTCTAGGGTCCTCATCTTCCATGAGATACACGCCGAGTGTACCTTTCGGGTTCACGGCGCTCCTGGTGGATCTTCGAGTGCAATTGTGTCTCACGGTAGAGGGTGGCGCCACATTCGTATGTGGTGTCTCCTCTACTTCCATCAACGGACTGTTATCCGTAAGTGGTTCTCGAATTTCTTCAAGATCAACCTTACTCCCACTGACCCTATCCAGAATAAACTCTTTCTCCGTAAGTGGCGATCCCCGGCAACAAACACCTTTTGTTCCTCGGGGTGGTAAAATTGGTATCCTCTAGTTTCTCTAGGATATCCCACAAACAGACATTTGTCGATCTGGCCTCCAATTTGTCAGGCATCATCCGCTTCACATAAGTTGGACAACCCCAAGGTTTAAGATATGCCAGATTTGGTTTCTTCTTGGCCCATACCTCGTATGGTGTAGAATCAACCGTCTTTGATGGAACTCGGTTCGAGTGTATAGGATGCGGTTTCTAGAGCATACCCCAAAACGATTTTGGAAGAATCGCATAGCTCATCATGGATCGCACCATGTCTAACAAGGTGCGGTTCCTCCTCTCGCACACGCCATTCATCTGTGGCGTTCGGGAGGAGTCCATTCAGTAGAATCCCATTCTCCTTCAAATAATCTTGAAACTCTCCATCTAGGTATTCTCCGCCTCGATCGGATCGAAGTGTTTTGATTTCCTTACCTAGTTGTTTCTCCACTTCACTTCTGAATTCTTTGAACTTTTCAAGGCTTGATTTATACTTTATTAAGTATATATAACCATAGCGAGAATGGTCATCGGTGAAAGTGATAAAATAAGAGTATCCTCCTTTGGCTTGAATCGACATTGGGCCACACACATCGGTATGTATAAGCTCAAGCAATTCATTGGATCTTATCCTTTGCCACTAAAAGGTGACTTTGTCATCTTGCCAAGTAAACAAGCTTAGCATGTATCAAACGATTCGTAATCGAATTGATCCAACATTCCATCTTTATGGAGTTTGGAAATGCGATTCTTATTTATATGGCCAAGTCTACAATGCCATAAGTAGGATTCATTCAAGTCATTTGTTTTGGCTTTCTTGTTATTTATATTAAGTACGTCAACATTCATATCTAATATGTAAAGACCATTGCTAAGTATGCCAGTACCATAAAAGATTCCATCACGTGAAAAAGAACAACATTTATTCTCAAACGTAAAAGAAAATCCATCAACATCTAATGCAGAAATAGAAATAATGCTCTTCGTTAGAGCAGGAACAAAATAACAGTTATTGAGTTCTAGTACTAGCCCACTGGGCAATGAAAGAAAATAAACTCCTACGGCCCTGACAGACCTAAACCTAACCTTGGAAACGGCGCCAGAAAGCTGACGGACATTACCTAGGCTATACAGATCCTAACCGGCAGTGTACCGGGTCAAATTGTAGTGCTAGTCTCACGGTGAGTCGTGTCGTATTCCTCGAGGAAAACATGGTAATTCTTTTAAGTGGGGTTAAACACCAAGAAGCTATTATTAACTCGATCTAAGTCGCAGTTTTAACTTTTTCCTCGGGTTAGATAGTTAGATTAGTTAGATGTTAGAGTTAGATGTTAGTAAAACAGAAAAATAAAACAAATAAATACTAATATAATATATATTTTTGGATCTAGCCAAGAATACGTTACTGAATTACGATATCTTTTAGTAGAAATAAATGAGACAGATCTTCCTTTATTCAAGGTGTAAATTATATATGAATCGGTGTACTCTAAGCTAGACAACTCCTCCTCACACGAGCGTATGAAATTGTCATATGTCTCATCAATCATCCAATGTCATCCAAAGCATAGGTCACTCCCGTTTTGTCATACGAGCAATGTTTCGGATCTTGATTAAAACAGATAAATTAACGTAATACGATCTTGAGCACAATTTTAATAAGATTTGTTTTTCTAGGACAAATCGCCTTCGGTAGAAATCGGATTCCGTTGTCACGTTTTCACTCGGCCAATTTTACCTCCGGTCTTTCTATTACGATCTCGTATTCTAATCGTGAGTTGTTAATTCATTAGATTACGTTCAAATAGAAAGAGATTCATTATAATCGGTTTTAATCATTATTACCGAGTCGATCATTCATTTTACCAAAAGATTAACTAATTGATTCATATCTTGGCTAGATATATTTTTAGTTTAACATAGATATATATATCGATTACTCAAAAATGTCATGGATTAAGCAATTGGAAGTTTTCCATAATAGCCTTCATCAAGATGACAAAATTCTATTACAACCAAATTTAGCCTTTCGATCCAAACACTTATCAAATTCTCACATATATAAAACAAACATATAGATATATAAATATAGAACAACAAAAGTAAAACTCAATAAAATTACCCGTTTACTTGGATCTAAGTTGTATTCTTGAAAATAGCAACCTTTCCTCAAAAGCAACTTCTTGATAATCATTTCGAGTATTACAACAGTACTACTTTATTTATAAAAACATATATACATACATAGACATATGTATATACGTGGCCCCAAAAATAAAATAAAACGAAAATAGATGAAGAACGAAGATGAAGAAGAGGAAATGGAAGAAATGGGAGGAGGTGGAGAAGAGAGATCTTGGCCAAGAGTGGCCAAGATGGGGCAGAAGATCAATGGAGATGGAGGAGTTTATATAGGGAGATATATATATATATATATATATATATATATATATATATATATATATATATATATATATATATATATATACATAGGAGCCATCATCAAGCACATGGGAGCCATCATCATGGGAGGGAATATCCATCATTGCAAGTAACATGCACCACATGGGAGAATATAATCAAGTTGAGAAAATATCTCCACTTTTCCCGGCGTTTCTATAAGGCGCTTATTGATAAAATAGCCATAACTTGAGTTGTAGACCTCCAATTGACGTGATTCAAAATGCGTTGGAAAGCTCATTTGAATATCTACAACTTTTATGAAGAACTCTTCCCAGAAAATGCCTCTAAGTTGGGTCAAATGTCTGTCGAAGATATTTTACGGTAGAAGCATTCGTGACAATTGATCCGTTTGAACTTGTTAGCTTATGGCACATTCTTCCATCCATCAAAATACATCTTCTTAGGCTCAAAACATGTCGTTACGTGGAATCTTGGTCAATGTATAATCCTCGCAATGAACCACCAAAACACCAAACGTAAATCCGACACGACACTCCGGTTACTAAACCGGTACAAAAACTAATAAAAAACTTATAAAAATACGATAATTTATATAATAACAACTACTTATACATTTGAATAAAACTTAGTAATTTTGACTTGATTTGATACAATAATGCTCAAAATGGTATCAATATTGGGGTAAAATGTCGTAATAATGATCATAAATTTATCTCTCATCACAACCCCTACTTAGCTTTTGGTCGTCCTCGATCAAAACAAGTGATAAAACAAAATGAATGAGAGATAAATTCATGAAGATAGAAGATATAAGGGACAACTAGATAATACAACCATTAGAATTACAACCAGGCGTTAACCTCAATATAAATGTATAACAGTGTGTGTGTGACAAGCCTTTTCAATTTCCACTATCCTCTCTTGAATAAATCAAGCAAAAACACAAATATCCATTCGAGACAGCCTAATGACTTTCCTAGGTATAAGCGATATGATTCCCACACAAAGTTCTTCCGAGTACTTATTAGGATAATCCCTAAAGCATATCATTCGGTTTATCTTTGGGATAGTCGAAAGATAACTAAGTTTTCAACCACGCTTAAATTTTTTTTTTTTCTTTTGATGAACTTAATTTCACATGTGTAGCATATGCCTTCATTCCCAAAGAATAGGACATTTCGTGATAACCCCTAGCATGGACTACTATCATCGAGCGATCGAGTCAGTAAACCTCATAGTGATATAAGACGTTTAGTGATAACGCCTCTTCGCACTCAAATCATTGGTAGCTACAACCGACATATAGATAGTTCATCTTTATTTTAATTCCACTTAACTTATATCCTTTCTATCACATTCAAACCTTCGATATTCACGATTACGCTCAAAAGTTAGGTACTAAGTTATTGTTATTATCTAGAATAACCACTAGGATCTTGAATGGATACTGATTTAAAATTTTCGTTTCAATATCAAAGGCTTACGTGAACAATGAATTCATGTTACACAAATATATTTGGAATTACAATGCACTTACGGTTCACATTGGTTATACACATCCAAATTGATCATTATATCTTCAAATCCATGAAATATATACCTTATACAGTTTATTTTAATCAACTAAATAATGCTCGAAAAAGATCGAAAACTAAGGGATTTATTGATACAAAATAAACATTAATTCCATTGCTAGACCAACGACTCCACTCCCACTTACGAACTTACATTGTCCTCAATGTAAAGTGAGTGTAAATAAGTTGTTGGGAAAGCAATGGTGCACTAAAACAAGTCAAAACAAATACTCGGATGATAAAAAAGGGTGGGTGGGTGGGTTAAAATTATGACCGTTGTGTGTGCAAATAAAATAAAAGTATGTGAGTGTGACAATTGTAATGCAAAAGGGTAGATAAACACACCACATAAACTTTTATTGATTTAAAACACACAATATTCCACAGTAGTTGAACTAATACATGTCACACATTATTTGAAATTTAAAACAGACTAGATCATGATATGAAATGTGTGACAAAGTATTAACTCTGAGTCTTTTATACCCAGATCCTCAAGGGTTATTTCAAATCGTTCTAACAACCTAAGTCTAAGAAATGATGCATTTGAATTTTCTCTTTTTTTTCCATCAGGATTTTCGGATAACCACCTAATCGTTCCCGTTTAATGTCATTCAAACATTCATCCTAAGACTTGGTGAAACAAAATGAAAATCAATCCGAAGTATTCGCAAAGTACCATCCAAAGTATGAGTAATTATTATATTTAACATTTTTACGGGCTGCCTCCCGGTAGCGCTTTTGGTTAACGTCGTTTGCTCGACCAAAATGATAATGATTAACTAATATAATATACTAAACAAAACGGGATACTTCTAACAATTGCTCACAAAAGCACGTAACAATTAAGCATATAATCCACTAAAAATAAATGCTTAAGGAGTAAAAAGGAAGGATAGTACCCGTCATTGACTACATTTATAGTCTATAGCCAGACTTTACCGTGCTTCGCTTTTAAGGCACTTTGGTGGTGGGTCATCCTCACGCATCTTGCATCCGTCTTTTTATCAATATCGCTTTCCAACATATGTTAGACGAATGCCGTCGAATCCAACGGTTCTTGACCTTTTCCTTTGATTTTCGAGCTTTGGGTTTACGAGCTTTCACATTATTACCGAGTCATCTTCTCAGGTTACTGCGTGTTAGTACGATCCACCACAAGAGAACACAAAGTGTCTACACAAGAACTAGATTCTAGTGTAATGTATGGATATTTCAATGAATTGTAAATGTTGAAGATAACGCGGCTCATCATTCACTCCCAAACTAAGCTCTCCTTTACAAACATCGATGAAAGGGGTATTAATAGTTAAGTGCCGAAAAGTGTCAAGAAAACATGCATACTTATTATCCAACTTCATCTTTTTCATTTCATTTCTCGGGGAATGGGGGAGTAATTCAAGATCAAGAGGGTTAGAATGAATACCTCCATTACCCTTGTCGTTAGATGAAGATGGTAAAGCTTCCTTGAATGATTGTGCCTTTTGAAGACATAGTGTGTCATCATTCAGTACCTTTTTCTTCAAAATATGCAGTGGATGTGGTGATGCCCTTCCAGGTTGAACCGATGTGAATTTAGGTTGAGCCGGATAAGGTTCGGTTTGAAATGGCCCTTTAGATTCCATATTCTTCTTATATTTACCATCTAAATCATCATCTACTTCATTATTTCTCATGTTTTCTAATCCATTACTTCCACGAGATCCTTCCACTTACAGTAATAACAAAGATTTTACCCCTCTCATTTTCTTTCGATATTACTTGGCAATCCTTCCGAGGGTTTCTTGTTTTTACGTTCTACTTCTCTACTCAAGTGATATTCCAGATTCCTCAATGAAGCTTCTATAATTCTTATTCTGGTATCATGTCCACTTATAGATGTTTTCAACATACTCATATCCTTAGTGACTATACCTATAGAAGTCATCATGTTTTCCATATTTTGAGCTTGAGTAGATATCATACCTATCAGATTTTCCATTAATTTCTCCCATTTGTTAACTCCTTCAGGTTGAGTTGAACTCTGAGTTACTGGTATGCTTTGAGTGGTATGTTGTGGATACGGTTTAGGTAATGATTGTAGATTTTGATTCGTGGTATCTCCTTGATAACCTTGATATGGATTCTTATATTGAACTGGATACAGTGGTTGTCCTGGCTTACTAGGGGTTTCAGACCAACGAAAAGTAGGGTGATCTCTTCTAAAAGCATTAAACGAGTTTGAATACGCATTGTTCAAATTCCTATGCTGTTGTAAAAAACTCACCTTTTCCCTTGAATATCCTTCTGGTTCTTCTATCCCTAATGACACATTATCATGATTTGAGTAGTCATTCGGTATGATATTTTCTGAGTTTATAGGTTTACTAGCTAATAAGCCGTCAAATTTCCTACTCAAATTCTCCAAGTGTGCTAGAACTTCCGTATTCGATGTATATTCTCCTGCAAATGCTACTTTTCTTGTGCTAGAACCGGTTTCCCACATTCTGTTATTTTTGGAAATCTTTTCTATAGCATCGTAAGCTATCTGAGCTTCACTCATCATTAACGAACCACCACATGCATGATCTATATCTGCACGTGAGTCTTTTCTTAATTTGACGACGAAAAAGTTGAATTTGCATATCTAAGGAATAACCATGATCGGGACAAGCTCTTAGTAGCTTTTAAATCTTCCCAAAGCATTCCCAGCGTTTCTTGAGATCCTTGTCTAAAGTTGGCAATTTCGACTATTAATTCCAATTTTCTACCAGGAGTAAAATATTGCTTCAAAAACTCGGTTTGAATATCCTCCCAACTAGTCGATGAATGATGTGGAAGTGATGAAACCAATCTCGTGCTCTTCCTTTTAAAGAAAAAGGAAACATAGACATCCTCGTTAATTCCCGATGAGCACCATGACTTTTGGCCGTTATTAAACAATTCTTGAAAAGATAGAGGTGATGATGTGGATCCTCATCATCTTCTCCTAGAAATTGGGCTCTTGTGTCAATTAAACCAAAAAGATGAGATTTTATTTCAAAATTATTTGCTCCTTTATTGGGTAAACGAATTGGATTATTAATCTGGTACCTTCTTACGCTCTGATCACAAATAAGTCTCGGGTTTGGTGGGTGATTATGCTTATTCCGATTCTGATTATTTCTATTCCTTGGGCATGATCAAGCCCTTGTTCGGTGTTTCATTCTCGATTTGATCATTCTCGTATTTCGATTTGAAGATGATACTTGGTCGATTTCCCGATGATATGACCCAGCGTTTACACTCTACTCTTAACGCCTTTCGTAAGTGTTTAAATCAGGCTTATAAGGAGTGAGTGGGGCCTTACCACTTCTGGTCATCAACTATCGAAAAATAGAAAAATAACTTGAAATAGATAAAACCTGAATCAGATGGTGTTTCATTACTGATTTCGGCCGTTTTCATAACTCGATTTGACAATTCTTGTGGAATAGAAAATATCGAATAGAAAATAACACGAAATCGATAAAAAAACCACTTTTTTTTTTCTCTCGGTAATTACCGAGTCCACTCGGTATTTACCGAGTGTATTTTTTTTATTTTTTATTTTAATTGGTATCTTACCAATAGGTAGGTACCAACAAAAATAAACAAACCGCGTTTACTTTCTACTATCGAAAATAGAAAATAACTCGAAATTGGTAGAAGAAGAAAATTGGTAACTAAAAGAAGGTAGATACCAACGGAAAATAAAAAAGAAATGTGATAAGAAGAGTGTTGACTTATCCTCGAGAATTTTGAGCTAATACAAGTAGTAACCCTAGACACAAAGAAAGAAATTAGCGACGTTTTCCCCGGCAACGGCGCCAAAATACTGACACCGCCTAAACCTAACCTTGGAAACGGCGCCAGAAAGCTGACGGACATTACCTAGGCTATACAGATCCTAACCGGCAGTGTACCGGGTCAAATTGTAGTGCTAGTCTGGTGAGTCAGGTCGTATTCCTCAGGGAAAACATGGTAATTCTTTTAAGTGGGGTTAAACACCAAGAAGCTATTATTAACTCGATCTAAGTCGCAGTTTTAACTTTTTCCTCGGGTTAGATAGTTAGATTAGTTAGATGTTAGAGTTAGATGTTAGTAAAACAGAAAATAAAACAAATAAATACTAATATAATATATATTTTTGGATCTAGCCAAGAATACGTTACTGAATTACGATATCTTTTTAGTAGAAATAAATGAGACAGATCTTCCTTTATTCAAGGTGTAAATTATATATGAATCGGTGTACTCCTAAGCTAGACAACTCCTCCTCACACGAGCGTATGAAATTGTCATATGTCTCATCAAGCATGTCAATGTCATCCAAAGCATAGGTCACTCCCGTTTTGTCATACGAGCAATGTTTGGATCTTGATTAAAACAGATAAATTAACGTAATACGATCTTGAGCACAATTTTAATAAGATTTGTTTTTCTAGGACAAATCGCCCGGAGTAGGAAATCGGATTCCGTTGTCACGTTTTCACTCGGCCAATTTTACCTCCGGTCTTTCTATTACGATCTCGTATTCTAATCGTGAGTTGTTAATTCATTAGATTACGTTCAAATAGAAAGAGATTCATTATAATCGGTTTTAATCATTATTACCGAGTCGATCATTCATTTTACCAAAAGATTAACTAATTCAGATTCATATCTTGGCTAGATATATTTTTAGTTTAACATAGATATATATATCGATTCTGTCAAAATGTCATGGATTAAGCGGTGAAGTTTTCCATAATAGCCTTCATCAAGATGACAAAATTCTATTACAACCAAATTTAGCCTTCGATCCAAACACTTATCAAATTCTCACATATATAAAAACAAACATATAGATATATAAATATAGAACAACAAAAAGTAAAACTCAATAAAATTACCCGTTTACTTCAGATCTAAGTTGTATTCTTGAAAATAGCAACCTTTCCTCAAAAGCAACTTCTTGATAATCATTTCGAGTATTACAACAGTACTACTTTATTTATAAAAACATATATACATACATAGACATATGTATATACGTGGCCCCAAAAATAAAATAAAACGAGAAAATAGATGAAGAACGAAGATGAAGAAGAGGGAAATGGAAGAAATGGGAGGAGGTGGAGAAGAGAGATCTTGGCCAAGAGTGGCCAAGATGGGGCAAGGAAGATCAATGGAGATGGAGGAGTTTATATAGGGAGATATATATATATATATATATATATATATATATATATATATATATATATATATATATACACATAGGAGCCATCATCAAGCACATGGGAGCCATCATCAAGCACATGGGAGGGAATATCCATCATTGCAAGTAACATGCACCACATGGGAGAATATAATCAAGTTGAGAAAATATCTCCACTTTTCCGGGCGTTTCTATAAGCGGCGCTTATTGATAAAATAGCCATAACTTGAGTTGTAGACCTCCAATTGACGTGATTCAAAATGCGTTGGAAAGCTCATTTGAATATCTACAACTTTTATGAAGAACTCTTCCCCAGAAAATGCCTCTAAGTTGGGTCAAATGTCTGTCGAAGATATTTTACGGTAGAAGCATTCGGACAATTGATCCGTTTGAACTTGTTAGCTTATGGCACATTCTTCCATCCATCAAAATACATCTTCTTAGGCTCAAAACATGTCGTTACTGGAATCTTGGTCAATGTATAATCCTTGCAATGAACCACCAAAACACCAAACGTAAATCCGACACGACACTCCGGTTACTAAACCGGTACAAAAACTAATAAAAAACTTATAAAAATACGATAATTTATATAATAACAACTACTTATACATTTGAATAAAACTTAGTAATTTTGACTTGATTTGATACAATAATGCTCAAAATGGTATCAATATTGGGGTAAAATGTCGTAATAATGATCATAAATTTATCTCTCATCATACGGCCAGCGCAGCAACACTTGCTCCATTTCCAACGCGTAGGTCCACCTCTCCTTTCTTCAGATCTCTAGTTCTTCTTAGTGCCTGCATATTCGTACAAATATGAGAACCACAACCAGTATCTAATACCCAGTGGTTAGACTTAGAAGAAGTAATGTTGATCTCAATCATAAATATACACAGAAGTCGAAGCATCGAATGCTTCTTCTTGGTACTCAAGAAGCCCTTGCGCTTTCTCCTCCAATGTCCGGTCTCACCGCAATGGAAGCAAGCATCCTTGGATTTGTCTTTTACTATTTTAGGCGTTGGCTTAGGTGTTTGCCTTCGCTTTCTTGGACTTTTTCGGGCTTTTGCCTTGCCGCTTGCTTGAAGTGACCAAAGAACACTTGCTTTCCCTTCCTACAATTGCCTTGGCGAGTTTTCAACATGTTCAATAACTCCGCTAGGGAGCAATCTATCTTGTTCATGTGATAGTTCATCACAAATCTGCGAGAATGAGTCGGTAGAGATTGCGAATCAAGTCAATACTCAACTCGTTCCAACTTGTGGCCCGGCTTCCCAGCCTCTCTATGTACCCGATCATTTTAAGCACGTGTGACCCCACAAAGATCCCGGATGCCATCTTACAACTAAACAGGGCCTTGAGACCTCGTACCTCTCGATCGGGACTACTAAGCATAAAGCTCCTTCAGGTGGACCATGATAGAGTAGGCGTCCATGGACTCATCTTTGCTTCTACTGCGATTCAGTGTCATAGAAGCAAGCATGATACATGTAGCATCGATCTTGTCGAGCGATGCTTGTTGTACTTCTCGACAACATCTGCGGCCGAACCTCCTCGCGGGCTTTTCCGGTAGGGCCCTCGTCCAAGACATAGCCAATCTTCTCGTGCCTCAAAACGATTTTGAGGTTTCTTTCCCAATCGAGAAAATTAGTTTCGTCAAGCTTGTTATCGATGATAAAACGAAGGTTCAATTTGTTTGACATTTTCTACAACAATAAATAAAGATAGATTAAGTAAAAGCTCATGTATAAAAAAAAACCTAAATTTGCACTAAGAAATTTATAAGGTTTTTACTCCCACTAACCAACTATTCCTATTGGCTTTCAAGAATTTAATTAATTCTTTAGTGGATGGAATCTATCTAGTTGACTCGATCCCGACGTGGGCGATCGACCGGGTCAATTTCGAAGGTGGGTACTATTTACCGATCGAATCTTATTCGATTTCCATTGGTTGACTAGTCAACTCTTTGACAATTCACATCTCTATGTGATAGCCACCCTTGTCTCTAAAATCGAGGCGGTCCCGGCGTGGGCCAATCACCGCAAGATTCTTAGTCGAGTCGTAACCCAAATATTCATGAGATCTCGTAACGATCATATCTCGATAATGACGATATACCCGTGGTAGGTCAACTCCCGACGTGGGCGATCGGTTGGATCCGAACAAAGGCTCTTCACCGTCATTATAATATTGGGAGACAATTTTGGCTCGATTTTTGTGTGGGAATAATTTTAAATTAATTCACTTAATTAATTTGGTTTAATTATGGTCTCATCTACTATGTGCATATTACTACGATATCATATAAAGTAAAACATACACAACATTCCGCGCATAAAATAACCGGTATGATCATGGACTTTTCCTAGGTGTGGTTTCGAATACAAACTGACGAAACCGCGGGTCACAAACTAAGGGTATCTGCAACCGCCAATAGGATCTTTATTGCTGTACGCCAATGGGTTCTTTATTTCTCCTTGGTCTTGAACTTCTTGCTCCATTCTTGTTACATAATATATAATTACACCCGCCGCACACGGGGGGGAACTCAGGGAATGGGATAAATGCAAAAAGTAAACTAGGTCACGTTCTTCATAACGGCCTAGGACAATTTTTCAAAAACCAACATAAAGAAAACATTCCCATCTATCCTATTGGTCGAGTCCATGATCAATCGGGGTCCATATAATCACATTATATCTACACATCTAATCCATACAATTTTATCTTATGAAAAAGATTAAATTCTAATTTTAACTACTACTACTCATGCGTCTTTATTTTATCACGTCAAATAATTAAATAACTTTTAATTAATTATATGACTTAACGAAAATTAAAATTAACATTTAATTTTAAATTGATTTCAATTTTAATTAAATTTGAACTATTCAAATAAAATTAAAATTATAAAGTCTCCTATTTGTTTCCTTTCCAAAACTAAATTTAGCTTAGGCACGCTTACACTTTCCAAAATCAAAATTTTGGAAGTGGCTTGGCTAAGCTGTTCCAAATCAAATATTTGGAAAGGGCTGAGCTATTCCAAATCAAATATTTGGAAAGGCCAAATTATTTTAGTCTCAGGCACTGCCACTTTCCAAAATCAAAATTTTGGAAGTGGCTGGCTAAACTAAGCTGTTCCAAATCAAATATTTGGAAAGGGCCTGGCTATTCCAAATCAAATATTTGGAAAGGCCAAATGGTTTTGGTTTAGGCACAGCCACTTTCCAAAATCAAAATTTTGGAAGTGGCTTGAGCTCAGCCTATTCCAAATCAAATATTTGGAAGGGGCCTGGCCTATTCCAAATCAAAATTTGGAAAGGCCAATGTCCCATATGGTTTCCCAATGGTCCAAACTATTTGAACCATTGGTTGGCCATATGACACAACTAAACAAACGAGATATCTATGCACAATAAAATATCACAAAACGAAAGGGTTGATCTCCCCATTGGAAGAGAGAGCCGACGGACGGCAACCCTAGGGTTACCGCCGCCGCCCCCCTGAGAGGGGGGCGCCACGATCGGCCGACCCCAAGAACCCTATTTTTTTTTGTTTTAACGTTTAAATGATTTAAATCTTGCATCTATCGATTAAATACTACGCATTTAAATTATGCTTATTGCTTAAGCTCAAGTCAGCTCTGATACCACTTTGTTAGAAATCACTAGTTTAACGCAGCGAATTTAAAATTTTGATTTCCTTTTCTAGATCGTTCTTCGTTTAATGCAATAAACACGTTAAGTAGTTTGACGGTTATACCTTAGATGATCTACAAGATCGTCGCTTTGACCGCCAACGGAGAGTAGTTCAATCGCAAGCCGTCCACGCGTCCGGCCTCTATCGCTAATCCACACGAACCCCTGCGGAATCCTCCTGGATTGCTATCGAGAAAAACTCCGGCCGCTTGACCGGACCTTTTCTTCCTCACAAACTCTCACTGGAGAGCTCTCTATTTTACACAAGAATTATGAACTCTTGCAATTGTGATGTACAAAAGAGCTTGACACCTACTTCCTTTTTATAGAGAGGTGGCGCCCCAATATAGTAGTGTAGGAGAAGAAAACCTTTTTCTAATAAAATAAGGAAAATCAATTAGATTGATTTATCTCTTTAATTATAATTTATTTTGTCAATATCATATATTGATTATAATTATCTTATTACCATAAATCTATTTTTCAAAATCAATTAATATCTTGTATTAATATTATGGTAATCTTATTAATTAAAGTGCACAATCCAAGTGTATCTTGTACACTCAAAAGTGGCGCCCATATCCCAAAAAGATTGACTTCCGGAATATTCTTTAATTAATCTAATTTATATATAATTAATATCTTGTATTTTATTTATTCATAATAAATAAATACCACCATATTAATTTACCACTATAACCTTTATAGTCTGAGATAAACTTTCCTTATTTGGTTATCAACTATAACCGCATTTTAATCCGACTCGATGTTCATATGTGTGTGACCCGATAGGCTTCCGAATATGTTGGCCGTAGACACAAAGTGCAATTTACTAAAATGCCCTTCATACCTAACGATCACGGGATAGCGTCAGCAACACACCGTGACCCCATTATCGGAAGAGTCAAAAGCAATGACTACTACCTTTCATGTGAAGCGATTACCGTGTAACTTACAATCCTATCGCTATAATAATATCCATACGATCGTATCTCGAGTGTCAATACATTGACGATCGTATCTTATAATCTGGATATCATGCTCTCTCGAATAACACATTTACTCCCACTTTGCAAAGATTCTCGAGAGCTAGACATTCCTTATAAGAAGGCCATTTCGGATATTCAATCCCAATCATAGGATCGCGATTCCCGGACGACCAAACATGTATACTCCGCGATGCTTCAATATCATACCCAATCACTACCGCATGATCGCCCGTGGTTAGGAGAAATCTCAATAGTGTCAAAGCATGACAATCCACACCGTGATGCCATGAAGACTCGGTCAAAAGGATAATTACACAACCGCCACATAGTGTGACACTTAATGTAAGTGGAGTCGATCCTAACGTCGCGCATTCTCTAATACACGTCCCACGTCATACCCAAGTGTCTCTACACTTCGATAGATGAGATCTATCCCTATCTTCTAAAAGATAGAAGACATCCAATACGTGCTAGTCGATTATACTATCAATGTCCCATTTGATAATATGTAAGACTAGAGACATTTAAGTACCAACCTTGTTATAGTGATTAGAGATCTCATCAACCATAATCACTATCATGGTTTCTCTATCACGGTCGATACCAGGGGCGTTACTATATATATACAACAAATAATATGAAGACAAACAATATATAATAACATAAGTGCTTTTATTAATCATAATAAAGTTATTACATGAACTAAATAGACTGTAAATGACCCGACCCGGTCGGATCCGGTCCGACCCGATTGGGTTTAGGACACCTTTCCAACACTTAACGAGTCTACACACCTTTCTCTTGCCCTGGAACAACAAACCCCTCGGGTTGTTTCATGTAAATCTCTTCTTCCAACTCACCATTCAAAAAGGCAGTCTTGACATCTATTTGATGGATTTCCAGGTTATTGACTGCAGCTATAGCAATAAGAACCCTTATAAAAGTGATTCTCGTAACTGGTGAGTAAGTATCAAAGAAGTCAAGGCCTTCTTTCTGTCGGAACCCTTTGGCCACCAACCTAGCCTTGTACTTATCAATAGAACCATCAACCTTTAACTTCTTCTTAAAGATCCACTTGCACCCGAGTGGTTTATTTACCGGTGGAAGATCAACCAACTCCCAAGTGTGGTTTTGCATGATGGAATCTATTTCACTGTTTATAGTTTCTTTCCAGAAAGGAGCTTCTGGAGTAGACATTGCCTCAGCATACGTCCGGGGTTCGTTTTCTACCATATAGGTCAGAAAATCAGGACTATAGGACTTGTATATCCTAGCCCTCTTCCACAAGTTCTTGAGGATCACCCTTTTCTTCCGACTCATAAGTCCGCTTGCTCGTTCTTTCTTCTTGTTTCTCTTTCTCCTTACGGGAAAGATATCCTCAAATAACATAACATTCCTAGAATCGATGATGACATTTTCATTTACATCAGGGATGTCCGATTTATGAACCAAAAACCGATAGGCACTACTTTTGAGAGCATATCCAATGAATATACAATCAATGGTTTTAGGCCCTATCTTCACTTTCTTTGGTTTAGGTATTTCAACCTTAGCCGAACACCCCCACACTTTCATGATTTTATAGTTAGGCTTGTGACCCTTCCACAATTTATACGGGGATTCATCCTTCTTCTTAGAAGGAATTTTATTAAGAATGGAGTTTGCTGAGAGGATAGCTTCCCCTATAAGTTCTGAGGTAAACCCGAACTAATCAACATAGCATTCATCATCTCTTTCAGAGTTCGGTTCTTGCGCTCAGCAATACCGTTTGATTGAGGTGTATATGGTGCTGTCGTTTGATGAATGATGCCGGCACCAGAGCAAAATTCATTAAATGGTGCATCATATTCGCCACCACGATCACTACGGACATTCTTTATCCATTTGCTAAGTTGATTCTCAACTTCATTCTTATAATCCTTAAAAGCTTCAAGAGCTTCGTTTTTGCTTCTCAATAGATAAACATAACAATATCTGGTACAATCATCAATAAAAGTAATAAAGTACTTTTTACCGCCTCTAGTTAATTTGCATTTAAGTCACATATATCAGAGTGAATTAAATCTAGAGGTTATGTGTTCCTTTCAACCGTTGGAAACGGTGTTTTAGCTAACTTAGCTTCAACACATATTTGGCATTTGTGATTAGGATCAATTTTTACGTTGGGAATTAAATCTAGATTCATCATCTTTCGAATCGATTTATAATTAGCATGTCCTAATCTACAATGCCATAAACAAGAAGACTCAAGCAAGTAAACGGAAGCAATAGTCATCTTATTAGCCTTTTTCAGCACAACAGTTTTGGGTACAATAGTCATTACATTCATTTTGAACATACCATCGAGTAAGTACCCCCTCCCAAAATACATATCAAATTTGGATAAAACAACTTTATCCCCACCAAAGACCATCTTGAATCCATTCTTCACCAGAAGAGCACCAGAAACAAGGTTCTTGCGCATGTCTGGAACATGCAACACATTGTTGAGTGTGAGTTCTTTGCCAGAGGTCATCTTCAGCATGACCTTTCCCACACCTACAGCCTTTGTAGAAGCAGAGTTTCCCATAAAGAGTTGTTCGCCCTCAACAGCCTTGTACTCAGAGAACATCTCTTTCAGAGCACAAACATGGCGAGTATCCCCTGTGTCAATCCACCATTCACGGGTATTCCCGACTGTGTTACATTCAGAAACCATAGCCTACAAGTTCATATCCTGCATGCCTTCAGCCACCACTTCAGCAAGATGGGCATGTGGCTTAACCTTTTTCTGTGACCTGCATTCACTTTGGCGATGCCCTGGCTTTCCACAGTTGTAACAGCTTACAGTGAACTGTTGCTTTACCTTCTTATTGTCTCTTGGACCTTGATTAGGCTGCTTACGTTTTTTACCTTTGTTGCTCACTTCGACCAAGTTTGCCTTGGACTGCCCCATCTGAAAGCTTCGTTCTGACCTCTTGTTCTGCTCCTCAATCCGCATACGCGTTGCCAGCTCTTCCATAGTCATCTCTTTCTGCTTGTGCATCAAGTAGTTCTTAAAATCCTCCAAGAGTGGGGAAGTTTTCCAATCACAGCAGCAACCTGGAATTGTTCACAAATCATCATTTTTTCTTCCAGGATCTCAGAGATGATCACCTGTAGCTCCTCAATCTGACTGACAACAGTCTTGGAGTCTACCATCTAGTAGTCTATGAATTTGACCACCGCAAATTTCTTCGAGCCAGCATCCTCGATTTTGTACTTTTTCTCCAAAGCCTGCCACAAGGATTTAGCAGACTTTTGTGAGCAATAACCCCATAGATCGAGTTCTCCAAAAAAACTCAGGATGTAGTTCTTGCACAGGAAGTTAGAGTGCTTCCATGCATCCAAATCCGTGACAGAGGCATGATCTCCTTCCTTCAAGACAGGAGGATCCCCATTCAGCATCCGAGCCAAGCCAAGAGTGGTCAGATAGAACAGCATTTTCTGTTGCCACCTCTTGTTGTTCAAGCCATCAAACTTTTCCGGTTTTACCCTCGAGGTCCGAATTGTTCTCGCAGTGCAACAAGATGGTCGCCATTTTACGTAAACACGAAAGATCGACAAATCAAGTTACGTTGCGCCTCAAAACGAACGCAAATATCAAGAAAGAGTAAAAACAGAGTTATCAGTTTGGCCTCGACCAAACTGAAGCAGGTATAAATAAATAAAAACAATCTAGCAGATCTGTAATTTAACACGTAAAAAATATCTTCTAACACACGAATTTAAAATCTGTCTTAAGCTTTTTGGTGATAGTGTCGTGCGTGAAGTGATTTACGGAACAGATCCGTAAGTCACGAATTTAATTTCAGAAATTAAATGCAGAAATAAACAACTCGAAAATAAAATTTTAATTTTATTATGTAGATCTAACTAATTAATGCAATTATGGTGTAGATATAATAAATTAACAGAACTATATGATAGATCTAATAAAACACAGCTATTACGATATAGGTTTAACTAATTAATGCAATTATGGTGTAGATCTTATAAATTAACAAAACTATATGATAGATCTAATAAAACACAGCTATTATGATATAGATCTAACAAAATATGCAATTATAGTACAGATCTGACTTAAAACAATTGAGAAATTAAAGTACAATGCATAAATAAAGACAAACCGAGGCGAGTTATGAAACTCTTTCCTTAAGACAGATTGCTCGGTATGGTGCTTACTGTAGTAAAGCAATCGCCTCCCAAGATCTGAATTTACGTCTTGGATTGAGAGGCACTTCAACAATCCAAGCTCCGGCGAACTTACAGAGTGCTCCGACTTCTCTTCGACTCAAGAACGAGACTATATGCTACATCCACTGCACATCTTACCACAACAACCTATACAACACAATCAACACCATTCATTTTGTTGGGACCCATCATAATAAATAATTCACCACTTTAATCTATAGGGATAAAACATGTAGTGGATAATCCGTGATAATTCACATCTACGAGTAATTTAATCCGTGATAAATCACATCTACGAGTAATTTACGCCACTACAACTTCTAAATGACGAGGGACTACTCTTTTCCAATTTGACTTTCACGGTGAGCGTGTTGATAGCACACAATTTGAAACCCTCTTGAATTGGATAAGTTGAGACGTTGTGGAATTAAGGATAGCGACTATGAAACCTAAAACAAAATGTGTCAGTGGATCAAGACCGAGATTAGTAAGTGCGATGTCATGTGAATTTCAATTAAAATATCTTTTTTAGTTATAGTGTATTAATTTTCTAAAAAATAAAAAGTTAGTGTATTAATTTGGTGGGTTTTTTTAGGTTAAAGGTTGTGGATAATTGTTTTTAATCTAAAATGAAAAAAATGACAAGAAAAAAAGATAGTTGTTGAGAAGAACAAAAACGCGCATGTTACTACATGTTGTGTAAGAGACGCGTTTTTGTCCTTTCAACCACTATCTTTTTTTTCCTTTAAAAAAAAAACACCACTATCTTTTTTTCTTGTCATTTTTTTTTCCATTTTGTATCTTATTTTATCCTTCTGTCCCACCACGTTTTTTTTTTTGGGGGGTAATATAACAACATGTAAATGCTTATTTGGATCTTTTGAGATGACCAATGGATCATCACCCCGAGTTGTTCTCTGAGAATGTATCGATACTTGAGGCATGGTTTAGTGATATGGTTTTGGAAAGCACCGTCATTAATACTTTTTTGGCGGATCTGGACGGATACAATTGGGCTGAAGATGTGATGTATCTAAGGGTGGAGTCAAGATTTTAATCTGAGGTGGCTAATGACAGTGGCGGATTCAGAAATAATGTTGAGCGGAGTCCGTAAATTTTTTTCTAAGTAAATAATTTTTTTCACGGGGTCCGAAATATTTTTCTATAGGTAAAATGTAGAGTATTCTTATTTTTAACGGGTCCGCGGACCCCCTATAGAATAGTGTGGATCCGCCACTGGCTAATGGACTATATCGTGTTCGTCATATGGACTAGATTAAGAATAATTTATGGATCAAACCGGACTACATAAATTTTATAGTGTAATATTTTTTTCCGGAACACCCACATGGCGTTTTACCTTGGGACGAAGCAAATGGGGTGTATTGTGCTGTGAACTTGTATAAGAATCATTGGGTGACCCTATATATCTCAATTGAAAACTGGACGATAACAGTGTACGACAATGACCCTAGTATCTATCCTGCAAAAAGTTCAATCCGGTGGATAATATTGCTAGTATAATAAGGCAAACAAAGCGTTTGCCAAATTCGCCACATGTAAAATGAACATCAACTTCAGCCATTCTTCTATAAACGAGTTGGTAGGGAAGTTTGCCCGCAGTGTCGTTATAGGTAAAACATGAAATCAATACATATACTCTAAGACAATCTAACATATTTGTTCACTAATTTCCTTCCGATATTTTTTTTTTTTGGAAAAATAGGTTTATAGTACTGCAATGCGTACATTTGAAAGACTTTGTCGTCAATGGAGCGACAAAGTCAAAACAATCTTGTAATTTTGGTCTTGAAAAACAATGATTATGCTCTTTTATTTTTTTATAAGTTTTTCCCACGGGTTTTTTAATTAAAATTTTTTTAGCGAGATAGTCAATGAAACACAACATCGCGTATGCGAAAAATTATTTTTTCCTTGTCTAGTTTTCGCAAATGAGTTTAGCAAGGTTTTTTAATATGACCAATACATTACGCAACTCAGATCAAACAATCAGTTCACAAATTTATTCGAATTGTCTACTTCAACATTTTAAGAAGAAGATTGAGGATCACTCATTCAAAAAGTGCATTCATGAAGGAAGTAAATCACACACAATAAATATATACTATTTTCCCTTAACAAAGAATTTTTTAGTGGGTTTTTTCTTACTAAAGTTTTTATGGGGCATATTGTATTTGTGTTGATTATTCAAAAGAATATTATATAATAATATCATTGATGGATTGTCTATTGTTATTGATTATTTTCAGTAGATAATGATTTCAATCAGTTATTGTCTTTTCACTCTAAATTGTATTATAAATACGTTTCTACCTCCGAATAATAATATACGACAATTCCTTCTTTTCTTGATTTTCTTGTCTTTCATGATTGTGTATTTTTTTATCATATACGTTTTATAACATTTCCTAGTTTATTAGAATATAAACAAGATAAATAAGGAGAAATGGTATTATAACTTTAATTTTCTTGAAGATCAAGCAGGGCCGGCCCAACCCTTGGCAAGCCAGGCAGCTGCCTGCGCCTAATGCCACCCAGAAGCCGTAGACATATATGCCTTCGCTTATACCCAAAAAAAAAAAAAAAAAAAAAAAAAAAAAAAAAAAAAAGGCTATAAAAGGCCCAATGTTTCAGAGAGAGCCTTTATGAGTTCTGGCTTCTTATACATGTTTTACTTCAAAGATGTAGATGAACCTCTCAAATTTTGAATTTTTGAAGACATGTCCTCTAAGTTATGAAAACACACAAGTTGTTTAATGATATTGTTGACTATTATTCCGAAATAATTTGCATCTGTGAACGGAGTTTTTCAAGTTGAAGCTAATAAAGACCCATTTTCAAGACGATGACTCAAGAACGCTTGAATGGGTTGGCCATAATATCGATTGAGCGGAAATCGGTTGATGAAATTGACGATTATACTTTGATTAGTGATTTACTTCCAAACGCGCTTGTCAAGAAGCGTTGTTGAATTGTTGAATACTTGAATTAATATTTAGTAATATGTATATATATATATATATATATATATATATATATATATATATATATATATATATATATGTATGTTTTGGGTATGAAAATGATGAAATGAATTTGAATCTTAGAAAAAAATCATTTTTCTATCGAATTTTTTTTCAAGTTAATAAGCCTCTATTTTTTTTTCTCCGCCTGCGCTATCGTAGGACCGCCCCGAGATCAAGTCATATTAAAACAAGGTTTCGTAGTTAACCGTGGAGGATGACAGGGGCACAACTATATATTTGTCAATCGACGAAGGAAATTTTGTGAAATTACCTATTTCTAAAGGTAAAATCTTTTCACACCATCTAATTTTTATTTTTAGTTTTATCATTTAATTTTACATTAATTGATTTAGACTCAATTTTAGACAGAATGTTGATTAGTTTTACGAATCGAATTTCAGTGTACTTTCTAACCAATGTTGGTTCCAGAAAAATCAACATCCTGATTCGAATTCGATCACGCTAAAAATTACTTCCCGACTCGAATTTGGTTTGGCAGGATGTTGATTTGTTTACGGACCGTATTTCAGCCAGGAAGTATCAATTGTGTCTTCTGACCTATATTGAGTCTACGAAAAAACCAACATCCTGACTCAAATTCGATCAGGATAAAAATTATTTTCTTACTCAAATTCGGGCAGAATATATAACGTCTATACGTGTAAAGACTCTCCATCCCTTAAAAATTTAAAAAAAAAAACCTTTCCAATTTCGGGTTTGTAACGAAAATAAGGAACATGCACATCCCTGGTTGAGTAGCTTACCAAGCCAAAGTATTAATAATAATAATTAATAATGATAAGCAAAATAATTCACATGTATTTTGGTATTTACCATAATTGTTACTTAAACGCACTACACATGCAAATCTCTTACTTTAAATGTAATTGAACGCAAATCTCTTATCGATCACAACCCTTTTATTTTTTTTTTTTTTTTATTTTTTTGGTAATGTCTATATATCAACCAAACCAATTATGGCTTCTTAATTTTGCCAGCTGATGAAAAACTCTCTTTGCCAGCTTAACCAGCCATTTAAGCCTTTGGTATAATTAACTATTATACCTCTAATTAGAGTCTGTCATATAGCAGCAGAAAGTAAACTTGTTATGTTCTAGTACTATGTTTCTATCGCCTCCTCTCTCTCTCCCGAACATTCTCTTTAGAACGCAAGGTTACAGAGGTAGGTACGTTCCTATAGAACAGAACAGATCTTGTTCGAGTTAAAGGTCGTTTTCCTGACATTCTCTTTAGTTTTTGATTTTATACTCTTTCATGGTCTTGCAGTCTTAACCTCACAAACAAGACAAAGGGGCATCAAGTGAGTTTGGAAAATTTACACTCAATTAATTAAGTTCATTGCAATGAAAGGAATCTGTTTGTATGTTGCAACAGATGATCTTATATGTCATAATATAGTTGACAAGATGCTTCAACGATGCGCTTATCGAGGTATTATATTATTATGTACTTCATCAAGATTAAGCACTATATACACAATTGTTCATTAATTAATGTTAAACCTTTCGTTTTGAACCGTATATGTGAAATCTTGGGTTTGAAACCTTTTTCTTGATATTATTATTCGAGTTCCAGTTCCAATTCCATACGTATATATACAGCCCCGATCATTCGTATTAATGTTGTTTGATTGAAACTGCAGTGTTGCATGTCGGAAAAGCAACGGACGGTTTAAAGGCCATCTGGGAAGCTAAGGATGACATGAATCTTGTCCTGACAAACATCCATAGGCTACAAGGAAAAGGGCCTGAAATTGTGGAAGATATTCAGAACATGTTTGATTTTCCCATCATCTGTGAGTTAATTAACATTAGCTGTATCTATAATAATAATCTATTTCTTATTAATTATAAACTGATAAAAATAATTCATTATTATTTTTTTTATTATTCTTTATTACAGTTATGTCTCCAGATAACAGCTTTATTCAGTCAAAAGGCAAGGAGATTAAGGCAGCAGCATATATTCTTAAGCTTAGCAGCATTAGTGAAGTGAATGTGATTTGGGAATCCGCCATGGCGGAGGAGGAAGCAGAAAAACAGGAAATCGAGAAAACTAGTAGAACAGCGGCGGCGTCATCATCAACGGCTCAGGATGGATCATCTAACGAGGATCAAGGAAAATGTACGGTGTATAAGCAGTCACGCGAGAAGCAAATAAAGAGAAAAGAAATAGGTACTGAAGACAAGTCAACATGTGAAAAAGAAGGGGAGGAAACAAGTGGAGATGATTCACCCATGGAAAAGAAGCCAAGGATGGTTTGGTCTAAAGATATGCATCAAAAGTTCTTGGAAGCCATTGAAATCTTAGGACCAGATAGTAAGACTACATAACTTTCTTTTTTTTATGATTGCCTGAAATTCATTTCGATTTCTACCGTTAATTAATAATGAGAAAACAAATTTTTTTTTTTTTCGTTTCTTTCGATTTTCGTGGATGCAGAGGCGTTCCCGAAGAAAATAGTGGAAGTAATGAATATGCCAGGCTTAACACGGGAGAACGTCGCCAGTCATCTACAGGTCCGTCCTTCCCGTCTTAGTTCACATTCATGAATCTCCATTCTCCACTAGTCGAGAAATTTTATGTTTATAACCGTATTATTATGAAAAATCATAGATATTAAAACCCTGAATCTGAATTTTACAACGTGAAGAAAACATTTTTTAAGACAAGGATCTTGTATTTAAATGCAATTACTTTTTATGAAGATAAATGCAATCAGAATTATTAGAGCCATAAATGTCAATATATAAAGCATTTATAGCATTCCCTAAAGAAGATTGAAAATAATTCATGTGCAGAAGTACCGGATTTGCTTAAGACGAGCTCAAGAAGAGTCGAGCCGTACGAGCTATGGTATGCATCTGACAAGCCATCTCACAGGACAATGTCTTTTCCCGAATCAGTCGCCATTGCTTGGCTTCAACACCTCTGTAAACGGGATGATGGTGCCTTTTCAACAAAATCCTCGTGCATTTGATTCCACGTCTACCTGTATTTCTACAACTCCAAGGCTATCACCTTGTTTACCGACCTTGACACCACCTGCTCAGATACTGGCACAGGAAACAACACTGCAGAGTCTAAGTTATCCAAACCTATCAACAAATAACACAATTTCAGTAAACAACGAAGCCGAGGAATTATTACCACAAAGTAATGCACCTATGCCTGGAAGTTCTTGTAGCTCTGATTACGGTTTTATAGGGTTAAGATTGACCGATAATGGAAAATCAGTAAATTCGGACAACAATCTAGAGAAAACACGATGTTTTCTTCTTCCCTTGAAACACTAGAAACTGAGAGTCTAGATAGTCTGTATCATTCAACATCCATAAATTACAACATCACGGAACCATCAGATAATACTGCTTTGTTGCAGCAGAGGAATTCAATGATTTGCCCTTCGTTGCCTGTTGATTCATGCACTATGGGATACGATTACTACAACAACAACAATAACAACGATGAACCACAAGCATTTGTTGGAGATATACCGACAACCAATTTCAACCAGTTAAGTTTCTGCAATACTCAAGTGTCGAGTTCTGTTCAACCATTAATAGGTGGTTCCATGCATGGATGTACCCCTCAGTCTTCTTCAATACATGTTGTTCCTCCTGAAGAAGAGGTGTATATACCATTAATGGAGACACCTGGAAATGATATTTTATTTCAAGATCCTACCACAACAACAACAATCAATCAACAATCTCCAATATTGCCAAATGATCTCAACTTCATCAAGTTGCTCAACGAAGCTGGGATTTCAAGCCATCAGTTGCTTTGGGATGACCATTTCAATGATACCATTTTCGATCACTAACAGTTGAATTTTTTTGCAAAATCTGGATTCCTTTTTTTTTTTTTTTCCTTTTCTAGCTGAGTTCACAAGACTTATTGTGTATAAATCTTCTTCACCATTCAAACTGCAATGTAACTGCATGTTCCATTGATTTCTAGTGCCAAAAACAAGGGCAGATTAATATTCATTATCATCTATTACTGTAATGGTTGTGATGTATTATGCTATAATGTGAAACGTAATGTAAACGGTACTTATATATATATATAAAACCAAGTGGTTTATATAAGTGTTAGTGTCTGGACTGATGAAAAAGCCTTCTCTGTCTAGAGCCAGGGTTAGGTGAATACCGACCTGACCTGGCTGAAGACCGAGCAGGCCAAATAAGGATAAATATGTTGATTGATATAAACAAGATTATACAAAACCTAATCAAAAGTATAAAGATGATTATAGAAAACATACTGATTAAGAAAAAGGGGGCAACTTCTCAACAACAACAACAACAACAACAACAACAACAACAAAAAAAAAAAAAAAGAGGGCAAGAAAATCATACTTTTATTATTGTTTTGATGTCCAAGCTGATGCCACTTGCTTTAAGGCAGCAAGTTCAATACACATACACAGCTCCCTACTGAAGAAAAATATACAACACTTTTACGTCTAAACAATTTGCTTAGTAAAGTAAGAAGTTAACAGTATAACAAGCCTTCTTGAGCAATTGGTGTAGTAGTTTTCGCTTCTTGAAACAATAACAGCACCACAATTCTATCCACATATACCGTATACCAATGTGCATGAATTCCTCATCTTGATGGCGTATATAACGCCTGTCAACATCATGTTAATTGCCGAGCGGGGGTTTAATCTAGTTTATATCATGTTGTGAAGCTCGCTTCATCAATTTCCGGGAAGTGTATTATTACTTGAAAGTACAGAGTATAGACCCTTGGTGAACCATCCATGGCGGTAAGAAATTAGGTAAAAGATAAATGCTAAATATGCAGTAATTCCAGCACAGAACAGAACAACGAACAGCAGTCCCTTAACTTCAGAGCTAAAGAAATCGAGCAACAGATATCCATTAATCACCATTACCAGGGTTGCCACGGCCCAAGCAACTTTCTGCAGTGAATTAGATGTCAAGATTACATGCTTTTTTTTTAATCTTGTTCTCGTGCATGCATGTTAAGGAAGCTCTTTTAAGTTAATTACACGTACAAAAGATATAGCAAAAATAAGTGCGGTCTTATCAATGCAGCTACCACAGAAAAAACAGCAAAATGAACAGAAAAGAAAATGATATGATCACTATATTGTGCCACTACAAGATTGATCATGGTATATAGGTCCCGCCAGTAAACAGAATGCCCAATTCCCCAAATATACATTGTCTCCTGAGTAACATAACTTTTGTGTTACTGTATTGGCGTCCAAGAACGCAACTGGGGAGTTCTGTATTGGCGGGACTGAAAGAAGCAACACCAAAATCTACTTATCGAATCTATTTTCCAAAAGGAAGATTGAATGCCTCTCATTTATAGCATAAGGGGGAAAAGAGAACTTCACCACAGTGGAAACATGACGGCCATACTCGTGTCACCTCAATGAAAAGTTTGGGAATCATAAATGGTCTTCAAGGAAATAGAGATTCTGATATATACTAAAATTAAACAAAATAATCAAGGCTGATAAATTAGCATCTTGTCTAAATGTTGAATTTGTTAAATAAATGTAGACATTGCAGCATGTCCCCTGCACACGTGTGGTACTTCCAATCATGTGAACTAGCAATAGTGCGAGTTTTTTTTTTTATTTTTTATATTTATTTATTATTACAACACATGCAACTGCGAGGTTTGAGCCACATATGTATTCTAACAAAGGTATTGCATAAATCTAACAGGGTTAAGCAGACCAAATCTTTATCAGAAATCTGGAAAATGAGCATCCTAAGCAGGCCAAATCCACAGAAAAACCAGTAAAATAAACATAAGTGCAAATACAGCAATTTATATTGTTTCGTCGTAAAGAAATACCTAAAAAGCATTAAAAGTCATGACTTTTTACTGACCTCAAGAGTAGGCCCAATTTTGAAGGATCCCATCACTTGCTCCTTTGACACAAAAGTCAGAAGCGGAATCAGTGCAAATGGAATCTGCACAGACTGAAGCACGTTAAGCCATTCGTTCAAAACATCCAACGATGATTCAGACCTGTTGAAAATAAGTGCCACGATTATAGTAGGCAAAATGGCACAGCTCCTAGTAATCAGCGCCCTCAACCATTTCTTGAGACGAAGATTGAGAAAACCTCCCATAATGAACTGGCCAGCATAAGTACCAGTAATTGTGCTGCTTTGACCAGCAGCTAACAATCCAATACCCCAAATGTAAAGGATGGGAAGGAGTCCTCCTCCATACTTATCTTGAAGATATTGCCCAGCATTCACTAAACCGATAGTACCAGCTTGTTTGCTACCAAAAAACCCTTTGGCGAAAACCGTAGTAACAAATAAATTGATCATAAAGGAAACAAGAAGGGCCACTGTTGATTCAATAGAATAGTAAGTGACTGCTTCTTGGACCTGTACTTTCTTCTTGGGATCAATTTTCCTCGACTGAACTAAAGCAGAATGCAGAAATACATTATGAGGCATAATTACGCAACCAACTACTCCAACAGCCTGACGAATGGTTCTTGAGCTGAGCTTTGGAACTAACAGACCTATTAGTAGTTCATAACTGTTAGGCTTTGTATCAGCAAACATCCATGCAAAGGATAACGCCATTGTTGAGATAAGCAATGCAAAAACAGCTTCCAACTTCCTCACTCCATAGTTTTCGAGAAGCAAGAACATAAAACTGCTCATGGTTCAATTCAAAAGAAAAAGAAAAAACCATAGCTATAGTCAATGGAATTTGCAAAAAAAGCAGCTCAACATTACAAGAATTATGGCCACATATGTTTAACTTAAAAGTTGTTGCAAATTTATTGCTAACTTTGCCCCACATATGCCAATTTAAGCTGAAAAATAAACAAACGAAAAACAAGATTAAAGAAACAAACATTGAGAAAGCATCTTTACCAATCGGCGGCAGTAACCAAAACTCCAGCCCACAAAGGCAAAACCCCGCGGCTGAGAATCTTAATAGCAATGGCACTACCAATCACCTCCTGAATATCAGCCCCAATCAAAGCCATTTCAGCCATTATCCACAACAGAATACCAGCCCAATACGGATACTCTTCCCGGCAAAGCTCCGCCAAGTGCCGCCCAGTTGCCACCCCAAGCCTCACCGACAAGAGTTGGATCAATAGACCCATCAACGTCGCCCATAATAACAACCACAACAATGAATAGCCTGCTATAGCTCCGGATTGTAAATCTCCTTCTAAATTACCCGGATCCAAAAAAGCTATGCTCATTAAAAAACCCGGACCCGTAAATAACCATAACTTCTTCCAGGAAAATGGCGGCACCGTTGAACAAGCTTCGTCTGAGTCAATACCTACGATCAAGATTTTTTCCTGGGACTCATATGCAACCTCTTGATCATCTTCTGATAAGGTTTCTGCTTTTGCAGAATCTGTCGATAGGGTGGATGGCTGAGAAGGCGGAGATAGGAGGCGGAGTTCCTCATCGGCGTCGGAGGATGCTGTATTTCCCGGTGGGAGAGAGCCCATTGTTTAGCTATCGAAGCTTGGGTGGGATGCCTAAGCTGAGCAAAGTTTGACGGTGGATGGGAAGAGTGACGTGTGATGACCCGCGATCGGATGGTCGTGTGGTGTGCTCGTGGTGGCATGAGCATATAACGTACCGTTGAGCTAAACTTAACGTTCGTTTGTAAAGATACCCAAGTTTGAGAGATCTATTATCATAAAGTAATTGCTTTAGGTATCATATCATATTGTTTAATTATAATTAATTGTTATTCCTGTCCCAAAAAAAATATATATATTTGTTATTTATGGTATCACAAAAAAAAAACACCACATCGCATAGAGTAATGATATATTTACAACGGTTGTGGTATAACAAGTGACATAACGGTATTATATACCGTCGTTCATGTTAGATTTGCGTACCCATATAGACAGGCGGCTTCTATCGACACCCTTTATTTGCTATCAGCACACTTTATTTTATTATTTTTCATTTACTTTTCTACATCAAAAAATCACTAACGACACCACGTCCATTTAATAACTTTAAAAAAATCTACACTTTAGTTCCTCAGCTTTTAAAAATTATAAAATAGCATTTTTTTAATTACCATTAATTTTTAAAATAAGAACTAACATCCAGGGCGCTTTTAGGAAATAATAATTACTTAAGGCTCCCTCCAAAATCAAATGAATTTATTTTATTAAATTTTATATATATATATATATATATATATATATATATATATATATATATATATATATATATATATATATATATATATATATATATATTATATATATATATATATATATTGTATTTATATGAATAAGGAATGTATTAGCTTAATGATTAGCACTCTAGTATAGTAGGAATGAGACTTGGTTTCAAATTTTGCAAGCTACAATAATTTTTATTTTTATAAACTAGGACTTGGAGCCAAATAAGTAGTTTTTTTCCTTTCAAACCCATGACTATCACACACCGTTTTTTTTATATATGTTTTGGTTACTATTTTTTTTTTTTTAGAGCGAGGGCCTAAATTTTTTTACTGCAGTCTAAATTGGACATGTGACGCCTGCTAACATCACCTACCTATCTTCTTTCTTCCCCTTTTTTTATTTGAACCAAACACACAAAGAAAAAGTTGACCGGAGAAGAGAAGTTGGCCGGAGAACTTGAATCAAAATAAAAACATTTTATTAAACCCAAAACAATCAAATAAATCACGATAAACTGCTTCAAATATGAAAACTATTGCTTAAAGGCGCCCCTGGGGGAGGGCCAAGGGACCATGGCCCCGAGCCCCCACAAAATCTATGAATTTAAGGGCCCGTGAAATTTTAACTCAAAGTATATATAATCTAAAATAGTTTGCCGGAGGAAAAAGGCGGTGGTTTTCAATTTTTTCTGTCGGAGAAGAAGTCGTTCCTGCATTTGCGATGAAGATGGCTCGTAACGTCACAGGTACTGACGTTGATTTGGTGCTACAACGTCAGGACAACTAACGTTTTAACCAATTTGAAATTTCAGGCAAACGTTGGGACGTCGATAAGCCTGACGTTGTAATAGCAAGACAACACCAGTATGGGTGAGGTTTGCGTAACGTCGCTTACTCCGACGTTGTTATACATTTGGAACTTCAATTTGGATGACGTAAAAATTTGCTCCGACGTTGTTTATGCAGGATATACAGAAACCCGAATCCGGATCCGATCCATGATTGGATCGTCAGATCTGATTCACAGCACCGATCGAGATACTCGATCATGCACAGCGGAAGCTATAAATAAATTCGCATGCGATTTTACCACGATTCGATTCACATGATTAATTAATAACTACAAAAAAGTTGAAGATTTACCTTATTAGAGAGGAACAGTAATCGACATATGGAGAAGCCACAATCTTCCGGATTGTATCTCCTAGCGACGACTGGTGGACGTCGATCGTCACCGTAGAACCTCCTCGAATATGCACAAGGTTTTTCTTCTATTAATGACTAGAATGAGAAACTAATTTTTCTCTTTTTTTTGTCAAGTGTGGCGCCAATTGTGATGATTTTATTGTGTTGGAGAAACTCTCTTTATATATGCAATTAACTAGTAAGAGAGAGAGCTATCATTTTCACATTATATCATTTTCCACAAAGAAAAAAGATATTTATCACAATATCCTTTTCCACAAGGAAAAGATATTTGCCATAAAATAAAAGATAATTCTCAAAAAATCAATCTTTTATTTTTTCATTAATTATCTAACAAATAAATAATTAATTATGTGACATAATCTAGGAAAATTTCTTTCCCTAATATTCTCACATTATAGGCGCCACTTTTAGCCAAAATTTTAATAGAAAATGTCTTTTCTATTTTACATATTATTTATCAAATAAATAATATTGCATATTCATTAAATAGACCAACTATTTAATTTATTCTCGAGATTCCATAAAACGAGAAAACACTCGCGTGTTAGGAGCCAACCCGGGGACCATGTACATATAACCAGTAGCTACAATAAATTGAATAAAATATTAATCGAACAGAATATTTCTACTTAATTCATTAATTCCGGAATTACGCCACCATAAATCCGAAACTGAACTCTATTGATTATAGATATAACTTATTCTCAAAACGTCGAGTCGAGTTGATAAGTGTCCATTGATATGATCATTACATATAAACTAACCCTCCATAGACTATCCGTAATGAAGCAGGATTATTTTCGTAAACCTTCTTCAATACATCTTATCCTTATTTACCATTAACCCACTAGTGATCAATTAGTTCATAACCAATACGAACTCCGCGGATCGATCAGTTTCTAGGATCAACAAATAAGAGGACTGTCTTTCTACTTCCCGCAGGAAGGAATGGATTTCATATCTGTGAGACACACACTTCTCACTTATTCCAGAATAGTGCCAACGTGAAAGTGATTCGGACCGCGCCTCTTAGCGATCCTTAACGAATACATCAAACCCTATCCTGAAACAAGTAGTAGTCTGTAATCATTTCAGGATTAAGGTTAATCCATATATGATTATCTTGTGATTTAATGAGATTTCTCAATCACGGAATTATATGAGAAATGCATATTAAATCGGTCCAGTCCTATATGACTACATCATATATAAATGCCCCCACTTAGAAATCCAATATCGACGGTCCGGATAAGACGGTCACACCATAAAGTGTTCTGGGCGCATTAATGGTGGTTTAATCAATAGACCCCATACTTTGATTAACTTCACCACGGACTAATAGTTCAAGTGTATCACCATAAACTTAATCCTCACGTGTGACACACACTAAGTTATATGGCTACATATGATACGACTTGGGGTTTTTCAGCAGTGTATTAAATATAAGCACGAAACAAATAATAAGATGAGAATAAATATGTCATTTATTAATTATAAAAACAATTACATAAATTGTCTTTCGGGCGCTATTTCAACAGTTTACACATTTGTAACGTCGACGGTTCCGGCGTTTATGTTTACATAAAACGTCTCTTTTGCCGACGTTTCTAGTATCAGAAATGGTATGCTCGAAACACCGGAAAAACGCCGGAAAACCCCTCTCTTTCATCGGAAAACGCATAAAAACATGATTTTTCTCCACAAATCATGTTTTTACATGTTCTTAATGTTGTAATAGGGTAACCCATTGACCTATTTCAAGTACTGAAATAAAAATAAAGATTTTTCTATGAAGCTTTTGATGTGATGAAGAAGATAAACGTGTATATAAAATAGATGTATTTTGAGATGACGAAGGAGATGAAGATGTATAGAAAAAATATGAATGTGTGTAGAAAAAATATGAATGGTGTATAGAAAAAGATGAAGAAAATGGTTTGTGATTTTATTTTTATCGGGTATGAATAAATGAATTTGATGATGCAGATGAAGAAAGTCGTAGTATTTGGGTAAATGTGATGATTTGGTTGAAGATTAAATTTATTGATTGTTATGGTGATGAATAAGAATGTTGTGTGTGGTGTTTTCTAATGGAATTTTTGTTGAAGATGAAGATGAAGATGAAAGAAGGATGATGATGATGATGATGATGAATGACGATACAGGATTTCACCCCTCCACGTGGAAGAATCTGATTGGTCCAGCTGGAATGTGGAAAAGTCTATGAAGATCATCCACATCGAATCGAGTACGAGACGTATCAGGGAAGACCGCAATACCGGGCTGATCATGCAAGTGTCTTACCTCGATCGCCCATGTCGGTGTGCATCGATTCGATGCCAAGACTTCCTGTCCAGACACCCGGGCCCACTATCCAACAGGTTGCTTGGGCAGGAGGGCAAGGCCCATTTAAGGGTAATTATGTCAATAGACTGAACCGCCCCAAGTTTAGGGCAGAAGAGGGCATGTGCATATAAATACATCATTCCAGGAACTACGTAAGGCTTGATTCCTGGACATTCACACAGGATACGTAGGCAATCCAAGATACATTCTTGGACTCAGCCATAAAACACCAAAAGCACCATCTTCTACACAGTTATAGCCGTTCGATTCCTTTACAGCTCATCCTTAGATTACACGTGACCCAGATTTATCGGTGTTGCATTATTCAGTATCATCAATTGGCGCTAGAAGGAGGCCTTCTACCGGTGAGTTGGAAAAGTTATCGCAATGGCTCCAGCAGCAAGAAAGAAACCGACGAGCAGTAAGAATACACAGATCGAAGAGCACATAGATATTGATCCCGTGGGGGTCCAAGTTCAAGAGGTACCCACCGGATCTGTACCTGTAGTTGCAGAGCAATCAAGACCTCCGCTTCCACCGCAGTTACAGGACATGGCAGACCACTTGGCGTCTTTAGATGAAGACACCCTGAAAAGAGTGGTGGCGTCAGCGTTCATAGGTAAAGGAATTTGTAATACCCCAGACGAACTCCTGTTAGACCCACCAGGTCGAAAGGAGCGTGAGAATGCTAGAGGAAAGAGGCCAGTTAATCCTCGAGAGGAGCATGAGGATGAAGTAGAAATCAGCATAACCAGGAAGCGTCCTGAAAATGAAAAGCAGCAGCAACAGGTCGAAGAGAGCATTCGAAACGAGTTCAACCATATCGTAGGGAAAGAGCCGATAACAGAATGGCTCGAGTCGCCTTTTAGCCCAGAAATCGAGATATATACGATGCCAGAATCGTTTAAGCCACCAAAGATGGAACCCTACGACGGGACCACAGACCCGGAGGATCATTTGTACCGATACATATCATTGATGAGGTTGAGAAACGCAAACGATGCTATGAAGTGTCGTGCCTTCGACACGTTGCTCACAGGTCGAGCTCGAGAGTGGTTCCATAAACTACGCCCCGGGTCGATCTCAAGTTTTTTACAGTTAGGCCAGAATTCCGAGATGCCTTCATTGGGAACAAGAAGTTCCATCTCAGTGCTACCCACCTCATGAATATCAAGCAAGAGAAATAGGAGCCGACCATTGATTTTATGATGCGTTTCAACCTCGAGGCCATGAAAGTGCATAACGCCAGCGATGCGCTGCAGGTTAATGCCTTTGTTGGAGGTCTGCGCAATATGAAGTTGTATGACAAGCTCTCCAAGAAGATGCCAAATGATATGGACGAATGTGTAAACATAGTTCATAAGTTCTGCCAAGGTGAAGAGGCAGTGCGTCTGCACACCATTTCACTTGGCCTTAATTCGAGGAATGACACCCGAGGCCAGTCCAAAGGACAGCCAAAGGGTCGAAATGATGAAGGGAAATCTAACGTGTTTGATCGATTAACAGCTCCAATCACAGATCGCCTCGGGAAGAAAGGGAATCTGAAAGAGCGTGATTTTATCCCTCTGAACCGATCACGTGGAGAAGTGTTAGCTATTATGATTAAGAAGAATATCGCTCGAACACCCAAGCCAATGTCCAAGGACCCTGAGAAGAGAAAGAATACCCACAAGTATTGTGATTATCACATGGATGTGGGGCATGACACAGAGGAATGTTTTGATTTGAAAAGAGATATCGACGCCAGTATCCAAGAGGGTCGATTGGATGAGGTGATCGACAGATCAGAGAAGGACGAGCCCAAGGGTCGTCGTGAGTATAAAAGAAAGAGTTATAATGGGAAGAAGGATCGATCGCCGCGTCGAGACAATCAGAGGCAACGGGATAGATCAGCTGAGCCGACCTACAGGGATAACCGACGGGATGATCGTCGGGAAGATTTGAATCGAGACCCTCACGGGGATAACCACGTCGGATACGACGTCAACACAATTGTGGCAGAGCATGGGTCTGATCGATCTAGATCCAGTCGATAGTCTTCGGACCGATCGAGAGAGTCGAAGAAATTGAGGTTCACAACGGAAGTCGGTTATGGACCCAAAGATGATATCCCGAGTTCACACAGCCATAGCGAAGGGTTGGTAATAGAAGCGGTAATAAGTCGAGGTCGGGTGAAGAGAGTATGCGTCGACAGTGGAAGCGCCGTTACCATCCTTTATTACTCGGCCTTCAAAGCCATGAGGTTGAAGGATGGAGATATTGTACCATTATCTACCCCTCTATTTGGGTTCACAGGACAAGCTATTCACCCTGTCGGGTCGATCAATTTATTGACAACAGTCGGAGACGGAGAAAAAGGCCGGACCATGGAGATGACCTATGTCGTAGTTAAGGCCCCATCGGGATATAACGCGATATTAGGCCGACCAGCTTTATACGATCTCAGAGCCATCATCTCGACATTCCACAGCAGCATGAAGTTCCCCACCTGGTATGGAACCCATGAGGTAAAAGGAGACATAGAAGTGGCCATGAATTGTAGCTTGGTCACAATCAAAGGGAAAGGAGTTGGACAACTGTTGGTTGAGGAATTAATACCGGAAGAAGAGGAGGATCGAAGCTGGGTCTCTGTCGACCCGACAGAAGAGATCTGTGTCTGGAAGGAAGAGGAGGGCCAAGGGGTCCAGATCGGGAAGTGGTTGTCACACCCCGACATGAGAGCCTTGGTCGACCTCCTGGTCGAGTATCGAGATGTGTTCGCATGGAAAGCAGACGACATGCCAGGCCTATCGGCAGATATTGCGATGCATCAGCTCAATGTCGATCCAAAAAAGAAGCCGATACGGCAAAAGAAGAGGAACCTTGCTCCTGGGAGGAAGGAAGCGGTAAAGAAAGAAGTTGACAAGTTGTTGATCGCTGGGATCGTCAAAGAAGTGTTCTACCCAGATTGGTTAGCCAACCCTGTGTTAGTTAAAAAGCCAGATGGAAGCTGGCGAATGTGCGTAGATTTCACAAATCTCAACAAAGCATGCCCCAAGGATTCGTATCCCTTCCCGAAGATCGATCAGTTAGTCGACTCGACTCTGGGCTTCGAGGTGTTTGGTTTTCTCGATGCGTACAGGGGGTACTACCAGATATTCATGGACCCCCGAGACTCGGAGAAAACCGTATTTATTACAGAGTTTGGAACGTTTTGTTTTGTGACAATGCCGTTTGGCTTGAAAAATGCAGGGGCCACCTATCAGCGGACAGTCAACAAAATTTTCAAAGGACTGATAGGTCGGAACATGGAGGTTTATGTGGACGATTTGTTGGTCAAGAGCAAGTCCATGGGACAGTTTCTTGACGATGTCAGAGAGGTTTTCGAGGTGCTGCGAGCTGCGAAAATGAAGCTCAACCCGAAGAAGTGCACTTTCAGGGTTCGATCTGGAAAATTCTTAGGCTATATGATATCAAGAGATGGTATTCGTGCTAATCCAGATAAGATTGAGGCTCTGAAAAACATGCCCGCACTTCGTAACGTAAAGGAAGTACAACGATTGACAGGTCGGATGGCTGCCCTCAATCATTTCTTGTCGATATCAGCGCAGAGGGCCCTGCCCTTCTTCAGGATACCGAAGAAGGCGAGTCCGTTCCGGTGGGATGAGAAGTGTCAGAGAGCGTTCGATGACCTGAAAGAGTATTTATCTGATTTTGCCGACAATGTCCTCACCTCGAGAAGAAGAGAAACTCTTAGTCTATGTGGCAATCTGCGAAGAGGCGGTGAGCACAGTGTTGGTTCGAGAGGGAGACCAGGGGCAGATTCCGATTTATTTTGTAAGCAAGGCTTTGCATGGAGCCGAGATCAGATATACACCTGCTGAAAAATTGGCATTGGGTCTGGTTCAAGCATCAAGGAAATTGAAGCCGTATTTTCAAGCACACCCCATTGCTGTGGTCACTGACTAGCCTTTGAAGCAAATTCTGACAAAACCCGAGACATCGGGTCGGTTAGCAAAGTGGGTTGTCGAGCTAGCAGAGTATGATATCGAGTTTTTACCACGTACCGCCATCAAGGGTCAGGCTCTAGTAGACTTCCTAGCCGAAGGGTTATCGATTCAATTGGAACAAGAAAAGCAGTCATCAGAAGAACAATGGACCATCCACGTCGATAGTGCCTCGAGTAAAGAAGGAGCTGAAGCTGGTTTATTGCTGGTTAGCCCGAAAGGGGAAGAGTTCCCATACGCACTCCGATTCGAGTTCAAAGCCACGAACAACGAAGCCGAGTATGAGGCCATGATCACGGGTTTGAAGCTAGCATCGAAGTTGGGGGTTGAGAATCTTTTAGTATACAGCGACTCTCAGCTTGTGGTAAATCATATACGAGGTGAGTATGAAGCTAAGGAAGAATCAATGAAGAATTATCTAAAAGTTGTTCAGGGGTTAATGTCTAAATTCAAGGTAGTTCGCGTCGAGCAGGTGCCACGAAGTTAGAACAAGAGGGCCGACGCGTTGTCCAAACTCGCGTCGAATTTTAAATCGAAAAAGAAGGTTCTGGTGGAAATGTTGGCAGAGCGGAGTTACAATGAAGTCGATGTGCAACCAGTAGTTCAGGGATCGACGTGGATGGACCCGATAGCTCTGTACTTGAAAGATGGAATTCTCCCGTCTGACAAGTCTCAGGCCAGAAAGATCCGAATACAAGCCTCCAGGTATGCCCTATTCGACTACGTCCTTTATCGAAAATCGTTTGTAACACCTTGGATGCGATGCGCATCGGAAGACGAGGGGGCTTATCTACTTGAAGAGATACATCGAGGAGTTTGTGGTAATCATTGCGGAGCTCGGATGTTGGCGAGAAAATGTAAACTTGCAGGCTATTTTTGGCCTTCCATGCAAAGGGACGCCAATCGGTTAGTGAAGAGATGCAGGGCTTGTCAGGTGCATGATGTGGTAACACACCAACAGGCACAGGAGATAAATGCCATCGAATCGGTATGGCCGTTTGATGAATGGGGGGTCGATATAGTCGGGCCACTACCTCGAGCTCCGGGTAATTTCAAGTATGTTGTGGTCGCGGTCGATTATTTCACAAAGTGGGTCGAAGCCAAAGCTCTTACCGACATCAGGGCTCAGACCATTAAAAAGTTTCTATGGGAGAATATCTTAGGCAGATTTGGAATCCCGAAGTATCTGATATCGGATAATGGGACTCAATTTCTAGATGACCGGGTGCAGGATTGGCTCAAAGAATTCAAGATCGAGCATAGAACGACATCGCGGGCCCGACCTCACCCAATGGACAGTCGAAGCGCATAAACAGCAAATTAAGTTTGGGTTGAAGAAGCGTTTGGAAGATGAATGTCGGGATTGGGCAGCTCAATTACCCAGTATTCTGTGGTCGTATCGAACAGCACCCAATTCGGCCACACAAGAGACTCCGTTCGCCTTGGCTTACAGATGCGAAGCAGTAATACCAGCGGAGATCGGACTGGCCTCACCTCGAGTCTTGGCATATAACGTTGAGACGAACGCCACCGATCTGCTCCAAGAAAAGGATAATATCGAAGAAAAGAGAGAGGTTGCAGCATATCGAATGGCCAATTATAAAAGGAAGATCTCACAGTATTATAATGCGAGGGTGAAGTACAAATACTTCCAAGTGGGGGATCTCGTGTTGAGGAAGAATGAAGCCAACAAATAGGACCCAATAGGCAAGCTCGAGCCGAATTGGGAAGGTCCATATAAAATTCTGAAGGTGCATCCTAAAGGATCGTATCAGTTGGGTAGGTCGGATGGAAGCACGGTACCACGAACTTGGCACGCTACCAACCTGAGAAAATACTATGTTTAAATTGCATTCACTTTACGACATTTGCAACTTTGCTCTCCTAATTGTTTGTAACAAGTCGATATGACATTTGATTTCAACGTTCTATATTCAAGCAATTTTCTTTTTTAATTATGCTGAATTTACAAGCTCATGTCAAAAAGAAAAGGGGGAGCAGAAGAAAAAGCGCAAAATTCGACCTCGACACCAAAATTCGACAACATAGTGAATAAAGCCAAGTCACTGACAATGCTTATATCACTTTCGAGCTACGATCCATCAATACGATGGAGTTGGAACAAAATAGTGAATAAATCTAAGTCACTAACAATGCTTATATCACTTTCGAGCTACGATCCATCGATACGATGGAGTTGGAACAAAATAGTGAATAAAGCCAAGTCACTGGCAGAGCTTAAATCACTCCCGACCTTCAAATAAGCCCCGATGCGAGGCGGTCGGAAGATCCCACGATGGATACCTAGCTCGACCAGATCATAAGCACCACGATGTGCGATAGTCGAGTAAGGATTTCATAATTCGATGTCCTTATAAGCCTGACAAGGCAAGATAGTCGAATCGAGCTCCGACCAGCCAAGTCAAGCCAATGAGGCAGTATAGTGCTAGATCGACTCGTATCCAAGTGTACCATGAGTCATGAACTCATACTACACTTCGAGGGGCCACAGGGGAATTAAGTCCAAAGGACTACACCCCACAAGGCAACATTTGCAAGGGAATTAAGTTCAAAAGGACTACACCCTAGACAAACGATCAATAAATGACAAAAGACATTCAATGGAAAAGCATAGATTTAAATTGAAAAATCGCAAAATGCAAATTGAAAAGTCACAAAGTCTATGAGGTCGAATCGGAGAAATACACGTCAAGACAGTTAAAAAGTCAAAGTTATACAACCAAATCGAATTAAAGAGTTCAAAAACAGATCAATAAAAATTTTTGCAGCAAAGAGAGAATCATCAAGTAGCTGGCTGATTTGAGGTGGAGGCGTTGGGGTCGGCCTATTCTTCCAACTCGTCGTTCTCCGCTCCATCTCCCTCCAGAGCATGGACCACATACTTGTCATAAAGAGACACGCCAGCCTTGAAGTCGGTGATATATCGACCATATCGGGGGATGGCCTCTGGGTCATACAAGTATGCCTTCTCGATGCTTTTAACCTCAAAGTCAGGGATGACCATCTTGACTTGATCCAAATAAGGCTCGAAAATCCCCTTCATGGCCTCGAGTCATCGAAGAGCGCCAAGTCATTATCGAACTCCTCCGACGTCAAGAAGTCCTTTTTAGCCGCTTCTAAGCGGGTCGTGAAGCTATCAACCTCAAGTTGAAGATCGTCTCGAGCCTTAGTAGATGCGGCCAGCTCGGCTTTAGTTTGGTCCAACTCCGACTTCACCACCGCTAGCTCAGCTTCCCTGTCGAATATGTCCTTTTGTGCTTTAGACAGATCGGACTCCAGTTTCATGCGTCGATCATCCAACTTGTTGACCTTGGCCTTCAGCTTCTCGAGGTCGGAGGTTAGTTTAGCGATAGTCTCTTTCTGCTCCTCCAAAGCTGCCGAGGAAGACTCGATTCTATTCAAAGCTACTTTAGTAGCGAGTCGAGTCTGCAAAGAAGAACACCTTTAACGTCAAAAATAGACAAAAAATCATGAAACTACAAGGAAAATAAAAGAAGACTCACAGCTCGATGGCCCTTCATAATGAAGTCGTGTAACTCCTCCAGAGTCATGGCCTCCATCTCTGCCACGCTCATCCCAGGGATCGGATCGGTGGAGTTTGGTGGGGCAAGGTTACGGGTCTCCTTCCCGACCCCATGCCGCACCTCAGTTGTTTTCTGGCGTTTCCTCGATACGAGGTCTCCTTCAGTCTGCTCTGACACCGTAGCCTCGTTGGGTTGAACTCTTAGAATCTCAGATGTCGATACAGGGGTAGAAGATCGGGTCGACCCCCTCTGTCCCTCAGATGCGGCACCAGACGCCGGCTTCTTCGACCTGATGCCGGCCAATTCTTGGATTTTCTTGGGGTCCGTCTTCTTAGGATCGGGCATCTTACCTAATGCCTCCATCTTTGAAAAGTGTTCCACTGCAAACAGAGATAAATCGGCATTAATACGTCATTAAAAACCTTAATCAGTCGTGAAAAAGGAAAGTGCAAGTATAACGGTTCGACAGAACGAATAAGTATCCTACACAAAACTCGAACGTCCTCATCGAGTTCCAGATAGGCGCCCGGTCCTGCCGTCTCGATGTCAGCGAAAGGATACATGGAATGCAGATTTCGAGTCACGACGTCGGGATGAATGCTCTCGATAATCCCGCACCCATTGGGGACGTCCGAGTCGAGCCGATCATGCCATTTCTGCAGCCTTTCATACCAAGTATGGATGTCAATATCCACCAACCCATGTCGGATAAAGAAGAAATGCGGTTTCCACTCGCCTTGAGACGAGGTCACCTTCCTCACAAACTCTGATACCAAAGGGCTCCTCTGGAATGTATACCATCCGGCGTCTTGTAGGCCTTGAATTTCGTAATATGGTCGGAACAGCCGAACCGAGAACTCAATTTTGGCGATTCGACATGCCAGCACAAAACCCATTACACTCCTAACGCCATTGGGAGCAAGCTGGGTAACACAGATCTGGTAGTGTTGAAGGACTGCAATAAGGGACGGATCGAAAGGAAACCGAAGTCCCTCCTTCAACTGTGCCTCTTAAATGGCACAGAACCCAGGGGAAGGGTCACAGGCGAACTGATATTGACCGTGTGATACTTTGACGTGTTCAGACGAATAGGGAATGCCATATCGAAGACAAATGGTTTTAGCCTTTTCTTGAGAGAGACTGGATATGCAACCGTATGGCCCTTGGCCTTTCATCCTAGTTTGACGCTTGGCGGCAGGTCGAGAGGACGATTCTTCTTCTCCCCTCTCTTTTTCTTCTTCTCCGGCGACTTTTTCACCAGAAGCAGTTGGTACCTCAGAAACCGTCTCCTCCGCCGATTCTTCTTCTATCGCAACAATCTATACCCTATTTTGAGAATCGCTCTCACTACTAGACATGGAACTAAGAAAAGATGCAAGAAATAAATGCAAAAAGGAAAAATCTGAGTAGAATTTGGGCAGTTAAGGGCTTACATGTGATTTTCTGATAAGGCAGAGGAAAAATGGCGAATAAGAGGCTTCTAAGTCTTGGACTCCCATTTTATGCTTGCAAAATCTATAAAATTATTTGAAAGGGCGGTTTGGGAGCAGTTATAAGGTATGTAACGCAAGAATCAAGGATAGTGGGCTGATAAAACGCTTCGTTTCTCGCACCCATTAATGCTAGTACAGTGTGACATCATCCTACGACAGCCTACATCGGCTAGAAAGGACAGCTGTATTCCCGCCTAAGGAGATCGCATGTCGAAAGGATTATTCAAATTTTCAGATCCGACCTCAGCATTCGAGATGATCTTCCCTCCGATCTGGGGGGCTTATGACGATACGGGATTTCACCCCTCCACGTGGAAGAATCTGATTGGTCCAGCTGGAATGTGGAAAAGTATATGAGGATCATCCACATCGAATCGAGTACGAGACGTATCAGGGAAGACCGCAATACCGGGCTGATCATGCAAGTGTCTTACCTCGATCGCCCATGTCGGTGTGCATCGATTCGATGCCAAGACTTCCTGTCCAGACACCCGGGCCCACTATCCAACAGGTTGCTTGGTGTTAAGGGTGATTTTATATGATTTATATCGTTATATTTTGTAATAATTTCCTCCATATTCGTATAATTCGCATAGAAATCAAGTGTTTAATTGATTTATTGAGCAAATGAGTTTTTAAACGGTTTAATCGCAAAATTGGTTAATTTATGTGTTTTATTGATGATTTTATGTTTATTTGGATATTATTACATTTTGCGATGTTTTTAATGACTTGTAGATGCATAATTGCGGCTCAAAAGATGATTAAGAGAAGATAAATGTCGGATTTAATTGATGAAAAAGAGATAAAGATGGAGAAATCGAATTTCAAGTCCACTGAAAAAGCGTTCAAGTCCCGTCCAGTTGGACGGGCGTCTGGCATATTGGACGAGTGTCCAGGCTGAGGAGTTTGATTTAGAGTTTTGAAGATTTTAGTGGACGAGCGTCCAAATTAAAGAAGGACGGGCGTCTGATCATGACTCGGCCCGATTCGAAGTTTGCATTGAAGGTTGGACGGGCGTTTGATTCTTTGGACGGGTGTCCATAAACCGACTTAGCCAAACCGCCTCTCCGTCTATATAAAGCCGCGTTTTCTCCACATAATACAATCATTATTCGAACCCTAAACCCTAGGGGCGGCCTAGCTGCGATTTTCATTAGTTTTTACTCAAAGTTTATGCTTTTAAATATCTAGTTTAGATCAAACACTTTTATGTACTTTTATTCAAGTAATTCGAGCTCAAAGGTGATGTTAAGAGGCTAGACCTCTATTGAACAAGCGCCAGAAGCCATCCGATCAACAATTCAGTTTCGCTTCTCGATTGTCTTGTGAGTATTTAATTCAAATTGTTTCTTTATTATGTTTATCATGTTTTTATGCAATTTATATCGAAAGATCTTTGCATGTTGATTGTTTATATTGATGAGAATCATGTTAAACGCTAGATCGCCATGATAAAGAATAGATCTTTGATCTAAATAATGAGAGTTGTTAGGTTGGATTTCTAGGTTAGAAACTTATAAATTTCACACCTTGGGTTAGAAAGCGTTAATCTTTAGGATCGAAAGATAGAAGATTAATAGGCGAACTTGTCTAAGAAATTAGGAGTTCATACCTTGGCTAGGTGAATCACAACTTGGTTAGAAAACACGAGATAATCGAGATAGAAATTGATTGTTGTAGGATAGGTGGATCAATAGCTTGTTCGTTCGTAAATTATTGATTAAATCACTTGAACTTGAATTGCTTAGTAAATTTACAATCTTTATTTCATAATAGATTTAGTTTAGATAATTTTGTTCGCAACCATATTTTCCTGGCTTTAGATCTCGATCTTCTGTCCAGTTATTCTTATTTTTAGTTTCGTTTTTCGTTTTAGTTATTCACTATTTTATTTTCGTATCTTTTTAGTAGTAATCGTGACATAGTTAGGTTAGATAATAAAAACTAGATTAAGCAGCCCTGATTCCCCGTAAGATAGACCCGGTATCAATCTATATACTACGATCCCTCCACTTGGGGTATACCGGATTTATAAATTTATTACTTGTTTATTTTCATTGCAAAAATCCGTGACAAGTTTTTGGCGCCGTTGCCGGGGAACCGGACGGTTGTCTAGTTTTTATTTTCGTTAGTAAGTTAATTTAGATATTCTATTTTTTTTTAGTTTCTGTTTTTCGTAAGGTAAAAATCTTTGTTTCGCTTCTGTTCCATTTAAACGGGCGTCTGGGTAGTGGACGCCCGTCCGGTCAAATTTCTATAACTCGCTCGTGTTTTACCCGGCCAGACGAAAGCCCTGGTTATCCGACGTCTGTCTGCTTATTCTCCAGAAGACGCCCGCCCAAAGAACTTGACGCCCGCCTGGCCTGCCTCGCCACCATTTTCCTCTCTGCTCGCTTCGTTAGACAACTAGATTTTGGTTTCGGTTTATGCAAACTCGGAGTCAAAAGGGGCCACTACTCTATACCCCTGACCTCGAGCGGACCATAGTCCGACCAAACAGGAGAAGACTCCGTTTTGCGGACCTCCCTGACGAAGAGAACACAGTCGATCAAGATATCGAGCAAAATCTAGCTCAAGAGATCGAAAATATAGTCGTTATGGCAGCTGAAGGTAGACGTACGTTGGCTGACTATGCCATGCCTGGCGAAATCAGGGTCAACCCGGCTATCATTCTACCAACCATCAATGCACCTACCTTTGAATCAAACTGGCTTATCCGCATGATGCAAAGATGCATCGATTTTTCACGGGTTTCACTTTAAAATCCTCATACTCGCTACACGCATTTCTAGAGATACGCGGTACAACTCGCATCCAAGGAGTAAGTGAGGATGCTATAAAACTTAAATCGCTTCCATTTTCCTTACGAGGAGGCAAAAGAGTGGTACCACTCTCTCCTCTCAAAACCATCACTACCTCAGGCGGAACTCGAGAAAGAGTTCCCGAGTCAATACTTCCCACCTTCTAAAACAAATTCCAATGTTTAAGTTGAAGGATGCAGATTCTTAGATCTAACCGAGTTAGATCTACGCGCAGCGGATGGATCACGACTTATACAACACAATACATAATTAAAGGACTTAAACTACTACAAGGGGGTTAAGATCATGTTACCAATAGTAGGAAGAGAAGCCAAGATCTTCCGATGTGTTCTCCAAACGGCGGTTGGTGGACACCCTTCTTGATACATGAACCTCCTCGATATGCAACACCAAGAAAAACTCAGAGATTTTCTTCCTCTAAAACCCTAGACAAGAGAAAAGCAATTTTTCCTCTCCTTTTTATGTGGTGGTCGAAATTTGCCAATGCAAAAGGCTTGGGAGAACTCTCTTTATATAGGAGAGTAATCATTGTCCTCCAAGGATTAAATAATTAAGAGATAATTATTACAATAATCCTTTATTCCAAATAAAAGATAAATAAAATAATTATCCCAAACAAATTAGGATAAATCATATTATTATCTAATATTTCATGAATTATCATTTAACAAATAAATGATAAATCACATGTCAAATAATTATCCAAGAAAACTAATTTCTCTCTAATTAAATGTGATATTGGCGCCACCATTAAGGGTCACTAAGCCCACATAAAATGTCTTTTATGTGTATTATATTATTTAGCCCAACTAAATAATATCCATGCATATCAATTAATTAGCCCACCAATTAATTATCACCGAGGCCCAAATAACAAGATTATTAGTCCGAATTACGTAAGCCACATCGAGGACCATGGACCTATAACCAAGAGCTTCAATAATTAATTATTCATCGAATGTAATAAGTACATCAATTATTAATTCCGGGATTACGCCACCATAAACTCAAATCGAACTCTACCGATTATAGATATATACTTATACTCAACCCATAGAGTGAATAAGCGTCCATTGATATAATCACTACATACGGATTAACCCTCCATAGATCGTCCCATTCTCGAGTGGGAAGTCTCCGTGAACCCGACTCGAAATATCTTATCCTTATTTACCATTAACCCCTAGTGATCAATTAGTTCACATATCCGACTAGTAGCTAATTAGTCTAACATGAACCGGGCCCATCGATCATTTTCTTAGGGCTAACAAATAAGGGGACTATCTCTCTACTTCCCGCAGAAGGAATGGATTCCATGTCCGTGAAAATCGTAACTACTCACTCATCCGGAAATAGTGCCAATGAGAAGTGGCTTGGAACACATATTTAAGTGAACCGTAACTAACACATCAAACAAGCACTCGACAAGCAAAGACTCTGTGATCACCTCAAGATTAAGGTTGATCCATATATGATCATCTAATGATTTAATAAGATTCCTCGATTACGGAATTATACCGAGAAATACAGATTAAATCGGTCCAAATTCTATATGAATGCCATCATATATAAATGCCCCACGTAGGTACCTTCTCTACCGACAAATTCCGATAAGACTATCACATCCTAAGGTGTTCTCATGCGCATTATTGGTGTTTTAATCAAGAGACCCTAAACTCGATTAAGTTCACCACGGACTAACAATTTAAGTATATCACCACTAACTCAATCCTCACGTGTAATCCATACACCGAAGTTAAGTGGTTACATACAGATATACTTAGGGTTTGCACCAAAGTATTACTTTACAAGCACAAAGCAAGTAATAAGGTGAGATAAATTTCATCATTCATTATTAAAAACAATTACACAAATTGTCTTTCGGCACTACACCTAACAATCTCCCACTTGCACGAAATGACAAGCAACGATTGTTTTTAGAGCACACCCTTTCTCATCTTATTCACAAAACTCTCCCACTTGCTCTAAAAGCGATGAGACATATCTATCAATGCCGCACTTTCTAGCACTCGACCGATCGCTTAGGTTGTCGGCTCGAGATGATCTTTAGGATCAAAACGTCACCGGTCCATCTAATCAAAGCGGTACTTCTCTCAATATGCTTTTGACTTCTAAAGTGATCGAGAAGATCCTTCTAAGCTATCTCTTCACAGCTTTCAAATGAAGTGATATCGGCTTATCGACCGGAATTACTCCCGCACTACATAAAAGGAAATTCTAAGCACTATGAGTAAACACCGAGCCCGAGATCAACTTAATGATCATCCTTAATCCGACTACAAGTCGAATCACTTAGAAGTCAACCATATTCAAGTTTGCACCGAATATACAAGAATATGACTCCTCGCTCTTCTAAAAGATACTTGAGGACGACTAAAACGCTATTTATTGCTCGAATCCAAGATTCGATTACTATTGACTTGTGATAACCTGACTTGCCATTATCCAAGAGAGACTCTATCCCATTTTCTCTTTATCTCAAGATTTAGAGAATCATTCCCGAGAGGTAGGGTAGACTACTCTCGATGAATGTTGCATACGATATGCATAATCATCTTATTCAATAAGATAGGTAGGATAGCCAATGACTCATTCTCGTGAATCGACCGAATCGATTCTTAGAATATAGTCCAACTCTCTCATCCAGAGAATCTTGGCCTGCTGGGCTTTCCGACTTCGAGATAGCACACACATGTTGTTTCCAACCGTTTTAGTGTTATCATTCATGAACACTAATACTACTACTTTACCAATATTGATATCCAGTCTACGAAAGACTTATCAATATTCTGGTCAAGTCCACATATTTTAAAACATGTGACTTTAAATGACCGAGAGGTTCTCTTAAATCCACAAAGGATATAAGCCCCGGCAGTCATCCTTCCATTTGTTCTAACCAAGACCCTTCGTTCGAATGAATCCAGACTGCTGGCAAGAAAGTCTCAGGGAATCATCCCTATTTTCTGCTTTCTAACGAAATCTTGCAAGAGTGAGTGGTGAGAGAGTTCAAGGTCTGGTTAACTCTCTACTTGTCAGGGAATCACCCTAGACCACTCAGCTTTGCACTGAAAGTTTAAACTTTCCTATTCTTTCGACTCTTTTCCGTGTAGATCCAATTGCTCCCACTGGGCCCGAGTCACTGTGTGGTTCTACAAGAGGTCGAATGAACCTGAGTATCAAAACTCCATTCATAGGGTTAAGGCTTTCAAACCAACCTCTATGATCAGAGTCCTATACAGCCCACTAAGAGCCATAGGTTATCAATCACCCCAGCAGACTATAAAGTCCACAAAACCACAAAACCACAATGGGTCAACGGTTAAATCATACTCCCACTGTGTTTTGGGTGCATTGATATTCTGATCTAGTAGTATTTATCAATGTAATCACCAACAACTGATGTTGGACGTGGTCTGATTAAATCAGATAGTAACTACCTTTGGGTAACCGTACTCCAAGGTTTCAGGTTGTTACTTATAGATTCTATCGTAAGGTTTGTGACAGCTTCAACCGCCACTTTCTTACGATCTCAAGAATCTTATAACCAACCTTCACTCGACACATTAAGATATTTCACTTAACAAATACAATCAACGTATGCGCAAAATCTCCAAATTCTACCTTCAAACATTAAATGCTAAATGCCTACATTTAGGGAAGTGGTGTGAACCGAATTCACTCCTTATCCATAAATTCACTGGCATCTTCTAGGTAGACTTCACGGTTTACATAATAATGTTAACCGTTATTTTGCAACCATTTATCTTAATCGAGTTCAAGAAAGGTATTGTAGCACATCAAGAACTATATAGGCAAGTCTATGGTTTCTTCCTCAAGAGAATCATTCCACTAGAGGCGTGCCGAGCATCACCCCAAGACTATGCGATAGCCTATTTCGAGCATGGAATACTCTATTCTCTGTTAAAATCGAGACTCCTCCTCGTATTCTTTCGATAAACTAAATCGTGTTTCGAGTAGTTATCGACAAAATGTCACCACTCAAAAGCTCCCATTAGCTTGTATCTTTCACTAGACCCCAAGGTCATTGTGAACAAGCAACGCATTTCTTCAGATCTATTACCCTTTCCTAATAGAAAGGAAGCTTAGTCATTGTTCATTTGAGACAAGTGTTCGAGACTCGAGATAGAATCACCCTTAGCCACCGGTAGGTCTTATCTCTAGGATATATGCACTAATTAATAGATTTTGAAGAATCGTTTATCTTAATACGGAAACCATTTGCCTATAATAGTTTAAGACGTGTTACATATACCTTTTCAGCATTTCTTAGTGGTTTTGACTTTATCAAACAAAAGTCCGAGTCTCGGATTCGTACTACAAATGTCAAATTCACTTTCTATGAGGCAACGATATATCGAGTTGAAAGTGAATCCATTTGTTCCAACGAATCTGAAAACAGAAAAATAAATTTTTCCGTGATATTCAAGGATCAAATTAAAAATTCATTTCCTCATACCACTCCCACTATTCTAGCTGAAATTACTGCCCGTTGTTACTCTATTAATCGTTAATTCAAATCTTCCTTGTTCTTCCAAAGAACTTAGCTCCCGAGTCGAGTTACTCGGTTAAGAAAGTTGCTAAGGATTCATTGGTTAGTGATCCGAAATCACTTTCCTTATCCTATACTTTCTTTACTTAATGTTTCGGTTTAGCGTCAAAACTTTAGTTAAGATGATTAACACTTATAGACATTATTTCCCATTCTTAACTTTCCTTAAAAGGAAATAGTCTTGAACTAGCAGTTCGTTTGAGTAGACACTACTCGTGAACCGTGGGATGTCTAATGAAAGTGTTACCCAAGTGGGACTAATTTTCTAATTAGAAAAACATGAGATAAAAGCTCCCACTAGTTTATCGGTTCCAAATACCGCCTAACTAGCTTACACTTTTAGTTTATGATTCTCCAATTTTTCTATTTGAAAATTTCTCGTGTAGACACTACACAATTAAAATTCACTAGAAGAATTTTATCGTCCCCAATCATGTTTCAAACTAGCTACGGTTGTCTCTCAGATCGCACGAGTGACAAAGAAGTGACATACTTATTTACGCCACTTAAGTCTTGATGGCTCAAGAGAAATATCTCTTCCAAAATTAATCGCATGTAAGATCAATAAGTACAACGTACTAGTTACTAACCACTTTTTAACGGGTCATTACTAGTCAATTTTACACTAGCAGCCTAGCACCCTGAGAGATATGTATAACAATTGTAAATAAAATTGACAAAAATAAATCCAAATCATACACTACTAATAAATTTTAGAACATAAACTAAGTACTTATAGTCTATCCTACTGCTCCAAGGATTTAATCTAATGCCTCAAAGTCGCTTAGGGTAGGTCAAAGAGGTCTCGATTAATATTGAACATCAAATTGAGAATCAAACATCTCATTTGTGATCGCAATCACCTTTCCTTTTTTCAGCCAAGGTACTACCAAAAATACCTTTTATGAGTGTGACCTCTGCCTCTCATTTTTAGGTAGACTCCGAGTGTGTCGCTTTAGGGTCGGTCAAGGACCCGACGAGTACCCAAAATCCTATCCTTTCGGAGACCAAGCCTTGAATTTTGATAGCGGAGAAGGCCTTCCTTAGGAGGCCGGTCCCAGCCGGCACGAGGCGCCACCATTCTCTCACGCTGCTTGTATCAACAAGTAGAGGCCGTGGGGTCGGCCGTCGCCGCCTCCCGCTCCCACTCAATATTTTGAAAAAGTGGTGGGTTTATCGATCACGCTTTTGGACTTGATGTTACATTAAGGAACAATAAATCATAGGCCCGAATGTTGTCGGTTACGTGGGCCAGCCCACCCGACCTATTCGTTGGAACATATGTGGCCGCCGGACGGTCAAAACTAGGGGAGCTCCGCTGAGCCGTAGTGGCTCTTCGGATGGCTCACCTTGCGCTGCACTTCGCAAACGCCACACGTGGAGGGTGAAGTCGATCGAGCCGTAGCTTCGCTGACCACCCAACCGTGGTTAAACCACTTTCAACCATGTTTGCCCGTGACTATCCAATCCTTAAACATCAAACTTTCTCGTAGACACTACGGAACAAAAACGTAATCTCGTCTAGGTAAGGTGGAATTCACCGAGAATCCAACACCTTAACCACGAGGTTTCGGGATTTTACTCCTTATGCTTTCGTAGAGTGGGATTCACTGAGAATCCATCACCCAACCTCGACGATTGAAAAAACCCGTGTTCCTCGGTTTTTACCCTAATTAGTTTCTAATTAATATCAAACAATTAATTAAAACTAATTGCGTGTTTTATACATGCCTAACTAATTTCTCGAATTCATTTGTACATGTATGCATATGGAGTGGAATTCATGATATGATGCATGTCATGGCAATTTTCCGGTTCTACACATACATGATCATCTAATGATTTAATAAGATTCCTCGATTACGGAATTATACCGAGAAATACAGATTAAATCGGTCCAGTCCTATATGAATGCCATCATATATAAATGCCCCACGTATGTACCCTCTACCGACAATCCGGATAAGACTATCACACCCTAAGGTGTTCTGGGCGCATTATTGGTGTTTTAATCAAGAGACCCTAAACTCTGATTAAGTTCACCACGGACTAACAGTTTAAGTATATCACCACTAACTCAATCCTCTCTTGTAATCCGTATTAATCGAAGTTAAGTGGTTACATACGATATATACTTAGGTTTGCAAAGCAGGTATTACTTTACAAGCACAAAACAAGTAATAGGTGAGATAAATTCTGTCATTCATTATTAAAAACAATTACACAAATTGTCTTTCGGGCACTACACCTAACATAAGTGATATTTTCACATTCTGCCAGAAGGAAAATGAGTCATTTTTTGAGTGTTGGAAGAGGTTTAAGTCTCTTCTTAGAAAGTGTCCCCATCATGGCTTGCCATTACAAAGGCAATTCAATACTTTTTTCAGTTGATTGACCGAGCTCACGAAGGGCATGGTCAATAGTTCTTCTGGTGGGGCATTTTTAAAGAAAACGCCTGAAGAGGGGTGGGCATTATTCGAGGATATTGCCAAATACAACTATGCCCCCTCATATCAAGCTATCCAAGCACCTCCTCCTCCCAAGATCGAGGAGGTGAATATGCAAAGTCTGATCTCCATGCTGCAAAAGCAGATGTCAGCTTCTCAAATTTCTCCTAATCCAATCAATCAAAATTCTTCCTTCAATGTAACTCTCAAGTTCAGATCGTGGAAAATTGTTGTCGACCGCCATATGGTTGGCCAAAGCGTCAATTTGTCTCCCTCTCGCTTATCAAGTTAATACTGCTCATGACAATGGACAAGATAATCCACCACATGTCGAATCGTGATAATGCTGGGCATACATCTCGCTTCGCCCTATGAACGGATGTACGTCAAGTAAACGCCTCCGCCACCCAATCGTGAGGTTTAATAGTCAATTCTCTAGCCAGAGTAATCCTCAAAACCAGGGTTTCAGTCAGAATCAAAATTTCAATCCAAATTCAAATTTTAATCAAAATCACAACTTCAATCGAAACCCTACTTACAACCAAAACCAGAACTCCAATTTTTCCAATCAGAATCAAAGGTTCAGTCAGAATTGGCCTAACAATTCTAATTTACATTTCGAATCGGTCCAAACAAATTTATCCGAAGAACTTCCAAAACTCTCAAGGCCCCTTGCACTCGAATGATATCCAAGCTGAATGGAGCTCCTTTCGGGAGGAGCAAAATAAAAACATCCAACTCCTGATGAGCACAAACAAGAATCTTGAGAGGCAAATAGGCAATTGGTCTGAACAGCTAGCTTTAGACCCTCAGTAGGCGCTTGCCCGGGCCACGTAAAGAATCCAAAAGGTGGTCAAGTTGCTCAGACCGATTTGAATAATAGCCAATGCACTGACCTGGTACCTTCAATTCCGTACGGTAGAGAAGAGGCTAGTGCGATGAATCTGAGATCTGGTACTCAACTAAGTGGTCCCCAGAACCAGGGAAACCACTAACCCCTCCCGCCCAAATGATAAGGTAGAGGGGAAGTCGAGCACCCACGCTCCCTTTGGTCGCAAGAGAGAATACTCAGTGGATGATCCCCGAGAGGTGAAAGAGTTGGAAGTCCTCGTGGTCGAACCCTCGAGGAATGAAGAATCAAGTGAGAGACAGGAGGTCAACCCCCGACTAGTAAGAAGAATGAAAAAGTGGTGAGGTGGAAGGACTTGGAAGACAAAGTCGCCGCTCATCCTCGAAGAAAGTCTTTTCGAGAGTGACTTGAAAAAGCTTCAATTTCACCTAGAAAAGCAACATCTCCTTGAATGAGGATAAAAGTATGAAAAAGTGCTAAACCTTCTGAAAGATACTCAGGTTAATCTTCCATTATCCGAGGTTTTGGTTGAGATGCCTAAGTATACCAAATTCATCAAGGATGTTGTTTCTTCCAAGAAGAAGTTAGCAGACATGGATCGGTTGATTGGTGAGGATTGCTCTATGATCAATTATGAAGATCTACCAATCAAGAGGGGTGACCCTGGGAAATTTGTGCTCACATTGCTGATGGGAGGCCTAGTCTTCCCAAACTCTTTATGTGACTGGTGCATCCATAAGCCTCGATGCCATTGTCTCGTCTCAAAATGTTCGGTAAAAACTCGTTTTAAATTTATAAACCGAAACACCCCAAGTATAAGGTTCGTAGTATAGGGTGTTAACGGGTCGTCCTAAGGGAGTGGAATGTTTATCGGATCAAGGAACAATTATTATATCGATTATGTCACAATTTATTACCTAAAACTAAGGTCTATACTAACTATAATATAAAAACGATAAGTAAAATTAAACTAAAACAGAAACAGAAAACTCGACTATGGACGGGCGCTCACTGCGGTGGACGGGCGTCCGATAACACACCGAAAACAAAAATATGCGAAAAACAAGATGTAAAAACTAGGGTTTTAGAAAAACAACTAAACGAAGCAATCAAAGTCGATACGAACAATTTGGTTTATCAAATAATTAAAAGGAACGGCAAGGCAACGGAATCCACCAATCAACCAACCCAACCCCAACTAGATGGCAAGTTAAAGATACGATTTTTAGTAATGATCTATCACGAATTCGATAAAATTTCCTTAAACGAATTCTGTGGTTTCGTTATCTTTTCAAGCAAAACTAAACGGCATGCATAACAAGATCATTAGATCGCCTCCAAAACTCTACTCAATTAATCATAAACGATCTCTCGAATTACAACTAATTGCATCAATTGAAATAAACCAAAGCTTGAACAATATTCTCACATAAATTCAAAGCATAAAAGTAGTTTCATCAATCTTTTGATTCAAACAAAACGTAGACAATATAAAACGATATTCAATTGACTAAAAACCGTGAATTTAACTCACTAAAAATACAAAGCAGTAAATCTCTAGTTGGTGTTGATGTTGATCGGCTTCATCCGTTGTCCCACCGCTGATTTAGCTTAGCCAACAATCATGTTGGTGATCATGATTGTTGGGATGGAAGAGTTCATCTTCTTGTTTTCTATATGATATGCGATCGCTAGGGTTTGTTGTGAGTGAATAATGCGTATGAGATGTCCCCAGGGGTTTAATACACGCTATTTATAGAATTTTAAGGCGGCTAAGGTTAAGTCGGCCTTGAACGCCTGGCCCGTATGGGTGGACGCCACCCAAGCTTCAAGAAAATCTTCGAATCGGGCCGAAGTCATGATCAAACGCCGTCCAATAAAATCATCAATCTCGAATCAACTTCTCTCATGGACGCCCGCCACTTTTTTTCGACGCCACCCACCGACGGACCTCAAACGTGCGTTCAACTTGGGTAAAACGTGATTTTCTCATCTTTATCTTCAACTGACTTCCCCTTTATCTCTTTTCCTTCGTATAAACTCAATCCTTGACACCATTTAATCCTCTTTTTTAGCTCGAAAATGTATATCTACAAAGGGGTAAAACATGCAAATCAGAAAAATATATATATAGATAAAAATGACTAATAAACCACATAAATAGCTCGAATTTGCATTTTAATAAATTCTAAACCCATTCTTCCAATTTATCTTACCAAGTGATTTTCTATAAAAATCACTAAAACACGGAAGATATTGTTACAGTAATAACTCGATATAAACCGCAAAATTAGTCGTAAAACAACTCCCCACACTTAGACTTTTGTTCATTCCCGAACAAAACAATCAAAACTAGCTCACTTTCATGCAATCCACATAGATCCTTAACTCACGTAACAAAAGATACAACAACTATAGCAAGTGATACCAACATAGAGATAGATTCTCGTGTGTGTGACAAGCCCTTTTCAATCTTCACAATCCTCTCAAACAAATATCCTCTCAAATAATTTTAATGACTATCCTAGGTATAGGCAAAGAATCGCTCCACACAAAGTCTTCCTCACAAGACTCAAGAGGATAATCCCTACAAAGATATCATTCGGTTTATACTGGGTATAAGTTCACCGTTAACAAAGTCTTTAATTTTTTTCACTTTCTTTTTTTCTTCTTTGACGACATCAAGATGAGCTCTTACCCGTCATAGTAGAATAGATGTTTCGGGATAACACCCTACCTTACTCAAATCATAGTAGTAGCTTTTCCTCGATCGCCGTGAGCTTTTGGTCATCATAGTGGAATAGACATTTCGAGATAATGCCCTACCGCACTCCAATCATCGACTAGCTTTCACACACCCATTTATTTACTATTATCTCAACTTTTTTCAAAAACATTAGCTACGCTTTCACTTATCACATTCAAACCTTCCGATATTCACAAAGGCACGCTCAACTTTGGTGTTACTTCACCGTTACTATTAAGAACAAATCTCTAAGACAAATCACTAAAATAATGAAAGGATAAAGTTCAAAATTTTTGCTTCAATATCAACGGCTTTCGTGAATGTGAAATGAATACTATCTCAAATCAAGAAAAACATGCTATAATTATCTCACGGTCACATAAAATCATTGTCGTGAAACTACAACTAGCAAGCCATTCGCTTCAATTACATGCTCAAGATTCACAATTATCCAAGTTTGCTTTGAAAAATTTTAAAATTGTCATATTTACTCATTTTCAGAAGTATAGCATGATAACATACCCAATTTAGACACCCCCCACACTTAAATCACATTATGTCCTCAGAATGTGCAAATAAAAGAAAAGAATACTTAGCTGGTTTTCAAAATGATTGCCGGGTTGTAGGTTAGCAGAGGTCAGCCGTAGCATGAATGAACTGGCCGCAGCTCAGATCACGAATGCATAACACTACAAGTGATAATCGCGTAAAACCGCTCAATAGTATCTCGCAACACTCGACATAACATATAATCTCGGGTACAAGGGGTATATGAGTAAACATGTAGGCACATAAAGCATTCACAAATAGGACAGGGATAACCAACACACAACTCACCAAGGTTTTATTCCTGATAACATAAAAACTCAACTAAAAAAAAAAGAAATATCAAAAGACTAGCCGCTTCCTAAGAGCGCTTTTATTGTCATTAGCTTGACAGAGTAAACCAAGTCAACCTCGATCAGCCACTTGGGTTTGAGGCTAACCACTTCTCTCGCCGTAATCGTAATGACTAGAACGGAAATGGTTTTCGCCACAACAACAAGTCAAGTGCGCGAAAAATCATGAAATTTTTCTCTCCGCATAACACCGACTCTTTTCTTCTTGTTCTTGTTTCTCACCTTCGCCGAGGTATGCTAACAGCTCGTGAGCATTGATGTAAGGATCTGCAAGGATAGGGGTAATAATGTCATCATCCACTCCAAAGAAGTCGGATGGAATCGCTTCACAAATAAACGACTCACCGCTTTCATTTCTCTTTGAAAGTATAGTACTTGTCAGTTTTTCCTTTGGTTGCCCAAAGTACTTCTTAATCTCGTGACTATTGACTTTGAACGGCTGATCGCCGCATTCTTTCAACGTAATGGCTCCACCAGATGAACATCAAGAATCTCAAAAGGGCTGTACCATCTAGATTTAAGCTTACCAAAGAAAAGATGGAGCCTGGTGTTATACAAAGAAAGCCATGTCTCCCACTTTGAATTCCCGATCCGTAATCTTAGCATCGTGGAGCGCCTTCGCTTCTTTCCTTGCTCACCATGCTCGTAGGCCCCGAGTCCGAATTCATCGAGCCTATGTAGTTGCAATAATCTTTTCTCCCCACAGAGTTGGCTATCGGGTTTAAGAATTTAATAGCCCAAGAAGCCTCAGGCTCCACTGACCGGGTAGATGGCAAGCCTTGTCATAGACCATTTGGAAGGGTGACGCACCCATAGGGGTCTTAAACGCAGCAAGCGATAGGCCCAAAAGTGCGCCATCCAACTTCGCACTCCAGCTGGATCTATTTGAGTTCACGGTCTTTTCTAAAATTCTTTTGAGGCTTTGGTTGCTTATCTCGACTTGTCCACTTGTTTGGGGATGATATGGTGTACCGATTTTGTGTCTAACACCATATTTCTCAAGAACTTTATCAAGCGGGCGCGCAAAAATGAGTACCTTTGTCACTAATGAGGGCTCTAGATACTAACTCGATGAAGATATTCTTTGCAAGAATTTCTTCACAACTTTGTGATCATTAGTTTGGGTGGCTATTGCCTCCACCCACTTGGAGACGTAGTCTACACAGCACGAGAATGTATTTATTTCCACACGACGATGGAAAGGGGTCCCATGAAATCAATTCCCACACGTCGAAGACTTCGCATTCCGTAATGGGTCTAAGTGGCATTTCCATCCTATTACTTTGCCTCCCAATTCTCTCGAACCTATCGCAACCTTTACAAAAGGCTTCGCCCCTTAAAAGAGTCGGCCAAGAGAATCCAAATTGGAGGATTTTTGCAACTCGCCTTGGGTGCTCCGTAGTGTCCTCCTCGTGGGACCACTATGACATTGCTCCAGAATATCCCATTGCTCATGTTCCGAACACACCTTCTAAGCAACCCGCCTTTACTGCACCTTGAACAGATGAGGATCCTCCCACACGAGATATTTTAGATCGTAAAAGAACTTCTTCTTCTCTTGATACGCCATTTCTTCTAAATGCCCACCGCTAAGTAGTTGACGAATCAAGATACCATGGCCTAATCAGATCAAGCTTCATCAATTGCTCAGTTGGAAAATCAATGCCTATTTCCTTGTGATTTACGCCACCCTCATTTACTAGACGAGACAGATGATCAGCCACAACATTATCACTACCCTTCTTATCTTTGATCTCAAGATCAAACTCTTGCAAAATTAGAATCCATCTGAGTAACCTTGGTTTTGCATCTGCTTTGTCCATAAGGTAGCGTAGGGCTGCATGGTCTGTTCAAACTACAACTTGAGACCCTAGAAGATAACTTCTAAACTTGTCAATAGCAAAACGACGGCTAAGAATTCCTTCTCGTGTGGTGTAATTGCATTGAGCCGGGTTCAAGCAAAGGCTCGCATAGTAAATGGGCCTGAACTTTTTATCAATTCTTCCGACCTAAAATCACGCCGATCACGTAGTTAGAGGCATCACATAATAATTCAAAAGGCTTAGTCCAGCTTAGGTGCGATTAAGATAGGGGCACTTATGAGCTTTTCCTTCAGTGCAATTAAAAGCTTCTTTGCATTTCTCATCAAACAAGAACATAACATCATCTTTCGTAAGGTTAGATAAGGGCTTGGCTATTGTGGAAAAGTCCTTAATAAATCGCCTCGTAGGCTTAACATGACCAAGAAAACCGCACCTCTTTGACAGCTGGTACGACATTTTTTCAATGGCTTCTACCTTAGCCTTATCAACTTGAATACCACTTCGACACCTTGTGTCCTAAAAATTCCTTCATCTACTAGAAAATGGCATTTCTCCCGCTTACACTAAATTCTTTTCAACACAAATGCGTGAAGTACCATATCTAGATTTTCCAAGATCTCATCAAAGCTATCGCCATAGATCGAGAAGTCATCCATGAAGACTTCCATACATTTCTCCACAAGTCCATCGAAATGGCCAACATGCACCGCTGAAATGTTGTCGGTGCATTGCATAACCCGGAAGGCATTCTCGCTAAAAGCAAAGTGCTCGATGGACACGTAAACGTAGTCTTCTCCTGGTCATTAGGGTCGATGGCTATCCGGAAGTAACTGTAATATCCATCGAGGAAACAATAATACTTATGACCACTCGCCTTTCAATAAGATGGTCAATAAAGCGGTAAGGGAAAATGGTCTTTGGCGGTGACTTCATTCAATCTGCGATAATCGATGCACTCAGAGCTACCACAAGGCGTAAAGCTATCTCTTCCCTTTTTTCATTCTTTTTCAACGGTGATACCTCCTTTCTTTGGCACAAATTGGGTGGGGCTAACCCACTCACCGTCGGCGATTGCATAGATAATTCCCATGTCTAACCACTTTATAACTTCTTTCTTGACAACCTCCTCGTGATGTGTGGATTCACCTTTTCACGAGGTTGTCTCGACTTTCTTAGCTCCTTCCTCCGCTTGGATTTTATGCATGCAAACATCGGGCCGATTCCTCGATATCACCCACTTGCCATCCGAACGCGAGGATGTTCTTTTTCAAGCACTTTTATCAAGAGTGCTTCTTGCTCGGGCTCGAGTTTTGAAGAGATGATCAAGGGTAACTTATCACCATCCTTAAGAAAAATGTACTTAAGGTGTTATGGAAGCGGTTTAAGCTCCAAGTCGGTAGGTGGTTGCTCAATACCGGATTTTAAGGGCCACCTTTTCCTTATGGGCTTGAAGTGGTTGATCAAGAATACATCATCTTCCCGAGGTACAACCTCTAAAAGCATCGATCACATCATCCATAGGATCCTTCACAAGCACTCCGCTTCTCTTCTCATGCTTGATCATCCTTCTCAACTCTTCTTCTTCTAGCTCCTCTCGCTAGCTGCTCCTAATCATCAATCTCCCAATGAGTAGTCTCTCTCCGTAAATCCACTTCATCCCAACTACCCATCGTAGGCTTCTATATAGGTTAAAATCTTCCTGATGCAAATTTTTGAAATCATCGCTCATTGCTTGGGGTATCTCCATGTTTCTTGTTCATCTACAAAGCTCAAAGATGAGCAAAGTTGTGAAGATGATCCACAATACTTTGATCTTTAATGTTTATAGCTTCAAAACACCTATCTCTCATTAGCTCTAACGCTTCTTCGCATTGGCATCTTCATCGCCCTCATAAATTGCTTCAACGAACGAGATTTCTTCCATCGAGGTCTCCTCGTGACTTTTCCTCGTGTGAAGGTAATGTATGTATCATCGACTCTAAGCGTAATCGACCCTTACGTAAATCGACGAGGGCGCAGAGGTATCCAAAAAGGTCCGGCCGAGAATTAGGGGCATCTCTTTGTCAGGTGGATAGTCTAAGATAACCCACTCGGTAGGGAAATCCAAGCCTCCAACATGGAGAAGGACATTGGCCACACAACCGGCTGCTGAGCGGCTTGATCGGTCTACCATCCAAGAGAAATAGGCGTTCTCGCATTCTTTTATCTAAACCGAGCTTTTTGCGTACATTCAATGGCATCACATTTATGGAGGCCCCGAGTCGCATAAGACGTTTTGAACATGTGGCCTTCAATCTCACAAGAGATCGGGTCTCCGGGTCACCTCGCTTAGTAGCAACTTTCTGTGAAACCATAGAGCAATCTTCTCTTAAAACTTCTTCTGCCATCCCTTGAAGCTTCTTCTTGCTTCCACAAACTTCCTTAAGATACTTAGAGCATTTAGGCATTTCAGTCAATACCTCAGCTAGGGGTATACTCACTTTGGTATCTCTAAGCATCCTCCTCACACCGTCATATTGTTTGTCATGACTGAGGGTATTCTCTTTCTTCTTCGGTGGGTAAGGAAGGGCTTTATCATTGTTCATGGCTTGATTTTTTATGGCCTCATCTTCCTTATCCTTCCATCTGACAAACTTTTCCTCCCTCTTCTTTGTCAGGGGTACAGCCACCCGACCTCTCCTCATTTCTCTATCAGAATCATTTTCATCACCCGAAGAATCATCATTAAGCTCCTCCTCGCTGTTGCTTCCTTCGGTATTTAACTTCGATTGCCCTCCTCGAACTTATGGCGCCGGAGGGGCTACTGCTTCCGACATCTTTCCGGTCCTACCGCTACCACTCCTTAAAGTAACCTCATTCAGCTCTTCGGTCCCATAATCCCATTGAGGTGTGATGGCAAAGGCAAACATTGATATCTCGCTTAGATTTCTTTCGGTATAACTTGGAAGTTTACCGTGGGTCTGCTTGCTTGTTGGTCCGCCATCCGACCAACCTGCCTCTCTATTGTCTTGACACTAGTAGCCGTGGTCTTCACCATGTCTACTAGCTCATCGAACTTATGCTGAGGGACACAAGAGGTGGTTTGCTATGAGGTTGGTTTTGATTCCAACCACCTCGAGGTCTCCGAGAGAGTTAGGATCGTGAGATTGATTAACCACCCCGGGAGGTGGTCTTTGATAACTTGAGCCAAGGAAGGTTTGGAATTTGATGGGCCAGTGGTGCATTGGCTTGGTTAAGATTGGGACGTTGAAATCCGAATAATTCTCGATTCGATTGAAATTTCAAGGTTTGCTATGATTCTCCATCAAATTTACTTCCTCGCCATCTCATCTCCGCCTGCAATCCCGTGTAGTTCACATCCTGCTCCGCCTTGTTGTCGCCAGATTTGGAAATTGGCTAGTCGCTTGCTAATTACTTCCATTTGAGCAACTAACAACTTAGTCTCGTGAGTTACTCAGCAGCAGATTCCTTCTTATTCCCACTAACATTGGTCTTCCTTGAGTCGACTACATGTTATTCTTTTGCTATAGTTTCACTACCTGTAGTTAGCAAGATCATCACCTCCCCTAAAAACGATCCATGAGTCAGTGAGTCTAGGAAATCTCTATTTGGTTGAGTAACACGATAGAATAATTCTAGAAGTTCATGTCGATTGTATCCATGGTTGGGGCACTTCCTCATCAACATATTTAATCTCTCCCATGCTTTCCCCACACTCTCACCTTCAAGTTGTTCAAATGTGGTTATCTCCTTTTCATGTCCATGATTGTCCCAGTGAGACAAACTTCAGAGCAAAGGCTCTTTTGACATCATTCCAAGTACGGAGGAGTGATGGGCTAAAGATTTAAACCAACGGTTTGCTTCACCCTTTGAGCAAACGGATAGAGTTTTAACTTGACAATCTTAGAATCAACACCAGATAGTGGCTCGCTTCGCAGATTTGAACGAAGGTGGACAAGAAGTCATGAGGATCTTCGCCGCCAGCATTCATGAAAAGAACTATTCTCGACCACCCTACCACTCCATTTTTCGATCGGGTTTGCTTGTCCCATGTCCTGAGGGCGACAGTCTATGCCCTTCCGTAAAGTCTTGGTCAAGATAGGGAGCGTAGGGGTATTGATTTAACTGGTTTAGCTGGTTTTGACGGAATTGTTGAAACTGATTATTTATGCCAGCTTGTTGATTCTGTTGTTGCTGTATTGCTCAGATCCGCTGAAGGATCGATTCATCCGGGCTTGAGGATCTCGATTCGGGACTTCGTTAGCCATGATGTCCGGATTATTAGGAAGAGCTTTCCTCGATAATAGATCGCTTCAGCCTCGGATTAAAGATAAGAGGTCCTTTCTTACTCCTGGTTTGCATAAACCGTAAGAGCAGTATGGAAAGAAATCAACCTTAGGGTTGATGAGAACGAAATGTAGAGGAAATTAGAGGGTTTAGAATGAGAGAAGAGAAAAGAAATGTCAATTGAAGAGAGTGAATCATGCTCAAGAAAACGCTTCGCTTCTCGCACCCATTAATGCTAGTACAAAGGTGACATCATCCTACTACAAAACTTACATCGGCTAGAAAGGACAAATTATTCCCGCCAAGAGATCGCATGTCGAAAGGATTATTCAAATTTTCAGATCCGACCTCAAAGATTCGAGATGATCTTCCTTCCGATCCTGGGGCTTATGACGATACGGATTTCACCCTCCACGTGGAAGAATCTGATTGGTCCAAATTGAATGTGGAAAAGTATACGAGGATCATCCACATCGAATCGAGTACGAGACGATCGTGAAGACCGCAATACCGGGCGATCATGCAAGTGTCTTACCTCGACGCCCATGTCGGTGTGTGTTCGTAAAACGTGTTTTGAATTTATAAACCGAAACACCCCAAGTATAAGGATCGTAGTATAGGGTGTTTACGGTCGCCCTAAGGGAGTGGAATGTTTATCGGATTCAAATATAAATCTATATCAATTATGTCACAATTATTAACTAAACTACTAAACTAAGGTCAAAACTAACTAAAACCTAAACCTAAGAATTAAAAATAAAACAAGAGTAAAAACAAGCGTAAAATAATAAAACGGAAAGCTGACGAGCGCTCACTTTGATGAACGAAAGCGCCTAAAACGGAATCTAACGGACGAAAGGCCCGCTATTGCGGACGAGCGCCTAACTACGAATCAAGCGTAAAATTGCGTAAAAGTTGCAGAAATCTAAAGGTTTAAAACTAAAACTTAACTAAAGATTAAACTAATGATTCGATTAATAAACAATAAAGGAAAACACAAATGAGGCAACGAATCCACCCATCAACCAACAACCCCAACTAGATGGTGATCTAAGATGTAGTTTTTAGTAGTGATTTATTCACTAATCCAATTAATTATCTTCAATCAAATTCTAGGGTTCCGCTTTATCTTTTCAAATAAACTAAACATGCAATCAACACGAAATCATGAGGTTGTTTCCAAACTCTCACTCAACTAATCATGCATAATCTCTTAAAACACTAATAATTGCATCACTTGAACGAAATAAAACTTAAACCAATATATTTTCATACATAGATCCAAGCATATAGATATAGATAAATCGCTTTCATCAAATCGTTAATTCCAACAAAACATGATCAATACAAAACAACATCCAAAGTGATGAAAACTATAAATTAAACTCACTAACATAAAGCATCGAACTCTCTAGTTGGTTGTGTTGATGATGGGCTTCCTCCGCCGACTCACCGCAGCAGCTTTCAGCCAACAATCATGTTGATATGATTGTTGGTTGGGAGATTTGCATCTCTCGTGAAATTAGGGTCTCTCGCCGCAGCTTTTTTTGTGAATTTGCGATCTCAATGTTGCGTAAAAAGGTATCTCCTTAGGGTTGGGGCTGCTGCTGATTTATAGAGCTCTAAGTCGGTTATGACTAAGTCGGGCAACGGACGCCGTCTGGTCTCGTGGACGCCCGTCCGTGGATTTTGACTTTGCTTTGTGACGTCCGGCCCATGCCGCGGCCAAACTCTCTCATGTGATTTCTCTCCGGACGCCGCCCATGAAATCAAACGCCCGCCCAGCGGACGGGAGGCACGCCGGCCGGATCGCTTTGAGGTCGGATTTCATCATCTTTATCCAATTTCTTTGAGCCAATTCCAACTCTATCTTGAATAATTCGACTTGAGCTTCATTTATCCACTTATAGCATTCAAAATCAACACCTACATGATAAATAAATAATGCAAAAATGTAATAAAATCCAAATAATAATAATTCCATTAAATCAACACTTAAAATCATCAATTTTGCATACAACCCTCTTAAAATCATCTTTATTAAATAATTACACTTAAACCCTTAATTTTATGTAAATTACGCAAATGTGGGGAAAATAATAATGAAATACACCCTTAATAATCATATAAATATGGCCTTAACAACACCCCCACACTTAGCTTTTTGTACGCCCTCGACAAAACAATCAAAACTATAGCTCAACTTTCATGCAATCCACATAGATCTCTAACTCACGTAATAAAAGATACAACAACTATAGCAAATGATACCAACACGTAGATAGATTCGTGTAAGTGTGACAAGCCATTCTCAATCTTAACAAGCCTTTCAAAGAGATATCCTTTCGTAAATTCCAATGACTATCCTAGTATTGCATAATAATACTCCACTCAAAGCCTTCCCACGCACTCAAGAGGATAATCCCTACAAAGATATCATGCGGTTCTACTCTGGTATAAGATCCATGATAACAAAGACTTCACTTTATTCTTATTCATCATTTTCAAAATTTTCAAATTTGACGATATCGTAATAAGCTCTACCCCTCATAGTAGAATAGACATTTCGTGATAACACCCTACCTTACTCAAATCATAAGGTAGCTATAAACTGACTGTCGTGAGCTTTTGGTCATCATAGTGGAATAGACATACGAGGTATACCCTACCGCACTCCAATCATCGACTACCCGACAAACGAGTTATTAATAATTGCTCACTCACTTTATTCATTCACTTTTCAAAGTCATAAGTTACATCTCACTTATCACATTCAAACTTTATGATATTCACAAAGACACGGTCCAACTTAGGTGTAACTATACCGACCTTCCTAAGATAAATCATTAAAAATAATGAAAGGATATAATTCAAAAGTCATGCTTCAAAATCAAAGGCTTTCGTGAGAGTGTGAAACTAAACTATCTCCATAAAAGTAAAACATGCTATAATTATCTCACTAAGTCACATACTATCATCGTTAGAAAACTACAACTAGCAAGCATCTAGTTCCAATTATATGCTCGAGACTCACAAAAAATTTTAAATCCCGCAGAAATTTAACATTCACTCATATTTCAAAGGATATAGCATAAAACATACCCAAACACCCCCCACACTTAAATCACATTATGTCCTCGTAATGTGCAAATATAAAAGAAAAGAAAACTTAGTCGGTTTCAACAAAGGGTTGTCGGATGAAAGTTGGCAGAGGTCAGCCGGAGCATGAATATACCGCGACAACTCGAATAGACAACACCGACATAAAAGCTTGTGAACTCGCCAAAAGTATTCAGAATCGATGGGAGTCAACTTTACGTGACTCGTGCATTAATTACCCCGCTTATCACACTTTCAAAGACAATTTTGGGTAAATTAGACCATTTTCGGGTGATATCGTGAGTTTATGGCACGGGAACGAATCCGCTACTTTGATGAATTCATACCCTTTTTGTTATTATTAACCCCATTCCCGAGCACTTTTACCCTCCGGAATTGTTTGGATGTTTGTGGTTGTTTATGACATTGAAGGGTATTGGTGTCTCGAGGACCCGGAAGATGACAATTTGTGGTGAAAAAGCATAACCGAGGCAAGACGAGGGTCAAAAAGTGAGAAAAGTGAAGACTGGGAAACAGGGTTCAAACGCCGCTTGAACCCTCCAAACGCACGTTCCACACACCAAACGCGCTTGAATCCCTAAACGCTGCTCCGTGGTTCGATTTGGTTCGAGTTGAAGCCTCTAAACGCACGCTTGGAAACCAGCCAACCGCTGCCTCCAAGATCCTAAACGCGCTTGAACCTTCCCAAACGCTGCTCTCCTGATGAAGAACACCAAGCCCCGCCTGTAAATTATGTGTAACGACGTTTAACCAAGCTTAAACGCTGTGGTTTGAAGATGCCAAACGCCTGCTCCAACCTCTAAACGCTGCTTGGACCATTTTTTGCAAAGCAGATTTTCCTTCACCTATAAATACCCCCCTTAGACATTTTCTTGAAAGTGGAAGCTTTTCTTAGCAACACTCTACCCATCTTTTGCTCGAATTTTGTAATAGCTTAGAATACTCTCTCTAGTGTAAATCAACAATATCTTAGCATAATCTTTCCATTTCTTAGCTTAGATTTTCATTCCAAACACTAAGAGACCACCTTTTAATTACTTCTATTTTGTACTTTTGGATCTAATCTCAATTTCTGCAATTTTATGGTATATCTCTTCTTTTACTTGTTATGGCTCTTATTTACTGCTTTATGCATGTTTTGATTAATATAATGTGTAGCTAAACATCTTCATAGCCAAATCATGTGAAATTTAGTGAAATCACCCTTTGGGTGATGAAATTGGGAGTGGGTAGTGCTTTTTATTGTTGTTCCTCATGATTTCACGCCTTAGAACTCGTTATAACGGATTTGGGCTAGATTGATCACCTAGGTCAAAAATCACACACATCACTCTTGAGAGTTGTTCAGAGAGAGGGGTGTGGAAAAGTGGTTCTGTGGATCGCATTGAAAAGCGAGGCTACTGCTTTCAACGCTTACACGGCTCTTGTGCATGATTGTCTTGTGGAGGAATCTCTCTTAGATAGGTTAGTTGACTTGACATAAGGTGTCGGGGAAGAGTTGTTCAGACTCTTAGCACCGAATTAGAGCACGCACTGAAATTGAATGCAAGAGTTCGCCGTTATTGCACACTCCCGGTTTTGTCTTTCCTTTGGGTGATATTAGCTATTTTGATCATGGTTCGGCTATGTTCCTTAATCTATCTTTAAACCGAGTAGTTTAATCTTCTTTCTTTTTATCTTTAGACTCAAGTAGTTAGATTCATTTAGTGCCGCTTGTAGTAAACAAAACCTTAAGAACTTTGATCACCTAGACTAAGCATTACGCTCACTTTGGTACTTACAAACACGATTCCTTTGGGTTCGACTGCACTTCAGAGCTATTCTAGCAATCGACCCGGCACACCGCCGTTAGAGAGTTAGTTTACCCACAGCTTTGTCCTTATAAATTGTTTTTGTTGGGGTAAATTCTATGCTCATCAAAATGGCGCCATGCCGGGATTTGTGTGCTATTTGTGATATCTTGTAAGTGAACCGAAGGCTTGGGCCTAGGTTTTATTTTACTGCTTTTTGTTGTTTGCTTTTTGTAGTGCATGACCCGGAGGTCTCAAACACCACTCGAACCTTACATAGACGGGATTGAAGCTTACGCAAGGCGAGAAACAACAACGGGCTAAGAGGTCGCAAGCAGAGGAGTTGATTCCGGTCATGTAAGAGGATAGTTTGGGTGAGTTGGGAGAAGGATCCGACATGGCACAACAAGGTGGACAAGGTTTAGAAGGAAATTTGGTGAATAATAATGGAATCCCGGCCCCAAACCCGCCTTGTCAACAACAATGCACAAGGAGATGGGAATGGACAAGGACACAACGTTGTGAATGCGAATGGGCCTATTCCTCGTATGTTCAACATGAGGCCCAAGGGAATCAAATGGATCCCGCTCTTATGCAACAAATTCAATGCATGGATGTTGAATCGGCTTCAACAAAATCGTAACCAAGCTCACAATCAAGGTGCAAACGCGATGCCAAATTGGTTTAACGGTCAACAAGAGCAAAACCAAGGTGGTTTGACTTGCAGAGATTTTGTGCTAGCTCCTACGGCAAACACGGGGCATAGTCCAATCCGAATGCCACCGTGGCCGCCAACAACTTGGAATTGAATAGAAACATCATACATTTGTTGGGAGATAATGCTATATTCAAGGGCACCGCTTTAGAAAATCCTCACTTATTCATTGATCACTTTCTCCAAATAGTGAACTCGACGAAGATCAATGGAGTGAGTGATGAGGCACTCAAACTTATGCTTTTCCTGTCACTTTGAAAGAGCAAGCTAAGAGGTGGTATGATTCGTTGCTTAATGACTCTTTACACACATGGGAGGAAGTGGTAAAGACTTTTCTACTCAAATATTACCCCGTCAAGACCATGGATATGAAAGAAGCTTATAATGTCGCTCAATGCATATGAAGGAGAAGAGCTTCATGAGTCATGGATCGGTTTAAGGCTTTGTTGAGGAGTGCCCGGGCACGGATTGAGATCGCATTTAGGTAGTTCATGCTTTCTTCCGGTTTGGATCAAGTTCATCAAAGCACGTTACATGCTTCGTGTAATGGAGATATTATGAGTATGGTACCAAGCGAGCTATGAACCAAATTGAGAAGATTTCCGAGACCTCGAGGCAATATATATCGCCAAGTAGAAAGGGACAAGAAGTAAGAAGCCCGGTTTGGTTGAAGTTAAAGAAGTTGAAGCAAGCGATCAATATCATGCTCAAGTACAAGCTGATGGAGCAACAAAGCAGTGAGATTGCAAAAGGAGAATGAGAGTGCTAAGCTTTGCCAAATTTGTAGCGGACCACACTCGCAAAGGATTGTAGGATGACAACCAAAGCCCAAAACATGGCCTATCCTCAATCCTCGACTCAAGGGCAACCTAGCACTCTTTCTCAAGATAACATGAATGAGTTGGCTAAGCGGATGATGAGTATTTGCTCGATGGAGCAATGGAATACGGGTCCCAATATCAAAATCAGTCGCAAAGCCCCCTATCAAGGCCAATATATGGGGGGACAACAAGGTGGGCAACCGTGATGAAGAATCCCAAGATGTGAACTATGTGGGACAAGGTCAAGGAGGGAACTATGGAAATCAAGGTGATGGTTCTTGAGGAATAACAACAATCAAGGTTGGAACCGAATCAAAACCAAGGACTAAAACCAAGGTTATAGACAAGGCCAAAATCAAAGCCAATCTACACAAGTGGCATGTCTATCAACCTCCACACCAAAGGCAACAAGGAGGGTATAATCAACAGTGGTTCTACCAATCATCAAAACCTCCTCCTTTGGCTCCTATACCTCAAAAGAGTTCAACCGATGTCATCTTGGAACAAATGAACAAAAACTTTATGGAGATAAAGAAGGACATGGTTGAGATGAACTACAAACATGGGTCCGCCATAAAAATCTTGAGACACAATTTGGTCAAGTGGTGGAACATGTTCAATTGAAGGGCGGTTTACCGAGTAACACCGAAAAATCCGAGAAGTGTGAACGCCATCTTAACTCAAGTGGTAAAGTGTTGAGAACTAATGGAGAGAAGAAAGTCTGTGGGAGGACAAGGCTAGAAAAACTTCCATTGAGACCGAAGCGGAGTTATGGATGGTGATATAGATGGGATTGAAGATGATGAAGATCATGGGGAGTATGTCAAGGCAAGAAGGAAGTAGAAAGGAAAGAAGCTCAAGCTAGGGGAGATTATGTGGTCATCGATGTGAAAGATGAGGAACCAACTAGAAGAGAAGGGAAAGAGCCAATGAAAGAGCCGCCTTCCCCACGCTCCAAAGGTAAGAAAGGTATGATCTCTCCTCCTTCTAAAGATTTTGATTTGAGTACTCTCCCGTATCCCCTAAGAATCATAGACAAAGTTGCTTGAATAAGGCACAAACTCGATTCATTGAGATTTTACTAAAAATTGATTTGAACATTCCTTTCTTGAAGCACTTGCAAACATGCCTCAGATTGTAAGTTTTTGAAAGAGTTACTAACTAAAAAGGGTAAGATGCAAGAAGTTGTGTGTTTAAATGAAGAGTGTTCCGCTATTTTTAATGGAAAGTCTAAGATTCCCCGAAAGTTAGGGACAAGGGTAGTTTTACTATCCCGGTTACTATTGGTACGACTCATTTTCCTAGTGTTCTATGTGATTCGGGGCTAGTGTGCCTAATGCCCCGTGCTATATATGAGAGTCTTGACCTAGAGAGTTGGAGCCAACGGGATGACCTTCAAATGGCGGATAGGTCTATAAGGAGCCTATGGGAGTGATAGAGGATGTCATAGTGAAAGTGGATAAGTTTGCCTTCCCGGTAGATTTTGTGGTGCTAGATATGGAGATGGACTCCAAAACACCTTTGTTGTTAGGACGTCCCTTTTAAATACCGGGAGGACTTTGATAGATGTTATGAGCGTGAGATAATATTGAGAGTTGGAGATGAAAAAGTCGCGTCAATGTCTATAAAGCCATGAAACATCCTAAGGTGAGCACCGAGGACTGCTTTTTCTATTGATGCTATATATCCTCATGCTTTCGAACATGTTGACATGCAGGAATATAAAGATAAATCTGATGAAGGCATGGAAAGAGTAAGTACGGAACATGATGAGGAAGAAGAATTGGAAGAGGAAGCAAAAGAGCTCAAGAGACGGCTTTAGTGGGTGAGAGGTGGACTCGAGAAGATTGATCTGGGCTTGAAGGAGAGCTAGAAAAGCCATCAATTGAGGATCCTCCGAAAGATTTGAAAATGAAGCCGCTTCCACCTCATTTGAAGTATGTTTTTCTTGAAAATGATGATTTACTTCCTTTGATTATTTCTTCTACACTAACGGCTTTGCAGAAGATGAGTTAGTGAGGATGCTTAAGCAGCATAAGCGCTTTCTGGTGGAAGATGTGCGATCTTAAGTGGTATTAGTCCCACCATTTGCCAACACAAGATTATTCTCGGAAGATGGAGCAAAGCCGGTAAGGCAACCTCAAAGAAGACTCAATCCCACCTCCAAGAGGTTGTGAGGAAGGATGTGGTCACAATGTTGAAGCTTAGGATTATCTACGCCATCTCGGATAGCAAGTGGGTGAGTCCCACCCAAGTGGTGCCGGGCTAAGGGAGGTATGACCGTGGAGATCAATGACAAAGGAGAGGAGGTGCCTAAACGCTTGGTAAGTGGTCATAGAATTTGCATTGATTATCGTAAGCTAAATGACCAAACCCAGAAAGATCATTTCCCTCCCTTTATTGATCAAATGTTGAGAGATTGAGTGGCCATGCCTTTTATTGTTTCCTTGATGGGTTTAGCTGGGTATTACCAAATACATGTGGCTTTAGAGGACCAAGAAAAGACTACCTACACTTGTCCCTACGGTACCTTTGCCTTCCGTAGGATGCCTTTTGTTGTGTAATGCACCCGCGACATTCCAACGGTGCATGGTGGCCATATTTATGGATATGATAGAAAAGTTTTTAGAAGTCTTTATGGATGATTTTAGCGTGTTTGGTGATTCCTTTGAACAATGTCTAGATAATCTTGAAAAGGTGTCAGGTAGATGTGAGGAGACAAACTTGGTGCTTAATTGGGAGAAGTGTCATTTGATGGTTACAGAGGGATAGTCTTAGGCATAAGATATCTAGTAAAGGTATAGAGGTAGATAAGGCTAAGGTTGAAGCGATAGCTAAGCTTCCTATGCCCACCAACCCTAAAGACTCTTAGGGGTTTTATCGTAGGTTCATCAAGGATTTCTAAAATAGCCCGCCCTCTTACTCTTCTCTTGGAAAAGACGTCCCGCTTGATTTTGACAAAGCTTGTGTTGAAGCATTTTCGATGCTCAAGCTAATCGCTAGTATCCGCCCCATCTTAGTTGCCTCAAATGGGATCAAGAATTTGAGCTCATGTGTGATGCGAGTGACACCGCGTTGGTGCGGTACTCGGTCAAAAATCGACAAAATCTTCAAGCCTATTGCTTATGCAAGTCACACCTTGAATTCGCTCAACAGTAACTACACCACCACCGGGGTAAAGAGCTTTTAGCGGTCGCCTTTGGCGCTTGATAAGTTTCTGGTCTCATCTCGTAGGTTCTCGGTAGTTGTCCACACGGATCATGCCGCTTATGCTATCTTGCTAAGCAAGATACCAAGCCCCGCTGAGGTGGATCTTGCTCTTGCAAGAGTTTGATTTGTAGATCCGTGATAGAAAGGTTGTGAGAATGTCGAGCCGACCACTTAAGTCGTGATGGAGCTTAGTGAGGAGTTGGTTAAAGCACAAACCGAGATAAATGACTCTTTCCTCACGAGCAATCAGATGCACTTGACACCCTTCTTCCGGCAAGAGAGGCAACTTTCTAAAAGTCGGTAAGGAAGGTAGTCCTTGGTTTGCTCTTTGTCAACTACCACGAGTGCGGTTTCAGAGACTTTAACCTTGACTCAACCAAAGGCGAAATTCCTTAGTGAGGTGGGTAAGTATGTGGGGAAGATCCTTGTCTTTATAGGTTGTGTTCGGATGGTATTCTGAGGAGGTGCATCCTGTAAAGTGAGATTTTGAGTGCTCTTTCGCTTTATCACGACAAAGAGGCCGGAGGCCACTTCTCGGGCAAAGAACCGCCTGAGTATTGCAAAGTGGGCTATATTGGCCCACTTCTATTTCGAGACGCACATGCTTATGTGAAATCTTGCGATGCTTGTCAAAGATCCGGTCGATATCTGTAAGAAGTGAGATGCCTCGTGTTTCATCATAGTCTCAGAGATTTTGACGTAAGGGGCATTGATTTCACGGGCCCCTATCCTCTTCGTGTGGTAACAAGTACATTCTAGTCGCTGTGATTATGTGTCCAAACGGGTCGGGCCTTAGCCTCACCCACCAATGATAGGAATGTTGTTATCCGCTTTCTTAGAAAGAACATCTTTGTAGGTTTGGGGTGCCTCGCACTATAATCAAAGGATAACGGAAGCCATTTTGCTAATGCCGCTTGATAAACTTTTAGAGAAGTATGGAGTGAAACACAAGTTAGGTACCGCTTACCATCCCCAAACGAGTGGTCAAGTCGGTCACTAATAGGGTATTAAGCGATCTTTAGAGAGGACGGTAGACACGAATGTCAAGAGTTGGTCTTTGAAGTTAGATGATGCCTTGTGGGCCCATAGGACAGCCTTTTTAAGACACCTCCGGGCATGTCACCTTACATGATAGTCTATGGTAAATCTTGTCATCTTCCCGTAGAGATCGAACACAAGGCTTATTGGGCCATCAAAATGCTTAACCTCGATGATACCTTAATTGGTGAGAAGCGATGGCCCAATTAAATGAATTAGATGAGTTCCGCTACGTGCTTATGACCTTTCCACAAAGTATAAAGAAAAGACTAAGTTACTCCATGATAAGTTGATTAAACTCGTGTTTTCAATGAGGGTGACGAAGTCTTTATTCTACAATACTGCTTGCATCTCTTCCAAGGGAAGTTGAAGTCTGTGGTCCGGTCCCTATGTTGTGTCAAAAGTCTATCCGTCCGTGCTATCGAAATCACCCATCCTAAGTTTGGCACGCTCACCACTAATGGCTTGCGGTTGAAAAGGTATGAGCGGTTGCTCCTACGATGAAGCACTAGAAATAGTGCATCTTGAAGATCCCGCACCTTGTGATGAATCTTGTAAGTCTTGTCATGGACTTTAAACCTTGACTCAGTGATAATTCTAAATCCATCTTTCTATCTTTCTACCCTTTCTCGCCTTGTGCCAACGGTATAACTTTGAAAAAGTTGGCACCGCTTAATCCATCTTGTCGAGCCAACGACGAAACAAAGGCGCTTGGGGAGGCAACCCACCATTTCGTAGTTTGTTGAGTTAGTTTGGTGTTTCTAGAGGTCTCGGGTGGTTAGAATCATGCGGGGGTAGAAATCTTGAGTTTTCCTAGTTTCCGTCCAAACGCCCGCTTACCCTTTCAAACGCCGCTGCTTGCAGCTTTTTCCTCCCAAACGCCGCTTAGAACCATTTCAAACGCCGCTTGGAGCCTCAACTCTCGATCGTGAATTCCTTCCCAAACGCGACGCTTCACACTCGCCAAACGCGCTTGACATGCGAACGCGCTGTTCCACTCATTCCAAACGCCGCTTGACTCATCTTCTTTAAATACCGCTTCCAAACCGCGCTTCAAAAATCGGATTTTCTCAACCCTAAACGTCCGGCACTGCTTAAGCTTTCAACCCCTTTCACTCAAATTCTTCATTTCTCACCAGATTTGGCGATTTTAAAGCCCATTCAACACCTCTCAATCTCTTCTTTGATTTCAACAAGCCATTCCAACAACAAATCACCTTTATCCTCGATTTGATCGACATTTTTGGCGATTTTTCACCAAGTCGAATTTGCTCATTTTCGACGCTTTCAAGGCTCGTTTCTTCACCCCAAATCATTCCTATCATCTCTCTAAGCATAGAATGTATATTTCGCTTTACGCTTAAATTTCGTTAGGGTTAGTTTTTGGCCTATTTTTGGTTTAACGCCTTCGTTATTTATTGTTTATTGATTCAATATCCTGCTTTTGTTTGTTTTGTTTGTTGTGTTGATCGATGGTGAAATGGTGTGGCTTGTGTGGTGTTCTGCTGTGAATGGTTGGTTTGTTTGAAATCCTGGTTGACGATAACCGGTCGGTTTTGATTGTAACTTGATTGTTTGGTGTTGTTCGTTGGTGTTCATAGAATGAGGGAAACTAAACGAAAGGAAACCGAGGGGTAAAGGTAAGGGCAAGCAACCAATGACTAGGCAAGCCCCCAAAAATGTAAAACCCTAGTTTATCCTAGGTACCTACGCAGTGGTATTCGATTGGTGGTGCAACTGAGAGTAGAAACCCTCGAGCAATTAGGCCAACGACAATTGAGGGATGAAACATCCGACTTAAGATTTTGAGCCGGATACCGAGGGGAGGAATACGAGTAAAGGATAGTGGGGAGGCCACGGACCTTGAGAGCGATGTGCCCTTGGCACATTTGCAAGCCAAAACTGCAAGTAGACTAGTGCTCCACCACCTCCTCAGAGTGCCCCTCCACAGAGTGCTCCCGAGCAAGGCCCTCCTCTAGCCTCCTCCCGAGGATATTATCCCTTTCGAGCCGCGCTTCAACTCACCGTTGCCTACTCTAACTATCATGATTATATCGGGAAGAACATGTGTTATGAGAGGGGCTAGACCTCAAAATCAGGCTTCAAAGAGTTCATCAAGACTTAATGAAGAGAGGGTGGAATAATCTAATTTATGAACTCGAGGGGCATCCGAATTTGTCAATAGTCCGGGAATGGTATGCAAATTTCAGCAGGCTAATCTGAATCCGGGTTTATCGTGAGTTAGAGGGTTAATGTTCCGTGGTCGGTCAAAGCCATCAATGATTATTATCGGATACCGCTTTCGAGAAAGGTGATTATTTAGGTTGGTTTGCGGCGAGGTCACATTGGAATACTACCGAGAATCCAGATCCATTGTAGAGAGATGAGGAAAGCAATCAACCCCGACTTGCCGTGGATTTCAAAAGGAAGCAATGCAAGAAGTCGCTTGGTGACGATTTACTTGGCCGATATTTGGAAAGTAAAGCTAAGTTTTCAAAACCGCTTTACTACCAAGGACAACATCACGCACTTCCACATTAAGGATTTGCAACGTTGTATGCTCTACACTATGATCCAAGGTAGACGCTGGGAAAACCATCTTCGAGGAATTTAGAGAAAATCAAAAGGTTAAGTTGCCGGATGATTATGTGCCCCTACCTCATCTTTGGTTTGTGCAAGGAGCGCTGGTAAAGGAGCATCCCGATGATCGATTCTCGAGGAAGAAGAATCGCCAGTGGTACCGAGGCCGCTTAACGCCCGCACCGCTTCTAACCCTCCTAGGCCCACCCCTCGACCCATTCACACCGCCCTCCGCCTACCACCTCCACTACCTCCACCACCCTACCCATACCTCCTCCTATCATTTCCTCCACTACTACCACTACTTTACCCCCACTCCTCCTCCCTCTACCATCGACCTTCCACCACACCTTCACCTCTACCTTCTACATCCTCTACCGGGGGCCGTGGCTTAGAGTGAGAAGGGCTTCGATTGCACACAAACAGAGAGACTGGATGGATAGTCCGAGGGGTGACACCGAACGGCATTGTGGAAATCAATGGGTATTGGCTCAGGAGAGGCAATGAGCTTCCCTGAGTTGGATCTAGATATTGCACTGCTTTCAGATACCGAGATTGAGGAGGATTTGCGGCAAATGATTATGTGAGGAGTCATTCGTAGAGGAGCCGGACGAGGGGTTTGATGATCTTGATTTGGATGATCCGATTTGGCACAGCTGATTGGGACAGAGGCAAGCAGAGACAAAGCTGCGGGATCTACACAGATCGAGAGGTACCGCTGGTGGTTGCACCAACATCAGCACACCGGATCCCACCACCGACGACAGGACAAGCGAGCGTGACTAGCATGTTTTTCATGCAATTTTATTGTATTTACTTACTAGTCTGCCTCTTTATACTTTGACATTTTACTTACCTTTGACGTTTTTTCATCATACTTTGGACACATTTCACTTTGGCATGCACGTACACTTATTTTTGAGCCCCGAGGCCCGCTTGACCGTATGTTTTCCTTTTTATTGACTGACACTGTGGGATGACAAGGATGTTTTTATTAGCTTATATTTAATGCATGGATGTTCAGAATTATTTTGATTCGATTGTATCCTTCCATTGCATATCCCGTATCCCCCTCGTTATGCTTTGATCTCGCCATCGTGGCTTAGATTCTCGTTGTTTTATGCACCCGCTACCCTATTGCTTGCTTTTTAGCACGCTGGATTATGTCCCGTGCATGCGCCGCCTTTGTTTCGCTGATCTCGCTTTAGGTTTCGGGCTGGATTCACACGAGGCTATCACGCGCTTCGAGTCACGGTTGCGCCTTTCTCGCTGGTCTTTTGGTCAAACAAATAAGTCTTTTACGCCTTCTTATATCTCACACACCGAGGACAAGTGTTTCATTTTAAGTGTGGGGTGGGGACTTAGCCGCTTTTCTTGTTTTTATTGTTGAATGTGCATTATTTGTGGTATACTTAGCTTATGATCGGGTTTGAGTCGATTTCTGGGTGATTTTAAAAATTTCAAGGGTTCCCCGACACACTGTGTTGTTTGTGCTATGTCTTTATCCGAGTGGCGCCACCTTAGTAGGGGCCCCTAACGTGTGCACTTCGGTTTGATTTTATCTTGAGAATAGAGTTTATTAATTTCACGTGAAGCTACACTTTGTGCACAATTTGATTACTACCATCTCTCATACCACTAGTCTCGAGACGAAATAAAAAGAGTTACCTAAGTAGGACACGGGATGACGGTCATGGCGCCTCTTTGACCCTACCATAGCCAAATAAGCCTTATCTCCAACATTGGACCTTCGTGAGCCCTCTCTCACTTTGATAGAATGGTCTCACCACCATTCGCTTTATAGCCGCTTTGTTACGTAGTCGTAAACCTACCTTGAGCTTAATTTTGGTCACATTCCCTTCATTCATACCCTACGAGTGGACTTAGTCTTTTGTTAGGCCACACTTGCCAAGGCAAGTGTGGGGTGGGGAAATGATGTTTTCTTGGTATTTTCTTGTTTGGAGCTATAAAGAGAAGATGAGCTCATTTGGGCTTAGTGTTTGGTTTTGGCCCAAAAAAGAAAAGAAAATCAGAAATTCCTTCTTCTCTTTCAAAAAAAAAAAAAAAAAAAAAGAGAAAAAGAGAACTCAATCAATCAAAGTTCAAAATAAATTAGAAAGTTCTCAAATGAATAAGAGTTTGGTGTTTATATAAATAAAGGATTGGAATCAAAGAGATGAGCTCAAAAGTTATTTTTATAATGTTGGAGTTGGGATAGTGAGATAGGTGCTAATGTTTTCGACCTCACCTTATGAGACTTTAAACATAGTTGAGTTTGGCAATAAGTTCGGGTATGTTAGATCCTATAGTTCCCAAAGTGCTTATATTAATCAAAAAGGAGTTTGGGTGGTTTGTATGGTAGAGATAAAGTGGTACACTTGTTGATTAGGTTCACTCATTACTTCTTTTCTCCAGCTTCCCAAAATATCCTTTCGATTAACCGGAATTACCCTAGCCTAACATTATAACCTTTCAAGTCCTACCCGATTGTGTCCAAACTTAGTGACCTTGATTAGTGGAGAGGGTGGTTGATATGAGACGGTTGGTAGGCTTTTTTGGCCGGGATTCAAGCCCGATAATCATTTTGAACACTTGAATGTAGCTCGGCACCACACACACTCTATTCTTTGATAATGTTGTACCGGTGTGTGTATGTTCGTGTGTCTTACTGTGGTTACCTCAATGGTGTGGATAGTAGCACCTACGCTACAATGTTGAATCCTTTGGTTTGTTTTAAAACGCCTAGTTTACTCGAGGCGAGCAAAGGCTACGTGTGGGGTGGTTGATGGGAGTCAACTTTACGTGACTCCGGTGCATTAATTACCCCGCTTATCACACTTTCAAGACAATTTTGGGTAAATTGGACCATTTTCGGGTGATATCGTGAGCTTATGGCACGGGAACGAATCCGTTACTTTGATGAATTCATACCCCTTTTGTTGATATTAACCCCATTCCCGAGCACTTTTACCCTCCGTAATTGTTTGGATGTTTGTGGTTGCTTTTGATATTGTAGGGTATTGGTGTCTCGAGGACCCGGAAGATGACAATTTGTGGTGAAAAAGCATGACCGAGGCAAGACGAGGGCCCAAAAGGAAGAAAAGTGAAGACTTGGGAAACAGGGTTCAAACGCGCCCGCTTACCAAACGCACGCTCAAACGTCTTGAATCCCTAAACGCTGCCTGTTGATTCGTGATTCAAGCTCTCCAAGCGCGCTTGAAATCGCTCAAACCAAAGCCAACGCTCCAAGATCCCAAACGCGCGCTTGAATCCTCTTAAACGCTGCTCCAGATGAAGAACAATCAAGCCCTCGCCTGAAATTTATGTAACGACGCTTCAACTATGCTAAACACGCGCTTGAAGATTTCAAACGCCTGCTCCAACCCTCTAAACGCTGCTTGGACCGCTTTTTTGCAAAGCATTTTCCCTTCACCTATAAATACCCCTTAGACATTTTCTTGGATATCAAGCTTTTCTTAGCAAAACTCTACCCATTTTCTTGCTCGAATTTTGTAATAGCTTAGAATACTCTCTCTTAGTGTAAATCAACAACATCTTAGCTTAATCTTTCCATTTCTTAGCTTAGATTTTCATTCCAAACACTAAGAGACCACCTTTAATTACTTTATTTTGTACTTTTTGGATCTCAACTCGAATTTCTGCAACTTTATGGTATATTTCTCCTCTCTTCTACCTGTTATGGCTTTTATTTACTGCTTTATGTGTGTTTAGATTATTATAATGAGTAGCTAATCCCTTTTCATAGTCGAATCATGTGAAATTTGGTGAAATTACCCTTGGGTGATGAAATCGGGAGTGGGTAGTGCTTTTAATGCTACATCTTGCTTGTTTCATGTCTTAGAACTTGTCATAACGGATTTGGGCTAGATTGATCACCTAGGTCAAAAATCACACACATCACTCTTGAGAGTTGTTCGATAGAGGATGTGGGAAAATGGTTCTAGGATCGCATTGTAGTGCGTGGTTACTCGCTTTAACGCTGAAACGGCTCTTGTGCTTAACATGTCTTGTGAATGAATCTTTCTTAGGGAAGGTTAATTGACTTGGCATAAGGTGTTGGGGAAGAGTTGTTCGTACTTCTAGCACCGGGATTAGGAGTTCGTACCGTGAAATTGAATGTAAGAGTTTGTTGTTATTGCACACTCCCGGTTTTGTCAATCCTTGGGGTGAAACTAGCTATTTTGATCATGGTTCGGCTATGTCTCTTTAATTATCTTTGAAACCTAGTAGTTTAATCTTCTATCTTTCTTCTTATCTTTAAACTTGTTAGTAGGATCACTTTAGTGTCGTTGTAGTTCCAAATACTTTAAAATCATTGATAACCTAGACTAAGCAATACGCTCACTTTGGTACTTGCAAGCACGATTCCTTTGGGTTCGACTCTCGCACTCTGTAGCCATTCTAGCAATCGACCCGGTACACTGCCGGTTAGAGAGTTAGTTTACCCACGGTTTCGAGTCTTTACAAATTGTTTTTGAAGGGGTGGATTTAAGCTCATCAACATGTTCATGTACATCATTGATGTCTGATTTATGCACCAAAACCAATAGGCACTAATGATCTTAGGTCCTATCAATCACTTTGGTTTAGGTACTTCGACCTTAGCCAAACACCCCCACATTTCCAAGAATCTGTAGTCTTTCCACAGTTCATATAGGGTAGCACCCTTCTTCTTTGAAGGGATGTTGTTCAGAATGAATTCCACTGAGAGGACATCTTCCCCCCCACAAGTTCTAATGTAAACATGAACTTATCAACATAGCATCCATCAACTCTTTAAGAGTTCGGTTCTTGCACATAGCCATACCACTTGACTGAGGTGTGTATGGTGTAGTTGTTTGATAAATAATGCCGGGCCCTTAGTAAGACTCATGAAACAATACATCATATCCACCACCACAATCACTACGGATACATGTCATCCGTTTGCTATGTTTATTCTCTTTCACTTTCATTCTGATAATCCTCAAGGCATCACGCGCCTTATCTTCGCTTTTCAGCATTTAAATATCACAGTCTTTGGTGCTATAGTCAACAAAAGTAACAAGATACTTTTATCACCTCTAGTTTGCATGAATCTAGAGGTTCTATGTTCTTTTCAACCGGTCTCACGGTACATGAGCCAAAGATGGCTTCAACACATACTTGACACTTGTTATTAGGATCAACTTTCAAATTTGGTAGCAAGGCCACGTTAAATCAATGGATCAACGAATTTGAACTTTCCAAGTCCTACTCATAGTGTCACAAGCAAGATTACTCAAGCATGTAAGCGCATCTTAAAGCCAATCTCACCGGCTTTCTACAGAGCATCACTTTTGTGTTCATGGACAGATTTCATCATCAACATAATGATCAATCCGGTTTGATCATTCAAAACATCATTCGTGCACCACTGAATTTCTTCATCCAAAGGATGAGATTAAACCGGTCACCGGTGCTATGTCTAGTGCTACACGGGCACGCACACTTGTGTCACAAAGGACACACTTATTGGATTCACCTCGGTGTTTCCTTCCATTTTTGTTCGGCGAACAAAATATCAACAAAAAATTTGCTACGAATGTCCATTCCAGATTGAGGAACAAAGATCTATATGTAGAATGTAATATCGCCGGATGGATCAAAGATCCACCCGATTACGTGGCGGAATAATTACAAGATCTAGATCTAACAACCAAAATACATAAAATAATATATCTAACCTACGAGGGGGTTTAGATCACCAACCTTTTTATGGTGCAAAACGTCAAGAACAAGTTGAGAGTCTAGTTGAGAAGCCAAAGTCTTCCAATGTGTGTCAAGCACCACCAGGTGGATGGTGTTTCAAGCCGTCGGACCTCCTCGACATGCTACCCGGAAAATCCCGAAGATTTTCCCAACTCTAAACCCTAATAGGAAGTCAACATCTCCCTATTATGAATATGTATATGGCGTGTTATTCATGTGTCAAAAGACTTGGGAGAACTCTCTTTATATAGGAGAGTAATCTTTGTCCTCCAAGGATTTAATAATTAAGAGATAATTATCAGATTAATCCTTTTTCCAAATAAAATATAAATAAAATAATTATCCCAAACAAATTTGGATAAATCATATTATTATCTAATATTCCATGATTTGTCACTTAACAAATAAATGATTAAATCATATATTAAATAATTATCCACGAAAACTAATTTCTCTCTAATTAAATAATTAAACAAAATGCGCCCACCCTAGAAAAATAGGTCCACACGCATTTTTGACACATTGGGCCGTGTCCACTTAAAATTTTTTTTCCGTGTATTTAATTATCTAGTCTAACTAAACAATTAATCCACATATCAATTAAATAGTCCAATCCAACTATTTAATTATAATTGAGGTGAAATGACGAGAAAACCTATATGCTATATTAGGAAGCGCGTCGAGGACCATGGACCATATTCGAGTAGCTACAATAAATTAAATAAAATTATTCGGTCGGACCAGAACAATAATATTCAATCTATTAATTCCGGGATTACACCACCATAAACCTAAAATTGAACTCTGCCGAATATAGATAACTTACACTCAACCATGAGTTGATAAGGTGTCCACGATATAATCATTACATACGGATAAATCCTTCATAAATGTTCATTTTGAGTCGGGATATTTCCGTAAACCCTTCTCGAAACATATTATCCTTATTTACCATTAACCCCCTAGTGATCAATTAGTTCACATACCGGACTAGTAGCTAATTAGTCTAACATGAACTCCCGGGATCGATCATTTTCTTAGGGCTAACAAATAAGTGGAATCGCGTCTGCCTACTTCCCGAGGAATGAATGGATTCCATATCCGTGATAGCACGGACTACTCACTCATCCCGAGAATAGAGCCAACGAGAAGTGTTGGACCACATACTACGGTGATCCTTACTAACACACCAAACCCTACCCTAGTCTAAGCAGTTGTCTGTGATCACCTCAGGATTGAGATTAATCCATATATGATCATCTTGTGATTCGATAAGACTTCTCGATTACGGAATTATATCGAGAACTCAAATCAAATCGGTCAAGCCCTATATGATTATCATCATATATAAATGCCCCACTAGGTACCCTTTTACCGACAGTCCTGATAAGACTGTCACACCACAAAGTGTTATGGGCGCATTATTAGCATATTAATCATGAGACCCGTACTCAGATTAATCAACGCTACGGACTATGTTGATTTTAAGTACGTCTCACTAACTCAATCCTCTTGTGTATAGCCATACACCGAGTTATGTGATTACATAAACGAGCGACTTAGGGTTTTCAGATGAGTGTCTTAATTATAAACATACATGCATATAATAAGATGAATTATTAATTTGTCCTAAAACAATTACATAATTGTCTTTCTAAGCACTACACCTAACACTATAACATATCAATATTCGGCAAGTAATCCAACTAAAACACAAACCAATTCAACCGAGGAAGACACGTAAAATTTTACTGTCATAATTTCATTTTCCCTTATAAATCATGAGAACAAAAATTATATATACATGACATGATTTCCTAATTTTCCGGACGCAGAGAGTTTTTCAAGCCACTTTCATTTAGTTGGTTTGAAAACATCCGCTGTAAATATTAAGAAACAAATCTCTAGTGTATCTTCTGATTTACTTGTGATCCAATTTTCGGAGACTTGACTTGATTGTTCGCAATAAAGCACTAACCGAATTATATCAAGAATTCAACGAAAATAACAATTTCTCGTCTTGATATGCATATACTCTCACTAAGTAATTATAGATGCACCAATTAAAGAGAGTAAAACCCACTTACCCCTATAGATAGAAAACATTATGCACCAATTATATTGATGACTTCTATTTCAATACCGTGTAAGCCGCAAATAAACAATCCCCCTTTTTCCCTTAATTTATTTTTCAGTGTCTCCAAGCAATTATAGAAGGAAAAAAGATCTACAAATTATTATATCACCTGATACACAATATCCTAATGAACAATTCCGGGGATTTCGGTAACAAATACACTTTCCGACTGAGAGCCCTTTTGTCAAAACAAAGATTCTAAGTAAAAAGGTAGCAAATTACCAATTCTTCATAATCATATACGCGTGCAGCTCCAATTGACTAGACCTTTATTCCCTTTCAATTATTTCCCCAACGTTAACATGTTTTAATTAAAGTATGTAGCAACATGTGGTAATAATCTAACACAGTAAATCAGCAGCAGCTAATAGGAAAACAATTATGGAATCACTTCTCCATAAACAAGTCCAAAATCCAATGCTAAAATCTCCACGTTGCTGTGAATTAACGTAGCCAAATTATTCTACTAAACTGAATATATACTGAATTAAGATTCAACGACCACAAAGTCCAAAACCAATTATTTTGTTATTCAGATCACATATGCAATAGACGTTAATTTCATTAATCGTACCCGGACAACTCATAGTTACCAACAATAAATATAGATTGGTATACAATACAAGAATAGATTGACAGCAAATTGAAGATTTTAATAGACACCGTTAAGCAGTAGTAAAATTTGTCTTAAGCTTGTTGGGATAGTGTATCATGTGTGGAGTGATTTACGGAACAGATCCGTAATTTACGGATTAAATTACGGAATATTAATCTAGAAAATAAATCATGTGAATAGTACAATTCATATTATTTAGCTGATCTAACAGAATAAATATCATCATGCATATCTGATTCAAACAATAGACAATACATGTAGTATGCACAAAATAAAGGACTAGAGATCAAACCGAGGCGAGTAGTTACTCTTTCCGTAAGACAAATTGCTCCGGTATGGTGCCCACGGTAGTAGCAACTGTCTCCCAAGATACAACGGCTTTCGTCTCGGATTTAGAGGCACTTCAAAAACCCAAGCTCCGGCGAACTTACATAGTGCTCCGACTTCTCTTCGACTCAATATCTAGATCTATATGACTGACTCTTTGTGGTGGAAAGACACAAGAGAAAATTCGATGAATAACCTTCATCCATGGGGTTCTTTATATAGTGGAGAGGAGGAGCCAATGCTTTAATCTGATTGGCCGAAACACATCATCAAACTTTTCCCCTTGGAAAAGTAACGACCGACTTTTCCCTCAAGGAAAAGTCATTGGGGCGTCCCAATTAATTCCTCACGCCATGTGGAATTAAATCCCGCAATTTGATTGGTCGGATGGCGCATCTTTGAATTCTAATTGGTCGAATGACTCAACGAATTCTGATTAGTCGAATGACACAATCACATCCCAAAATTAATTTATGGTAAATTTCATAAGGAAATTTTGTCCAAAAAATTAATAGTAACACCCGAACCGAGCCGAGCACGAGCCGAGCCGGCCGGACGGAAGGCGGCGGCGGCGCGCGCGTGTAGAATAATCTAAGTCCTCCCTCCTGCACAAAAGTGCCTTGCCCCTTGAGGCACATCTATAAGAGTATACACTAGCTCTTATTACTTGTGCTCACAAGCCTCAAGTTACCAATGTGGCAGAATGGGGTGAGGTCCTCCCTTCAACACCCATACTCCTACATATTTTCTACCAACTTTAGCCATTAATTTCTCATTCACCCGACATCCAAATCGAGTGATTCAAAAGCCCATCATCAACTACTCCGTATAGAGTATTTAATGATATCATTAACTCTCGATGACATACATCGGAGCCTATCCGTAAATCGCGCTAAAGTTGACTATTCAACCGCTTCAAAAGGGCTTTTCTCCGACAAAAAAAGATCAATCGAAATGAAAAAATTGAACAAAATGAATAAAGTTGAGTCAAGAAATGTGGATGAAAGTTTTGAGTTAATATTTCCAATGTATTACATGGCGATGGGATGAAGTAAATTGGAGTAGATGTTAAGTGAATTCTTGGTTAGCTTGTTCTTGGTGACGACTATTTTTGCAAGCGATATTGGAACTTCATCTTGGCGCCAACCGTTTTTGCATCTTACTCATGTTTATGATACTGTGTTGAAAGAAGGTGAGCTATGAGTTAAGTGTAGGATGTTTTGATTTGGCTCACTCGTATTTTCTTTTTTGATATTCCTTTTATCCTTTCGTTTAGCCCCGTCCCTAGCCTAACGTTAGAACCGTGCAAGTCCTGCCTGACCTTTGTTTGCCTTGATTTGACCTCGATTAGTGGAGATGTTTATGAAGTATAAGCCTATGGTGTAACGCCATTAGTCAGCATTTATAATCTGAGCCGGTTGACTATGAAAAATGATTGAGAAGCTATGCACACACACACACAAATTCTGTTTTCATGGTAAGATACGCTTTGACCCGTGTTTATTCGCTTATTGATTAATTTTTACTCATTGAATATATTGGATTATTGTATGATCGCAAAGTTGACCTCATGTTTTATTTTTTAATCGCATGACTTGCTCGAGGGCGAGCAAACGCTAAGTGGGGGGTAATTGATGAGAGTCAACTTTGCTATAATTTCGTGTGCATTTTACTCCCTATTTGTAGCCTATTCGATGTAATTTTGGGGTAGTTAAGTTGTTATTATAGGCAAGTTTCACCATTATTCGAATCACGAGACGAAAGTTGTTTATATCCGAATCCCGATATTTTTGGTTGATTTGTGTGTGTTTTATTGGTATTTTTTACGCTTGGATATGTGGTTTATTTTTATTACAGGTATAGCGTGATAGAGAGCGTGACGAGGATCACAACGGTACGAAAATCTTCCAAAACTGAGTTCGTGTGAGAAAATGACGTGTGACTCAAATTCAAGCGTTTGGAAAAAAAGATTATCATCCAACTTTGTCGGGATCCCAACTTTTGTATTTAGTAGGGAGTGAAGCACCAGTATTTAGATCCGTTTTGCTGTGGTCTTCAATTGAAAATAATTATGAAGTAAAATTAAAAATAATAAAAAAGAATAAGAATAAACAAAGGAAAAAAGCTGCATATGGGTTGAGGGAGGTTCTACCCTAAAGACTCCAACATGGAGAGTCACCCATGTGGCATAATCTCGACCACACAGTTTCATCCTGCAATGAAACTGTGTGGTCCAGATTGTGTCACATAAGTGACTCACATGTTGGAGTTTTAAATAGCATTCCATTGGTTGAAGGAGCCACGCCCATTACAATGCTTTTAATTAGTGCAGCGGACAAGAAGCAAAGGAGTCACTTAGGTCAAATTTCAACACAGTTTTAGACCAGAATTTTATTTTTATTTTTGTCCTGCCGCCGTTCCTTCCCTTTGATTAGAACATATTTACTTTATTTCTTTTGCTGCAAATTTCCCAAGAACAACGGTATCCACTTATTTATTTTATTCCGTAATTTCAACACAACAAAGTGACGATTAAGTGGTGGATTGCTCAGATTTCTTTTGGAAATTTTATTCAATCTTTTATAATATTTATTATTAATTTCTTCTTTAATTTCTGCACTTTTATTTTTATTATGCATAGCCAAATTTTCTGATAGCTAGATTATGTGATGGATTGCGAAATTGATGCCTAAACGAAGATCTAGGGATGAGTAGAGCTTAAAAATTAAATCTTTTGAGTTGTTGTGTCATAAAATTTGATCTTAATGCTTGAATTAAACTGATCTCTTGATTCATGATTTCACACACGAACTTTATAAATGTATTTTGCGAGGGAGTGTGCGAACTAAAATTTTAGGAGTGTCATGCACGAACTAGTCGAGTTCTTCGCAGCCTGTTCCTTGGTACGGTTTTTCTTGCTAAGCCGTGAATTCGGTGGATGTGGAGCGTCTTATAGTTCTTAATCATATTAGGTCAATTAAATTCCATAGAGGGGACTGTTGAACCAAATATAGGGTAACTAGGCTGTGATATTAGCGCCTAGGGACCAGTGTAGGAGATTGCACCCACAACACATTCATTAGAAGCTATTGGTTGGCTGGTAGGTGAAGGCTCGTTCCTAGTTATTCGGTAAAGGTATTATCTGTACTAAGCCTCTTGATCTTCTTCCCCAACTGATTTTCAACTAGAGTCTTCCATTGCATGAAGTTCTTGAATGCCTCACTTTGGTGTTTCATCATCACCACCCAAGTCATCCTTGAATAGTCATCTATGAATGACAGAAAATATTTGTGACTGATGAAGTTTGTTGAATTACAAACAAATAAAAACAAAATGCATAATTTTATTGATTCAAGTAAAAGTTACAAAGTTACAATGTATGTTCAATGTGGCTGATCATGGGGTATTTATAACATCATACACCTCATTATCAGTTACAAGTAAGTTTCAAATGGTTATAACAAACTAACCGCTTTCTAGTTTACAACATACTGCAAATGATCAGCAGACTGTTGACCATCAACAGGCTACTGAGGTTTCCATACTATCGGTAGGCTGCTGATGTCTTCATATCATCAGCAGCTTGTGCACTCAGCATTCCTTTCTGTTTATATACTGTAACACCCCCCTCAAGCTGAGAGTGGTACATGAACAGTTTGCACTCAGCATTCCTTGTAGCCACTTGAAGTCTGGAAGATTGTTGAAACTCCCAATTTATCTAGTAGATAAAAGAAAATAGGTGCATCCAAGGCCTTGGTGAGGATGTCAGCTATTTGTTCTTTTGTATTGATTGGAAGAAGTTTGATGAGTCCTGATTTGGCTTTGTCTCACAACATGGAAGTCAAATTCAATGTGTTTGGTTTTTTCATGAATAATCTAATTCTTGTTTCTCGTATATCGAGAAAAGTAAGTTATTTTTCTAAAGTTCCAATTCTAGCTTGAAATTCGATGCTTGTATTATTACTTTGGGGTTTTTAGAATAAAGAGAATGGGTGTAAAAAAGGAAGTTTTAGTTAGTGTCAACGAGAATCTTGAGCAATGTGCATTGCACTAGCATTGTCACAGAATAACACATCAGGCTACTGGATTGGTATTTGTAAATCATGTAGTATATAAATAAGCCACTGGATTTCACAAAATGCATTTGCCATGGCCTATACTCGACCTCGATGAGCTTAGCAATAGTTGTTTGTTTGTTTGCCTTTTAGGAGATTGGAGAATCTCCTAGGAACATCATATAACCTGATACTGATCTTCTTGTTTCAGGACAACCAGCCCAATCACTATCTATAAAACCCTTAAGTACAAGATTATTGTCTTGTAGGAATTAGATTCCTTGGCCAGGATTGGTTTTCAAGTACCTCAGCAGTCTATAAGCTGCATTCATGTGATTTTCAGTTGGAGTGTCTAGAAATTGACTTAGTTGATGTACTGCAAAGGCAATATCTGGTATGGTAAAAGTGAGGTAAATAAATTTACCTACTAGAGATCTGTATACAGTGTTATCTTCTAAAAGAGGTGAATCACCATGTTGTAAAGTCTGCTTGGACTCCATAGGTGTCTTAGCAGGTTTGGCTCCCAAAAATTCATATTCTTCTAGGAGGTTAAGTGTATATTTTCTTTGTGAAATGGATATCCCTTTGGGACATCTAGCAGCCTCAATGCTTAGGAAATATCTCAATTTTCCAAGATCTTTGATTGTGAAGTATCATTAACTTTCTGAATCAACTCTTAACTAGGGCTAGCAACTATAATGTCATCCACATATACCAATAGGGCAATAAATGACTGTTCTGAACCTTTTGTGAATAAGATATGATCATGTTTGGATTGAATGAATCCTTGAGCCTCTAATGATTCAGTTAACTTGCAATTCCATTGTCTGCTAGCTTGTTGGAGACCATATAGTGACTTGGTAAGTTTGCAAACTTGGTTTGGTTTGGTTGCTACACATAACTGCATGTTCACTTCTTCATGGAGATCTTCATGTAGAAAGATAGTTTTGACATCCATTTGATGTAAATGCCAGTTGTTAGTTGCTCCTGCTGCAAGTAAGGTTCTGACTGTAGTAATCTTGACAACAGGGGAAAAGGTTTCTTGATAATCAATCCCATATGTCTGAGTGTAGCCTTTAGCTACTATTCTGTCTTTGTATCTCTCTACTGATCCATCAGGATTATGTTTGATTCTGTATAACCATTTGCAACCTATGGGTTTCTTGCCTGGGGGTAGATCAACTATCTCTTAAGTGTGAGTCTTCTGTAAAGCTTCAAGTTCTTTGTTCATTGCCTCCTTCCATTCATCATGCTTGACAGCTTGATTGTAGGTCTTAGGCTCTTTGACTATATAAATAGAATTAATGAATCTGGCTTAGTCTGCTGAGAGATTGTCCAGGCTCATTACTACACTCAGCTGATGTGGAGTCTACTGAACACTATGAGCACCTCCTTGATAAAAGTTTGGTGCTTTCCTTGTTCTTGTGGACCTTCTCAGTTGTGTGGGTTTAGGTGCCTAATTTACTGGTGCATGCCTTTCATTGGATGTTTCTGCAGCTGCTGATCCCATTGTGGATTGGTCTGCTGACTCATTCAGCGGGTCATCAAAAATGTCCATTACTGGCAAAGGAACATGCATGTCAGCAAGATATCTAGGCTTTTCCAACACCTGCTGAAAAAGAGCAAAATAATTTTCATGGAATTGAGTATTTCTAGCAACAAAGATGTCTTTGTTGGTAATATCTAAGAGAATACCACCGTTGGTGGTGGTTGAATTCCCAAGATAGACACAAGTCCTACATCTTGAGTCAAATTTTGTCCGATACTACTGAAGTGTGCAGGAAAAAACTAAGCAACCAAAAACTTTGAACACAGAATAGTCTGGTTTTGTGCCATAAAGAACTTCATGTGGAGTGCTTTCCTTCAGCAGTGGTGTAGGTGTGGCATTAATCAACTTTACAACATGTAAAAGATAAAAACCCCAATATTCAATGGGTAGATTAATTTGGAACCTCAAACCTCTTGCAACATTCGCTGATGTTTTCTTTCAACAATACTATTTTGTTACGTGTACTTACACAAAGATGTCTATTGTATGATACCACTGATGAGCATAAAATTTAGTATCTTTGAAACTTTGCTCCATTGTTAGATCTAATCACTTCAATAATTTTATGAAACTGAGTAGAAACATATTTAACAAAAGATTTAACAAGGTCAGAAGTTTCAGATTTTTGCCTAATAAGAAAAACCCAAGTAAATCTAGAAAAATCATCTACAACAGTAAGAAAATATTATTGTCCATTCACGGTGTCTTTGTCTTAGAGGACCCCAAATGTCCATATGAACAAGGTCAAAAGTAGCATTCTGAAGAGGTGGTACTTAAGGGAAAGGATTTTCTTCAATTTTTCCATAGGATAGACATAACAAAGATTATGATTACAAAATTTGACATCAACAGACTATGAACTGATGACTTGCAGTCTCTTATTTGGCAAGTGTCCAAGTCTGCAGTGCCATAAAAGTGCATCATCTATCTATCAGATAAAGTTTGATTGTCTACAACATTGGAAATAGAAAGTCTAATTGGTTGATCCATGACATAAAGTCCTCTCTATAATTTAGCTAATCCACTCATGTTCTTGTTCTTGTCCTACAAAACGCACTTGTTAGCAGAACATATAGCTGCACCTTTTGTATGATTAATAAAAGAAGGTAAAGAAAAAAGGTTATACTTAAAACCAGGAATACAAAACATATCATGTAAGACCAGTTGAGTGTTGATCCTCACTTGACCTGTATATGTGACAGAGACATTATTTCCATTAGGTTGGCAAGTGAGTAATGTGTGACATTATCAGCAGGTTGGCCAACAGCAAATCCTGCTTGTCTAGGATGATCATTCAGTAGAGCCATCGACTTGTCAAGTTGCTGTGTAGTAAGATTGGGAAACCCTGGTCTGGCAGACCTTGGTGTAGCAAACATGCTTGGTGTCTGATCTTCTTCTGTTGATTGCTCATATTCTACCATATTGGCTCTTTTTTGTTTGAGACCAGGGGAAAAATAGGCTTCTTGTAACAAGTCACCTCAGTATGAGCATTATATCCATAAAGGCTACATTACATCTTTTTGGGATTTTTAGGCATGGGATTTTCAGTAGAGTTAGGTCTGCTAACAATCTGATGTTGTCCCTGTCCATTCTTTTGTAACAATAGGACCATGGAATCTTGATTCTTGGCATTGTTGGCCACATATGACTACTGTCTCTCAAACTTGATTGCCATTACAAATACATCATAAATTTCTGGAAATGCATCATCAACATTGCTTGTGAGACCATTGGTTCAAATTCATCCCTTAATCGTTTGAGGAATTTCATGACATGTTCAGCCACCATATAATACATCAGATTGTTGACATTGAGGATCACAGGAACAGACTGTTACAGGCTTGATGGTCTTGATTTCTTCCCAAAGAATCATCAACTTTGTGAAATATTGATTCACAAAGTGCATTGCTCTAACCGAGAGATGCATTTCTTCAAGAAGAACTGAAAGCCTCAATGCATCAACATTTGAAAACCTTGCTGCAAGATTCTTCCAAACTGCATATGCATTCTTGAAGTACATCAAACTTTTCGCAATGGTGTTTTCAACAGAGTTCAAGATCCATGATCTCACCATTGTATCACATTGCCTCCATGCATGGAAGTCTGCTGAATTTGCTTCGGCCTTTTTATTGTGCCGTCTACGAAGCAAGTCTTATTCTTGGTGCTCAACACCATCTCCATGGACATTTTCCAGGGATTATAGTTATTTCCATTCATCAATGGCTGAACCTAAACCAGAGAAGGATTCTCATAAGGATGAACATAGAATGGATCAAGAACTCCAGAATTGATTCTCAAATCAACAATGATAGTGAAAAAACCGATCAAGAGCTGATCAAAACAGAGAAAGTGATGACAGTATACTCTCAAGAAACTGAAACTCAGAGAAAGGTGAAGAACACTCTCAAGTTTCTTCAAAAAACGCAGGAAAGCTTTTAGAAATTCTCAAATTTCTGTTGCGATATCATGATGAAGTTTGTACAATTACAAACAAATAAAAACAAAACCCGAAATTTTATTGATTCAAGTAAAAGTTACAAAGTTACAATGTATGTTCAATGTGGCTGATCATAGGGTATTTATAATATCATACACCTCATGAATCAGTTACAAGTAAGTTTCAAACGGTTATAACAAACTAACCGCTTTCTAGTTTACATCATCTTTGCAAGTGATCGTGAGATGCAAACCATCGGCGATTGCTTTGAGTTTCCATACTATCATCAGTTTCTTTGATGTCTTCATATCATCAGCAGCTTGTGCACTCAGCATTCTTTTCAGCTTATATACTGTAAAAGTGACCACCCAATGACTCCACATTTGATGGCCCTCAACAATCAGAATGAATGTAATCAAGTGATGACTATGTATTGTGTACCCCTTTTGAGAACTTGCCCCTATGAAGCTTCCCAAACACACAATGTTCACAGAAGTCCAGATTCTTGACCATACATCATCTAAGATGATTATTCTGAGAAAGAACCTGCATCCCCTTTTAACCCATGTGATCCAGTCTCATATGCCACAGTTTTGAAACACATGGTGATGAACCTCGGCAGATGCCCAGCGGCGAGAACCGAGAGCAATTTGAACCTTGTAGTATATACAAGGTCCCTTTCTTGACTCCCTTAAGAATCTCAACTGAGTTTTTATAGACACTGAACATCACCTTCACTTTTGAAATTGAACTCCCTGTTGTCCAAAAGACAGATACATACCAAGTTCTTGGTAATCTGTGGAACATGTCTAACTTCACACAGTTTACAGAATCTTCCATCCTCTGTCCTCAACTGCACTGAGCCAATCCCAACTACCTTGCAGACCTTGTTGTTTGACATAGATATATGACCATCATCTATCTACTGATATCTTGACAACCACTATCTCTGAGGGCAAACATGAAAGGATGCCCCAGAGTCCAGAATCCACACATCAGTATGATGTGCTGATTCTCTTGCCACTAGAACCATGTCCTCATCTAAGTCATGCTCAATTTCTTCTGGCCAATTTCTGCGAGAAACTATTCTCATCTTTGTTTCTTCCTCTTTGGGCAATTGGACTTCCAATGTCCCTGCTCCTTACAGTAATTGCAAACATGAAAGACTGCACAAAGTTCTCATAGGAAGCTGGTAATGAAACCAGCAAAATCAACGCAGCATCTTCATGCTCAATCTTAACATCAATATTCCTGAAATCAAGTAATATTGTGTTCAACTATCAAGGTGATCTCTCAACTGAGCCCCTCATGCATTGATGAGAGTCAACTTTGCGATAATTTCATGTATATTCTACTCCCTATTTGTAGCCTAGTAGATGTAATATTGGGGTAGTTAAGTTGTTTTTATAGGCACGTTTCACCACGATTCGAATCACGAGACGAAAGATGTTTACATCCGAAATCCCGATATTTTTGGGTGATTTTTATGTATTTTATTGGTATTTGTCATGCTTGGGTATGTGGTTTATTTTTATTACAGGTATGACGTAATAGAGACCGTGATGAGGATCACAACGGTACAAAAATCGTCCAAAATTGAGTTTGTGTGAGAAAATGACGTGTGACTCAAATTCAAGCGTTCGGAAAAAAGATTATCATCCAACTTTGTCGGGATCCCAACTTTTCTGTTTAGTGGAGAGTGAAGCACCAGTATTTTGATCCGTTTTGCTGCGGTCTTCAATGGAAAATAATTATGAAATAAAATTAAAAATAATGATAATAATAAACAATATAATAAACAAATAATATTGGTTGACGGGGCCCACGCCCATTACAAAGCTTTTAATTAGTGCGGTGGGCGAAAGCGAGGTGCTTTTATTTTGGGCGTGAATTTTCCGGAAAAGAGGGACGGCAATTAGATTATTAAATGAGTCACTTAGATCAAATTTCAATCTGATTTTAAACGAAATTTTATTTTTATTTTTGCCTTGCTGCTGTTCCTTCCCTTTGATTAGAACATATTTATTTTGTTGCAAATTTCCCAAGAACAACGGCATCATCTTATTTATTTTATTCTTTGATTTCAACACAACAAAGTGACGATTCGAGTAGTGGATTGCAACAGTTTCTTTTGGTAAATTTTATTCAATCTTTTTATCATGTTTATTATTAATTTCTTCTTTAATTTCTGCACTTCTATTTTCATTATGCATAGCTAAATTTTCTGATAGCTAGATTATGTGATGGATAGCGAAATTGATGCCTAAACAATGATCTAGGGATGAGTAGAGCTTAAAAATTAAATCTTTTGAGTTGTTGTGTCCTAAAATTTGATCTTAATGCTTGAATTAAAATGATCACTTGATTTATGATTTCACACACGAACTTTATAAATGTATTTTGCGAGGGAGTGTGCGAACTAGGATTTTAGGAGTGCCATGCACGAACTAGTCGAGTTTTTCGCAGCCTGTTCCTTGGTAAGGTTTTTCTAGCTAAGTCGTGAATTCGGTGGATGCGGAGCGTCTTATAGTTCTTAATCATATTAGGTCAATTAAATTCCATAGAGGGGACTGTTGAACCAAATATAGGGTAACTAGGTTGTAGCATTAGCGCCTAGAAACAGTTTAGGAGATTGCACCCACAACACATTCATTAAAAGCTATTGGTTGGCTGGTAGGTTAAAGCTCGTTCCTAGTGATTCGGTAAGGGTATTATCAGTAGTGTCCTGATGATAATTTAGCTATTCGTTTATCATACTATTAAAGTTATCGTTTTTATTTGCTTAGTTATAACTACTTTCACATCATTTGTGAGCCTAAACCAAATACAGAAATTGGTTGTGATACTTGACCAATTCCTCGTGCGATACAACCTTGCGTGCCGTTGTAGTACAACCGAACTTGTACTCGGCCAGTTAAAGTTGGTTTGCTACAATTTGCCCATCAAGTTTTCTGGCGCCGTTGCCGGGAATCGGTCAATATCAGAAAATCACATGTGTATCTAGGATTATGTATTTTTATTTTTTCTATTTTGATGTTTTGTTGAAGAGTCACACCACCTACTCTGGTAGTGGTAGTGACTTGATACCTTGATTGTGTTCTTGTTTTTTCCCCTGAGTCACAGGTATGGATCCGTATGGCCAAGGAGGCTCTTTCCCTTACTGATTTGGAGGATTCAATTTTGATGGTATGGGACCCTATTATCAGTTCAACTCATACACATCACCTTACCACAATGAGTGGGAGGGTCCTCCAAGCTCTCAATTTCAACACCCCAACGCTTATCCGCAATACTTTCAGCTGCCATAGGATACTCCATCGCCAAGAGCACAATCGAGATTTTGTTGGAGCAACTTAGTCAGGATCTAAAAGAATTGAAGGATTCCCAGCACCGCTTGGAATCTTAGGTGGTTGATCTGGCAAGTCTGGGTAGGGCAGTTGGTTGAGCAGAGGAGTCTTAAAGGAAGCATTAAAGAAGAAGAAGGTTTTCAATCTCCACCGTCTCTCCCTGAGGTAATCACTCATGAGGATGCCATGAAAAAGGTATGAATATTGTCCCCGTTGAATTATCAATTCCTTCTTCAGTGAGCCCTGTTGAGACACATGTAGAGGTGAGTCCTTTTGATTCTTTAGATGCTCTTGTTGAGCCAACTTTTTATTATGTGGTGCATGAATCACTCCTAATTGGTATATGCTCTGTTTCGGGGAAAGTGAGTTCGTTGGGTTGCATGATGAATTCCTTGAGTCAATCTTGGTGGAAGGGATTGAGCCCCTTTTCTTTCGTGTGCCATTTTGATGGGGCGCTCAATTCCCATGATTTGTGTAGGGAGAAGCAACAATTCGCTCTCCTTTGGTATAACTATCCTTAGCATAATTGGGGAAGAAAGTCGAACTAAGGACTTTAAACTTAGAATGTTTTAGGTAGTTTGTTTTTCATTTCACTCGTATTTCTTTGTTTCACTTTTAATTTCTAAATAAGTCGAGCTAACGACATTAAACAAAAGCGCTTATGGGAGGTAACCCACTTTTTCTTAGATTCTTAGGATTGTTTTTGAGAAGTGATGAAAATTTGACGACGCATCTTGAATTCCGTTGCATGCCTTGTGATATTCTATATATCTGTTTTATATACATCTCCATACTTATGCTTAACTACGCTTAAGGTTCCGGCCTTTCGTCGTAGTGGATTCTTGGTTTTCTTTTTTGTGATTGCACATGTACCACAGGAGATACATTGGCGGTTATCATTTTGCGTGGTGGCGCCCTATTTTACATTCAACTAATTCTTTCTTTCTTTTATTTTATCACTCACACACCGGAGGCGGTGTTCCGTTTTAAGTGGGTGGTGGTAGACTTAGCTTCACTTGGCTACTTGTGTTTAAATTTGAAGCATCGAATAAGTTATACACTTGGTGTTTAGTCTAATTGAGTGAAAATTGAGTAATTTTTATAAAAAAATTCATGGTTTTGATGGTGTGAATTCATGGTATTGATTGGTTAATTATTAGTCATGGGTTGAATCCATGCGAGTCAAACATTTATCTTGTTGTGGAATTGAATTCTTATGCATGTAATAGCTTACCTTTCATGAATTGTGGTTGGTTAGTGAATGATTATTGTTGACATAGACATTAATCTGTTACCTAGAACTTATACCATTAACTTTGAGGCAAAATAGAAAGGTCAATCTTGGTAGATTAATGGATGACGGTTGATGAGAGATAAATTTATGATCATTATTACGACATTTTACCCCAATATTGATACCATTTTGAGCATTATTGTATCAAATCAAGTCAAAATTACTAAGTTTTATTCAAATGTATAAGTAGTAGTTATTATATAAATTATCGTATTTTTATTAGTTTTTGTATCGGTTTAGTAACCGGAGTGTCGTGTCGGATTTACGTTTGATATTTTGGTGGTTCATTGCAGGATTATACATTGACCAAGATTCCACGTAACGACATGTTTTGAGCCTTAAAAGAGGTGTTTAGAGGGTTAGAAGAAGGTGCCACAAGCTTACGAGTTCAAACGGAGCAAATTTTCCTAAGTACTTAAACCGTAATTTATTTTCGATGGAGATTTGACCCAGCTTAGAGGCATTTTCAGGGGATGACTTCTTAATAAAAGTTTTAGATCTTCACATAAGCTTTCCAACTCACTTTGAATCACGTCAATTGGAGGTCTACAACTCAAATAGTAGTCAAGTGACTAACCGATTCGGATTAGTAAAAATCCCGAAATATCTTCGTAATACGAATGGCTCATCAAAACGACATTTTCTGAAGAAGTTTCCTTAATAAAAGTTGTATATATTCAAGAAAGCTTTCCAATGGATTTTGAATCAAGTCAATCGGACTTCTACAACTCAAATGGTGGTCAAGTGGCTAATTGATTTGTATTAAGGAAAATGTCGCAAAACGACACGTAATGGGAATGGCCCATTAAAAAGGCGTTTTCTGAAGAAGAGTCATTCATGAAAGTTGAAGAATTTTCCGAGAGCTTAATTTTGACGTTTGAATCATAATTTTTGGAGGTCTACAACTCAAGATATGAATTTTAGAAGTTTTATTCCAATAATTATAATTATAACCGAAGGATCGAGAATCAAGCTGAGTCATTATGCAATGATGATTCCGGACAGGTCCTGCCCCTATCCGGACCGGTCCGGCCACAACATTTTGCTATATATACAGAGCATCAGAGAACAGAGACTCTGGCCCCTTTCTTTCCCTCTTTTCTCGTCCCTTTCTGCTTCTTTTTTTTGTTGTAGATCACACATATATATAGATATATCTATATATATACACACACACACGTCCTAATATATATATATATATATATATATATATATATATACATCCATATATATATATATTTCATCTATCTTCTTTTATTTTCGGGCCCGTATATACATATATATGTCTATGTATGTATGTATATATGTTTTTCACATATATAAATAAAATGGTTATAGTATCGTTGTAATGGCGGAATAATTATCGAAGATTGTTGATTTCAAGCTTTGGCATGTTAGATCCGTGGAAACGACTTGATTCGATAGTCATCACCGGTAATATATTCTAAAATTGTTATGTTTATTATTTCTATTTCTATTTATATATGATATTAAACTAAAAATATCTCTAGCCAAGATATGAATCAAATTAGTTAATCTTTTGGTAAAATGAATGATCGACTCGGTAATAATGATTAAAATCAATTATGATGAATCTCTTTCTTTCTCTTAATGAAACGTTAAAATTGAAAGACCGGAGGGTAAAATTGGCGAGTGAAAGCGTGACAACGGAACCCGCTTTCTACCGAGGCGGTTTGTCTTGGGAAAGATAAATTTTATTGACATTTGTACTCGAGATCGTAATAATGTTAAATCATCGTTTAATTGAAACTTAAACCGGAAAGTTGAATCGTTCGGCTTTGACAACCGGAGCCTTTTAAATAAAATTGACCGTTTGACGAACGGAATGACTCCTTTTATCTAAAGGTAGATTTGTACTGGGACCTGCTCGGAAAAACCGTAATGATTGTGGACCTTGGGTGATGCAATGGACATATGATGATTTCATACGCTTCGTGTGAGAAGGAATCTGTTGAAATGAGGAGTGCACCGTTTCACATAATTTACACCTTGAATAAAGGAAGATCTGTCTCGTTTATTTCTACTAAAAGATATTGATTCAGTAAAGTATTCTTGGCTAGATCCAAAAATATATCTATATATCTATTTGTATTTATTTACTGTTTTACTAACAATCTAACTAATCTAACGGTCTAACCCGATAAAACTGATAAAACTGCGACTTAGATCGAGTTAATAATAGCTTCTTGGTGTTTAACCCCACTTAAAAGAATTACCATGTTTTCCCTGAGGAATACGACCTGACTCACCAGACTAGCACTACAATTTGACCCGGTACACTGCCGGTTAGGATCTGTATAGCCAAGGTAATGTCCGTCGACTTTCGGCGCCGTTTCCAAGGTTAGGTTTAGAGTGCATCGAAATTTTGGCGCCGTTGCCGGGAAAACGTCGCTAATTTCTTTCTTTGTGTCTAGGGTTACTACTTGTATTAGCTCAAAATTCTAGAGGATAAGTCAACACTCTTCTTATCACATTTCTTTTTTATTTTCCGTTGGTATCTACCTTCTTTTAGTTACCAATTTTCTTCTTCTATTAAATTCGCGTTATTTTCTATTTTCGATAGTAGAAAGTAAACGTGGTCATAACAGCAGAGGATAAATCAACACTTTTCTCAATCTCATTTCTATTTTTATTTTCATTGGTACCTACCTATTGGTAAGATACCAATTTTTTTATAAAAATACTCGGTAAATACCGAGTGGCTTCATAATTACCGAGAGAGAGAGAAGAGAGGAAAAAAATCGCACTCGGTAAATACCGAGTGGAGTCGATAATTACCGGGAGAGAAAAAAATGTGGTTTTTTATCGATTTATTGTTATTTTCTATTCGATATTTTCTATTCCACAGAATTGTCAAATCGAGTAATGAAAGCGGCGAAATCGATGAATGAAACACCATCCGATTCGGGTTTTATCTATTTCAAGTTATTTTCTATTTTTCAATAGTTGATGACCAGAAGTGGTAAGGCCCCACTCACTCCTTATAGGCCTGATTTAAACACTTACGAAAGGCGCTTAGAGTAGAGAGTAAACGCGGTCATATCGATCGTGAAATCGACCAAGTATCATCTTCAAATCGAAATACGAGAATGATGAAATCGGTAATGAAACACCGAACGAGGGCTTGATCATGCCCAAGGAATATTAATAAATAAAATAAAAATAGAAATAATCGAAATTGGAAGCGAGGTTGGAAGGAACCAAGTTTGAAAGGGCCAATTCAAACCGAACCTTATCCAGCTCAACCCAAATTCATCTCGGTTCAACCAGATAAGGCAACACCATATCCAATGCATATTTTGAAGAAAAAGGTACTGAATGATGACACACAATGTCCTCAAAAGGCACAATCATTCAAGGAAGCTTTACCATCTTCGTTTAACGATGAGAAGTATGCATGTTTTCTCGACACTTTTCGGTGCTTAAATATTAATATCCCTTTCATCGATGTTTGTAAGGGAGAGTTTAGTTTGGGAGTTAATCATGAGAGCGTTGTCTTCAACACTTACAATTCATTGAAATATCCATGCATTACACTAGAATCTTGTTCTTGTGTGTACACTTTGTGTCCCCTTGTTGTGGATTGTACTAATACGCAGGTAATTGAAGAAGATGACTTTAGCAATAATATGAAGGCTCGCAAACCGAAAGCTCGAAAATCAAAGGAAAAGTTCAAGAATCGTTTGGATTGGTGGGAATTGTCTAACCTCTGTTGGAAACCGGTATTGAAGAAGGATGCGGTGCGTGAGGATGACCCACCACCAGTACCTTAAAAACTGAAGCACGGTAAAGTCTGGCTATAGACTATAAATGTAGTCAATGACGGGTACTATCCTTCCTTTTTACTCCTTAAGCATTTATTTTTAGTGGATTATGTGCTTAATTGTTACGTGCTTTTGTGAGTAATTGTTAGAAGTATCCCGTTTGTTTAGTATATTATATTAGTTAATCCTTATCATTTTGGTCGAGGAACAGCGTTAACCAAAAGCGCTACCGGAGGCAACCCGTAAAAATGTTAAATATAATAATTACTCATACTTTGGATGATACTTTGCTAATACTTAGGATTGATTTTCATTTTGTTTCACCAAGTCTTAGGATGAATGTTTGAATGACATTAAACGGGAACGATTAGGTGGTTATCCGAAAATCGATGGAAAAAAAAGAGAAAATTCAAATGCATCATTTCTTGGACTTAGGTTGTTAGAACGATTTGAAATAACCCTTGAGGATCCGGGTATAAAAGACTCGAGTTAATACTTTCTCACATATTTCATTTCATGATCTAAATGCTGTTTAAATTTCAAATAACGTGTGACATGTATTAGTTCAACTCTTGTGGAATATTGTGTGTTTTAAATCAATAAAAGTTTATGTGGTGTGTTTATCTACCCTTTTGCATTACAATCATCACACTCCACATACTTTTATTTTATTTGCACACACAATGGTCATAACTTTGACCCACCCACCCACCACTTTTTATCATCCGAGTATTTGTTTTGACTTGTTTTAGTGCACCATTTAGCTTTCCCAACAATTTTTTTTTACACTCACTTTACATTGGGGACAATGTAAGTTCGTAAGTGGGGAGTGGAGTCGTTGGTCTAAGCAATGGAATTAATGTTTATTTTGTATCAATAAATCCTTTAGTTTTCGATCTTTTTCGAGCATTATTTAGTTGATTAAAATAAATCGTATAAGGTATATATTTCATGGATTTGAAGATGTAATGATCAATTTGGATGTGTATAACCAACGTGAACCGTAAGTGCATTGTAATTCCAAATATATTTGTGTAACATGAATTCCTTCACGTAAGCCTTTGATATTGAAGCGAAAATTTGAAACTGTATCCATTCAGTATCCTAGTGGTTTATCTTAGAGATAATAGCAGTAACTTAGTACCTAACTTTTGAATGTGTACTGTGAATATCTGAAGGTTTGAATGTGATAGGAAGGATATAAGTTAAAGAAGAATACCAAATTAAGATGAACTATTTATATGTCGGTTGTAGCTACCAATGATTTGAGTGCGATGGGGCGTTATCACGAAACGTCCTATATCACTATGAGGTTTAAAAGCTCCCATTGCTGATGATAGTAGTCCAAATAGGGTGTTATCACGAACGTCCTATTGCTTTGGGAATGAAGGCATATGCTACAAATGTGAAATTAAACTCATCAAAAAAAAAGTGAAAAAAAAAAAAATTTGTTTAAGAATGGTTGAAAACTTAGCTATCTTCTGACTATCCCCAGTATAAACTGAATGATATGCTTTAGGGATTATCCTAATAAGTACTCGGAAGAACTTTGTGTGGAACTGTTACTGCTTATACCTAGGAAAGTCATTAGGGCTGTCTGAATGGATATTTGTGTGTTTTGCTTGATTTATTCAAGAGATGATAGTGTAAATTGAAAAGGCTTGTCACACACACACTCTGTTATACACTTATATTGAGGTTAAAGCCTGGTTGTAATTCTAATGGTTGTATTATCTGGTTGTCCCTTATATCTTCTATCTTCATGAATTTATCTCTCATTCATTTTGTTTTATCGCTTGTTTTGATCGAGGACGACCAAAAGCTAAGTAGGGGGTTGTGATGAGAGATAAATTTATGATCATTATTACGACATTTTACCCCAATATTGATACCATTTTGAGCATTATTGTATCAAATCAAGTCAAAATTACTAAGTTTTATTCAAATGTATAAGTAGTAGTTATTATATAAATTATCGTATTTTTATTAGTTTTGTATCGGTTTAGTAACGAGTGTCGTGTCGGATTCGTTTTGGTATTTTGGTGGTTCATTGCGAGGATTATACATTGACCAAGATTCCACGTAACGACATGTTTTGAGCCTTAAAAGAGGTTTTTAGAGGGTTAGAAGAAGGTGCCACAAGCTTACGAGTTCAAACGGAGCAAATTTTCCTAAGTACTTAAACCGTAATTTATTTTCGATGGAGATTTGACCCAGTTTAGAGGCATTTTCAGGGGATGACTTCTTAATGAAAGTTGTAGATATTCACATAAGCTTTCCAACGCACTTTGAATCACGTCAATTGGAGGTCTACAACTCAAATAGTAGTCAAGTGACTAACCGATTCGGATTAGTAAAAATCCCGAAATATCTTCGTAATACGAATGGCTCATCAAAACGACATTTTATGAAGAAGTTTCCTTAATAAAAGTTGTATATCTTCAAGAAAGCTTTCCAATGGATTTTGAATCAAGTCAATCGGACTTCTACAACTCAAATGGTGGTCAAGTGGCTAATTGATTTGTATTAAGGAAAATGTCGCAAAACGACACGTAATGGGAATGGCCCATCAAAAAGGCGTTTTCTGAAGAAGAGTCCTTCATGAAAGTTGAAGAATTTTCCGAGAGCTTAATTTTGACGTTTGAATCATAATTTTTGGAGGTCTACAACTCAAGATATGAATTTTAGAAGTTTTATTCCAATAATTATAATTATAACCGAAGGATCGAGAATCAAGCTGAGTCATTATGCAATGATGATTCCGGACCGGTCCTGCCCCTATCCGGACCGGTCCGGCCTCAACATTTTGCTATATATACAGAGCATCAGAGAACAGAGACTCTGGCCCCTTTCTTTCCCTCTTTTCTCGTCCCTTTCTGCTTCTTTTTTTTGTTGTAAATCACACATATATATAGATATATCTATATATATACACACACACGTCCTAATATATATATATACATCCATAGATATATATATTTCATCTATCTTCTTTTATTTTCGGGCCCGTATATACATATATATGTCTATGTATGTATGTATATATGTTTTTCACATATATAAATAAAATGGTTATAGTATCGTTGTAATGGCGGAATAATTATCGAAGATTGTTGATTTCGAAGCTTTGGCATGTTAGATCCGTGGAAACGACCCGATTCGATAGTCATCACCGTAATATATTCTAAAATTGTTATGTTTATTATTTCTATTTCTATTTATATATGATATTAAACTAAAAATATATCTAGCCAAGATATGAATCAAATTAGTTAATCTTTTGGTAAAATGAATGATCGACTCGGTAATAATGATTAAAATCAATTATGATGAATCTCTTTCTTTCTGCGCTTAATGAAACGTTAAAATTGAAAGACCGGAGGGTAAAATTGGCCGAGTGAAAACGTGACAACGGAACCCAGTTTCCTACCCGGGGCGATTTGTCTTGGGAAAGATAAATTTTATTGACATTTGTACTTAGATCGTAATAATGTTAAATCATCGCTTTAATTGAAACTTAAACCGGAAAGTTGAATCGTTCGGCTTTGACAACCGGAGCCTTTTAAATAAAATTGACCGTTTGACGAACGGAATGACTCCTTTTTATCTAAAGGTAGATTTGTACTCGGGACCTGTTCAGAAAAACCGTAATGATTGTGGACCTTGGGTGATGCAATGGACGTATGTGATTTCATACGCTTTCGTGTGAAAGGAACTGCTGAGTTGAGGAGTGCACCGTTTCACATAATTTACACCTTGAATAAAGGAAGATCTGCCTCATTTATTTCTACTAAAAGATATTGATTCATAGAAAGTATTCTTGGCTAGATCCAAAAATATATCTATATATCTATTTGTATTTATTTAATGTTTTACTAACAATCTAACTAATCTAACGATCTAACCCGATAAAACCGATAAAGCGTGACTTAGATCGAGTTAATAATAGCTTCTTGGTGTTTAACCCCACTTAAAAGAATTACCATGTTTTCCCGAGAATACGACTGACTCACCGGACTAGCACTACAATTTGACCCGGTACAATCGCCGGTTAGGATCTGTATAGCCAAGGTAATGTCCGTCAGCTTTCTGGCGCCGTTTCCAAGGTTAGGTTTAGGTCTGTCAACGGTCCTGGCATTTCTTTGACCCGACCAGAGCCAAATAGCCAACCTTGTACATAATTTCCACAGAAACCCCTCTAAGCCTTTGTAGGGTGGTTAGACCCTCACCCGAACTTAGCCATTCGTTGAGTAGCCTATAATTACCAACCCTTAGTCTTTATTTGTGGTCTACATTTCTTTGGCACCCTACGAGTGAGTTTTAACCTTATTTTGGTCACACTTGCTAGCACAAGTGTGGGGTGGTGGAGATGTGTATCCAAGTATGGTGTTGGTGGATCCTTTGCTTTACGAATGAGAATGGGTAGTGAAGTGTTGGTGTGTGACTTCCAAAAAAATTTATCAGAAAAAAAAAGATCAATCAGAATGAAAAAATTGAACAAAATGAATAAAGTTGAGTCAAGAAATGTGGATGAAATTTTTTGAGTTAATATTTCCAATGTAATACATGGTGATGGGATGAAGTAAATTGGAGTAGATGTTCGTGAATTCTTGGTTAGCTTGATCTTGGTGACGACTATTTTTGCAAGCGATATTGGAGTTTCATCTTGGCGCCAACCGTTTTTGCATCTTACTCATGTTTGTGATACAGTGTTGAAAGAAGGTGAGCTATGAGTTAAGTGTAGGATGTTTTGATTAGGCTCACTCGCATTTTCTTTTTTGATATTCCTTTTATCCTTTCGTTTCCCTAGCCTAACGTTACAACCGTGCAAGTCCTACCTGACCTTAGTTAGCCTTGATTTGACCTCGATTAGTTGAGATGTTTATGAAGTATAAGCCTATGGTGTAACACCCTTAGTCATGCATTTATAATCTGAGCCGGTTGACTATGATAAGTGATTGAGAAGCTATGCACACACACACACACACATACACACACACACACACACACACATTCTGTTTTCATGATAAGATACGCTTTGACCCGTGTTTATTCGCTTATTGATTAATTTTTACACATTGAATATATTGGATTTCAGTACGATCGCAATGTTGACCTCATGTTTTATTTTTGAATACCTTGATTTGCTCGAGGGGAGCAAACGCTAAGTGGGGGGTAGTTGATGAGAGTCAACTTTGCTATAATTTCGTGTGTATTTTACTCCCTATTTGTAGCCTATTCGATGTAATTTTGGGGTAGTTAAGTTGTTTTCATAGGCACGTTTCACCATGATTCGAATCACGAGATGAAAGATGTTTATATCCGAAATCGTGATATTTTTGGTCGATTTGTGTGTGTTTTATTGGTATTTGTCATGCTTGGGTATGTGGTTTATTTTTATTACATGTATGGCGTGATAGAGACCATGACGAGGATCACAACGGTACGAAAATCGTCCAAAACTGAGTTCGTGTGAGAAAATGACGCGTGACTCAAATTCAAGCGTTTGGAAAAAAAGATTATCATCCAACTTTGTCGAGATCCCAACTTTTGTGTTTAGTAGGAAGTGAAACACCAGTATTTTGATCCGTTTTGTTGCGGTCATCAATTGAAAATAATTATGAAATAAAATTAAAAATAATAAAAAGAATAATAATAATCAAAGGAAAAGGCTGCCTATTGGTTGAAGGGGCCCACGCCCATAACAAAGCTTTTAATTAGTGCTGCGGACGAGAAACAAAGGAGTCACTTAGGTCAAATTTCAACACAGTTTTAGACCAAAATTTTATTTTTATTTTTTGCCTGCCGCCATTCCTTCCCTTTGATTAGAACATATTTATCTTATTTCTTTTGCTGCAAATTTCCCAAGAACAACGGCATCCACTTATCTATTTCATTCCGTAATTTCAACCCAACAAAATGACAATTCGAGTGGTGGATTGCGACACTTTCTTATGGTAAATTTTATTCAATCTTTTTATAATGTTTATTATTAATTTCTTCTTTAATTTATGCACTTTTATTTTTATTATGCATAGCCAAATTTTCTGATAGCTAGATTATGTGATGGATCGTGAAATTGATGCCTAAACGATGATCTAGAGTATGAGTAGAGCCTAAAAATTGAATCTTTTGAGTTGTTGTGTCCTAAAATTTGATCTTAATGCTTGAATTAAACTGATCACTTGATTCATGATTTCACACGAACTTTATAATTGTATTTTGCGAGGGAGTGTGCGAACTAGGATTTTAGGAGTGCCATGCACAAACTAGTCGAGTTTTTCACAGCCTGTTCCTTGGTAAGGTTTTTCTAGCTAAGCCGTGAATTCGGTGGATGCGGAGCGTCTTATAGTTCTTAATCATATTAGGTCAATTAAATTCCATAGAGGGGACTGTTGAACAAAATAAAAGGGTAACTAGGTTGTGATATTAGCGCCTATGGACCAGTTTAGGAGATTGCACCCACAACACATTCATTAGAAGCTATTGGTTGGCTGGTAGGTTAAGGCTCTTTCCTAGTGATTCGGTAAGGGTATTATGAGTAGTGTCCTGATCATAATTTTGCTATTCGTTTATCATACTATTAAAGTTATCGTTTTTATTTTCTTAGTTATAACTACTTTCACATCATTTGTGAGCCAAAACTAAATTCAAAAGTGGTTGTGATACTTCACCAATTCCTCGTGGGATACGACCTTGCTCACCATTGTAGTACAACCGACCTGGTACTCTGTCGGTTAAAGTTGGTTTGCTACAATTTGGCCATCATGCATCCTTAGGCTGAAAAGCCTCTATTTCAGCAACAACTTTTTGGTCAATGACTTAATCATGTACATGCTTTCAAGCTTTAACCATAACTTGGCAGCGGTGTCTTTCTCAGCAACTTCTGTGATAACATAATCAGACAAGCACAACATGATGGTTGAATGTGCTTTCTTCTCCAGACTGGCATAATCTACTGCACTGGCATCCCCTTTATCAGATAAAAGAGTCCACCATCCTGATTGCTTTAACAATGCCCGCATCTTGATCTGCCACAAAATGAACATGTTCCTCCCTCTAAATTTATCAATCTTTACGTTCATTGCCGACATCCTTCTTGATAAAGAACAGACCTTTGTCACAAAATCTTAACACTGGTCACCGGTCTTGATGAAGATCAACTCCGTTCAACCTACAAATTACTCTGAATCTACGAACCAACGTGGCTATGATAGCAGTTTATTAAAACACAGATAAGAAACTTGCACTCTAAGAAAGATAAAATAGGAACAATGTAAAAAAAAAAATGGCGAAAATTGATAAAACACATAAACAAAGAGAACACAGTGATTTAACGTGCATTGATTACAACATTAGTATTTATAGGCACAATTCCCTAACCCTAGCCGCCATAACATCTTTGTCGGACTGTCATAAATACCCTAGCTATGGATTCCACCTCCAGCTGTTATCCACCTGATGAAACTCAGCTTCAGCTGATTCCCAGACTTGTAACCAACTGCTCAGATTTAAAACTCAGTTGTACTCAGCAAAATTCAGTAGACAAAACTGAAAGCTGACTTCAGAAGAAACTCAGTTTGCACTTCACCAAAACTGACTTTCAAAGAAATAAATACTCTTACTACCTGACCATCATTCTCAACTCAGTTTCACATATTAGTTCTACCAGTTTATTCATCAGTTTATAGATCAAGTCACTTAACTGACAACAACAATTAACATAATTGCTACCAAAATTTGACAACTTTTTTTAAGATATCTGTGAATTAAATTGAAACCAAAAGAGAATATTAATGTAGTACTTACAACGTCAAGAGCATTCGGTTTAGGGCCATAATCGGTTGTGAGAAGCAAAATAAGAAGCGGTAAACAAAGCAATATTTAACAAATTTGACATACAATCGCCCAAAAATCACAAAACCATAACTTTTATCCATATGATTTCACTATATACTGACATTTTGTATTCTTATGTTTCGCCAGAATAGTGTGATCGAAAAGACATAAATAAATCAAAAAGGGCAAATCGGAAAGTTCATGGTATATTAGAATACTCTAGTGGAATATTCATTTATTTCAGCCGGAATCGGGAGTTTAGGTTTTTTTTGGTAAACCCCAGAGGGCAAACCGTAAATATATTGATAAATCATAAGGGGGTAAAGCCTTCGATTGCCAAACCACGAAGAGGTAATGTGTCTTTGTGACCGTACATTAATAAACCAGTATGTATATATATATATAACATGCCGTGTACTTAAATGTTAAAATTAGTCTTATCGTCGTATCATGTCATGCCGTGCGTTGTGACTCGCTTAAACATTTTCTGGACGATCCGTGTTGGACGGTGTGGGGGTGATCACAGAGGCAAAGGTGTGTATAATAGGGTGGGGTCACGTGGCCCACTGAGATCTGAGAATTTTTTTTAGAATTAAAACGCTGTAGTTTTGTTGTTAAAAAATATCATTTAATTGTTAAAAATATACTTTTAGGCTCTGGTGATAGTTTTAAAATTCGGTGATCCCACCGGAAAGAATTCATGCATCCGTTGATGAGTTATTAGGTTAGGGCAAGTCCAATGGTAGGGGCCAAAATCAAATTTTGACCCCTAAAGAATGGTATTAACATCTCCAAAGAAAAAAATTGATAGGTATCAAAATTAGATGTGATATCAAAAATAGTTGTGATACCAGGAGAGATACCATATTTGAACTCATGGCTAGTACCTTCCCAACACATACACGCGCGCGGGTGAATATTTTTTAGCCTAAAAAGTGCTCCCTACAAGCCCATGTGGGCTTGTCCCCTCCTTGTCTCTTGCTTTATTCTTTTTTTTTTTTTGATTGGTTGATTTAAAAAATAAATAATACAACATATATATTTTTGCAACGGAAATATAACGACGGCTATATTTACAACATACTATAAATATCTCAAATCACACTCGATATATCCATATTTTTTTCTTCACATCTATTTTTCTTTTAAATCTAATTCTCATTTTGTCTAGTATTTATTTTTTTCGACAAATGGCACTGAATCAAAGATTTGATGGTCGAAACTTGAAAAGTATATAATTTTTTTTCAAAATTATTATCAAATAAAAAAATTAGCTACATCTTGCTGCAAATTAATATTCATTTCCACTTATCATAATATGGATTTTATATACAATAGACATTGTATATAACTTTTCAAAAATAATTATAATTACATAAAAAAAATTTGACGGATACGAAAAAACACACACGCATAAAAATTATTAAGATCATCAAAATATTTAATAAAAACAAAAAGAAATATTAACACTTTGATTTAAACCCTTTCATTGGAGATAAATATTTGATTTCCAAGTAAATAGTGTCCAAAGATATCAAAATTTGATTTTAAACAGGGAAAAGATGTCGTGTGGTCAAGTATGGCGTGGAATAAGATGTCGTGTGGTCAAGTCATATTCAACTCTGGTGGCTAAATATATAGTGGCCATGCTATTTACTAGTTATTACTACTTTGTACTTACTCATCATGGAAGTGGAAGGAAGTAGTTTTCTATGTTACTGCTACACTATATCTTTTATAATAAGTTGTTTTTTGGCTTCAACAGCAATGGCCACCGCAAAACATAGCAATATTATAAGCGATCAAGAAGCTCTTCTTGTACTGAAAGCTCGGATCAGTCATGATCCTAACCAAATCTTGACTAAGAACTGGTCTGCAAGTAATGGACCATCATCATCAGTCTGTGACTGGGTTGGAGTCTCTTGTGCCGTACGTCATTATCGGGTGAAATCCTTAAATATATCAAACATGGGTCTAACCGGAACCATAGTACCGCAATTGGGTAATCTTTCCTTCTTATCGTCGCTGGATCTTAGTGGAAACAACTTCCAAGGAGATTTGCCAAGTGAATTAGCTCAGTTGAGAAGATTGAAAGTGCTTCGTTTAACCCAAAATGCACTTTCAGGAGAATTCCCGTCTTGGGTCGGTTCACTCAATCAATTAAAGTACTTGTATCTAAACAACAACTCGTTTACCGGCTCTATACCCTCTTCCATCACTAACTTGACCAACTTGAAGAATTTGATATGTTCTGGAAATGAGTTGTCTGGTTCAATTCCTTTTCAAATCTTCTTTAATGTTTCTTCCTTGGAAAAGTTGGGATTGAATGATAACATGCTAAGCGGTCCATTACCGTCAGATCTGCATCAATGTTCACGGCTTATATATCTCAGCTTTTCTTACAACAACTTCAGTGGGCAAATACCAAAAACATTTTGGAACATGGAAAATTTGGAGGCTGCCTTTTTCGGGTTCAACAATTTAGTAGGTAAGTGTAGTATCCATCTTTTGTCAATTGGAAACTTAAGCAATTTCAGCTGCACAATAAAATGACTAAGTACTTTCTGATAATTAATTTGGATCCTTTCTAGACATCATCCATGTCAAGAACTTCACTATCTTATGCAGGGGCGGCTGCACCCAATAAGAAATGGGTCAGCCAACCCGCTAAAATAATATTTTCTCAAAAAAATTTAGGTACACATATATATATATGAAACTGACCGTTTATTCTTATATATGATCCGTATTGAACTATATAATATAGAATACTAAGTTTAGTTTACAAAATATGACAAATTTATGACCCGTATCACCAACTTCCTGGAGCCACCTTGATGTTATATGCTTTGTCATCTGCATGTACAAATTACCTTAATAAGAAAACACCTTCAATTTTAAACTTTTTTTGGCCAGAAGGAAAATCATTTTTTCTTGGAAATAACCCTATTGAATGGTGCTACACATTTCTAGAATAGAAGCTTCTAGTTGTATGTAAGAGTCTAGAAAAAATATTGCTACACACTACTAGAATGGAAGCTACTAGATACATGTAGGTTCTAGTAGTGATTATTAAAAATTAAGAAATATATCCAGAAAACTCCATAAGGGTCTTGAGCATCATATGGAGGCTATATATATAGCACTACCCCATGTACTTGAACCAAGCAACCAAGTAATCAATACATTCAAATTCTTTTCTCCAATCTCTCCAATCTATCAATCATTTTCCATCTCACACTCATCATCATAGCCTTCTCCATTCAACTTACTACAAAAATTCTAACAAACCCAATAGAGAAACAATTGTTGCAACTGCAAATAGAAAACCCATAGAGATTTCTCCGGGCCAGCCCATTGAGAAATCACATTGCACAGAAAAGCTTACAGGGTAATCTCATTGGATAAAGAAATCTCAAGAGTATCCTTAGTACAATGAGATTTCTCTAGAGCAATGTTAGTGCAATGAGAATGCTCTGTGAAATGATTGTACGGTGTGGTTTCTTTATGGACCTCGAATAGTCAACAATTCTTTTATATATAAATAATACTCCATTATAAAAAAAAATTCTACTTAATATCTAATTCAAATGCCCTACATCATGAATATACCTTTTAAATATAATCGATGTCAAGAACTTTACATTTAGTCTTATATGCTTTGTCTTGCGCAGGGACAGTGCCGAAGGAGTTGAACAATTTAACTAATCTTCAAGTTTTAGATCTTGGTAGTAACCATCTCACAGGTACATAAAATTTGGTTACTTAAACATGTTTGAAAGAATCTCTGTACTTTTCTTTTTCTTTCTTTATGTAATACATCAAATGACTTTCATCCATGTCAAGAACTTCACTATCTTATGCAGAGGCGGCTGCATCCAATAAGAAATGTTTCAGCGAACCCGCTAAAAAAATATTACAGTGATAAAAATAATTAGGTACATATATATATATGAAACTGACCTGTTTATTTTTATATATTGATCCGTATTGACCTGTATTGAACCATATAATATAGAATACTAAGTTTAGTTTACAAAATATGACAAATTTCTTTCTGACCCGTATCACCAACTTCCTGGAGTCGCCCTGATCTTATACGCGCTTTGTCATCTGCAGGTACAAATTACCTTAACAAGAAAAAACCTTCAATTTTAAACTTTTTTTTGGCCGTTGAAGGAAAATCATTTTTTCTTGGCAATTACCCAATAGAGAAATAGTTGTTGCAACTACAAATAGAAAACCCACAGAGATTTCTCCGGGCCAGCCCATAGAGAAATCACATTGCACAGAAAAGCTTACAGGGTAATTTCATTGGATACAGAAATCTCAAAGTATTCTTAGTACAATCAGATTTCTCTGGAGTAATATTAGTGCAATGAGAATTCTCTATGAAATGATTGTATGGTGTGGTTTCTCTATGGACCTCGAATAGTCAACAATATATTCTTTTATATATAAAATAATATATTATAAAAAAATCTACTTAATATCTAATACAAATGCCCTACATCATCTGATATCCTTTGTCTTGCGCAGGGACAGTGCCGAAGGAGTTGAACAATTTAACTAATCTTCAAGATTTAAATCTTGGTAGTAACCATCTCACAGGTACATAACATTGGGTTACTTAAACATGTTTGAAAGAATCTCTGTACTTTTCTATTTCGTTCTTTATTTAATACATCCAATGACTTTCAGCCATGTCTTCTTGCATTTAGTGTAAAAAATCTTGAATCCGATTCAAGATTTAAACTAAAACTGACCTCTAAGATTTATGACACAAAAGGAAACAGATTGAGATCATCAGCAAAAACTGAAATGAACAAAATTCTTTTATTGAGACCGTTGGAATAATGGCTCATTTCTACGTGTGTTTTAATGTTCAAATGATGGCTACAAAATATTTTAAGTGAAAACAATCAAATATTTTCCATTGATTTGTGATGTGATTACAACCGAGTTTATATAGGCACATAATCTTGCTCAACAACTACATGATAAATATAAATATTTAAATGATATATTTAAACTAATTTCTCATTATTTATAATATCCTCAACATGCCCCCGCAATCCCGTGGAAAGTGGCTGAACACGGAGATTGGCCTTGAGAAATTCGAAACGAGGCCGAGCTAGTGGCTTGGTGAGGAGGTCCGCCAATTGATCTTTCGTGCTGAGAAAGGAGATAGAGAGTCGTTTCGCCACAACAAGTTCCCGGACATGGTGAAAGTCGATCTCAATATGCTTTGTGCGGGCGTGAAAGACGGGATTATGAGCAAGGTAAGTAGTGCCAATATTATCACACCCGAGAACAGGAGCCGTGGGGAGAGTAACTTGCATTTCGGAGAGCAAACTGCATAGCCATTGAACCTCCACAGTAGTGTTAGACAAAGTTTTCTATTCGGCCTCAGTGCTACTTTTAGAGACCGTAAGGTGTTGCTTGGAACGCCAACTGATAAGATCGTTTCCAAGGAAACACAATAAGCACCAATCGACATGCGGTTATCAGGATCAGCAGCCCAATCAGAATCTGAGTAAGCATTACGTGTAAGTGGAGAGTTCCTGGAGAAGAATCACCCATCAGAAATAGAGTGTTTAATGTAACGCAGGATACGCTTAACCGCTAGCCAATGATCATCAGAAGGAGCGCGCATGAACTTGCTAACTTTGTGAACAACGAAGGCAATGTCAGGACGAGTAAAACTTAGGTACTACAAGCCGCCAACAATGGAACGATATAAAGAAGGGTCGGCGAAGTGAGAGTTGGACGTAGCAGTAATGCGGGTGGAAGTAGACATCGGTGCAGGGCATGGCTTAGATTTATTCATGCCAGCACGCTGAAGAAGTTGTAAGATGTATTTTTGTTGGGTAAGATAGAGTCCATCTAGGGTAGAGAGAGCCTCAACACCTAAGAAGTAAGAAAGAAAGCCAAGGTCCTTGACCGGGAACTGCGAGCCAAGATATTTAATTACCTGTTCAACAACAGTAGAGGAAGTTCCAGTAATAATAACATCATCAACATATATAAGAATGTATACGCGATCATGTCCATGCGAATAAATATACAGAGAGGCATTGGCTTTTGAGGCCATGAAACCAAAGCGAGAAAGAGTATCCTTAAAGCGAGCAAACCAGGCACGAGGGGCCTGACGAAGACCATATGAGCTGCGCTTAAGGCGGCATACATAATCCGGATAGTTGGGATGCACAAACCCCTGAGGCTGCTGCATGTAAACAGGTTCAGAAAGATAACCATGGAGAAAGGCATTTTGAATGTCAACCTGTTGGATGGACCAACCCTGTGTAACCATAAAGAGCAACAAGCAAATAGTAACCGGCTTGACCACCAGACTGAACGTCTCAAAGAAATCCACACCTTCAGTTTGATGAAACCTCTTAGCTACGAGCCGAGCTTTGTGGTGTTCGAATATCCCATCAACATGATGCTTGGTCCTGTACACCTATTTGTCACCTACAACATTCATATTAGACTGAAACGGAACAAGGTCCCAAGTGTTAGTACGAAGCAGCGCATTAATTTCCTCTCTTATTGCATTACGCCAAATTCGGTGTTTAGAGGCTTCTGTGTAGGAAGTCGGGTTGGAGGTGGTGACGGTGTTGACGAGGGCCCGTAGTAGAGGATAGCGGATGAAACCTGGCATTTGAGTGGGTTTAAGGGAGTTAGTTTTGGCGTAATACAAAAGAGAGAGAAAAAAAACCGAGCTCTGATGCCATATTGTTAGTGGAAACAATCAAATATTTTTCATTGATTTGTGATGTGATTACAACCGAGTTTATATAGACACATAATCTTGCCCAACAAGTACATGATAAATATAAATATTTAAATGATATATTTAAACTAATTTCTCATTATCTATAATATCCTCAACACAGAAAAAGTCTTCAATGGCAACAAGTATGAAAAGTCCAAGATATGATCAAAAAGTCTTGGATACTAGATAGCCTACGAAAGAAAATATGACATCATGTTCTCCTATATAAAGTACCTCATCCTCAGTTGTAACTCCATCCCGTTTTCAGCTAAGTATTAGCTTCAGTACAAAGTGGGGATCCTCAGAGATAAACTTGTGTGTGTAAATTTTTCTCTTTCTGAAAATTGTTGTTTCCGATGGATGTAGGTGTATTGCCGAACCACGTTAAATCTGTGTTCTTATTCTTCCATTTACATTCTGTTGTGCTTTACTTTCGATTCGTTTCGGGTGTTTCCACACAACAAATTGGTATCAGAGACATGGTTTGTTAACGAAACCCGGAATAGAAATCTGCTCAAAATCAATTTCTATTCATCCCATTAAATAGCTCTCGTTTCCAAGAGTCCACTGCTTTAAATGGTGTGAAAAACGGACCTCCGGATCACAATACATCAATCTCGGAAGTTTCCCCTTTTTCTTTGCATTTAAACTGCATTCTCGTCAAATTTGCAGTAAGTCGGGTGGAAAAGTAACAGTTGACCCAGTCAGCCTCTTTGATCTAACCCGGTCAGTCTTTTTTTAAATTCTTCGACCAAAATTGAATCGGTGGCTAAACCTAAAATTGAAATGAATTAAAATGTTCGTTAATTTTGATCATTTTTCTTCGTAAAGTGTGGCCGTTTCCTAGATAATTGGACCGTTCTGAGTTCATTTACGAGCTCTGTTTTTCATTCGAGGTCTCAAAAGTGGAGAAACACTGATTGTGATTATTTTGAAATGGCTGACAATCAATTAATTTCAGAGATTGCAGAGGAGAAAATCATCAGCGGTTCAATGAGAAGAAAAATGTATTTTGTCATGAAGGAGACCATGGCGAAAATTCTTTGGAAGAAACTAGAGGACAAGTACATGACGAAAAGCATAGAGAATCGTTTATACCTGAAAAAAGAAGCTTTTTCGGTTTCAGTACAAAAGAGGTACTCCCGTGATTGAGCATCTTGATAATTTCAACAAGATTCTTGCGGATTTGCAGAAACTAAATGTGGAGATTATGGATGAAGACATTGCACTTTTGTTGTTGAATTCTCTGACAGAAACTTATGAAAATTTAACCACAACTCTGTTATACGGTAAAAGCAAGGCTAAATTTATCGATGTTTCAAATTCTATGGTGAATAATGAGTATTGGAAGAATGATCAACATGATCGCGTAGATACTACATCAGAAGCTCTAATGGTATCGAGAGGTCGATCAAACAACAAATCAGAAAAATCTTTTGGATGTGCTCACACAAAATCGAGAGGATATTCTTGAAGACGACCTGCAAAGGACGAATGTGCGTATTTTCGTCAAAGGGGCACTGAAAGAAGAATTGTCCAAATAAGGACAAGTCTACTGCAAATGTTGGAGAAAAGACAGAAGACGGAGATACGGCATTCACTGGATTCTGGATGTTCCCACCACATGTGTCTAGATCAACAATTGTTCTCAAGCTTCGAGGAGATACACGGAGGAGTTGTTCATACAGGAAATGACAAAGCTTGTGAAACAAAAGGCATTGGATCAGCACGGTTGAAGATGCCCAATGGTACAATCAAAAAACTTAAAAATGTAAGGTATGTGCCTGATTTGAAGAAAAGTACTATATCATTGGGGACTCTAGAATCCAATGGTTACAAAATAAACGTGGAAGGTGGAGTTCTGAAGGTAGTAAGAGGTGTATTGTTAGCCATAAAAGGTAATCGAGAAAGAAATAATATTTTGATACGTCAAGGCTCTGGCACATGCGCTTAGGGCATGTTGGTGAAAAATATTTGCAAAACCTTGTGAGTAAAGGTTTACCAAAGGGTGCCAAGGGTGGAAATTTTGACTTATGTGAACACCGTATATTTGGTAAACAAACAAGAGTCAAGTTTTGCACTGCCATCCACTAAACCAAGGGAGCATTGGACTATGTACACACTGATGATTTGGGACCTTCAAAGAATGCTTCACTGGGAAGTAAACATCGGTTTGTTACATTTATTGATGATTTTTCAAGATATGTTTGGGTGTATACCATGAAGCACAAGCATGAAGTTCTGGACATCTTTCTTAATTGGGAGAAAATAATGGAGACTCGGACAAGAAGAAAAATCAAGCATGAAGTTCTGTGACAGTCAAAGTGCCATATATCTGGCAAATAATCAAGTCCATCACGGTCGCACCAAGCACATCGACGTTCGATACCACTTTGTTCGGGAAATAGTAGAAGAAGGGACATTCTACTACAAAAGATCGGGACTTCAGACAATCCTCCAGACATGTTGACAACGAAGATCAAGTTCCAACACTTCTTGGACTTGGTCAATATTTCCCGAGTGACATGCACCACGTTAATCTGTGTTTTTATTCTTCTATTTACATTCCGTTGTGTTTTACTTTCATTTCGGGTTTTTCCGCACAACAAAGACTTGAGAGAATAACGAAGTGTGATCACTTATATACTGTTCCAAGAAGATACCATTGCTGTTAAAATAGAATAAACACCACTAGCTAACTTAGTCATTTGATGAAGTCCCCGATAAACTTTCACTTTGAACTGCGTCGGAAACTTAACTGCAACTTGTTCATTCTTCATTCCTTTGCTTAATGACCGATGCTATTTGGCTCAGTTACTACTGCAGTGGACTGCAACATTTAGAATGATAAGTTTTAGTAATCATGGTGTTTTCCATTGTTACAGGCATCATACCGCATGAGCTTGGAAACCTCCCAAATCTGGAACTGCTTGGATTGTATGATAATGAAATGATTGGTAATATACCAGAAGGAATCTTCAACATCTCAAGCCTAGCTGAATTGGGTCTAAGTACAAATCATTTCACCGGGAGTCTACCATCAGCTACGGGTATTGGGCAACCAAATTTACAATATTTTGACATATATCAGAATATGCTCGGTGGAGCTGTGCCTATCTTCATCTCAAATTGTTCTCAACTACTTGAACTTGATCTCTCACTAAACAATTTCAAGGGCACTATTCCTCACTTCCTCGGGAATCTAAGGTCTCTTCAGAATTTAGGTTTGGTTGGGAATAAGTTGACAAAGGATTCTTCTTCGTCTTTGGAGCTAGAATTTCTCACACCATTGGCCAACTGCATATACTTACAAGAGCTAAAGTTATCTTTGAATCCTTTGAATGGAATCCTCCCAAAATCTCTAGGCAATCTTTCTAACTCTCTTACATTTCTCACGATAGGAGCGTGTGGATTGTCCGGTGAAATTCCTGCTAGCATAAGAAACTTGAGTAATCTTTTGGCACTGGATCTTAGTCACAATCAAATCATCAGTCCACTCCCAAAATCTATTGCATTTTTACACAACCTTCAATATCTTGATCTGGGATTCAACGGAATAAACCAATGGCTTCCATGCGATGTGTTCGGTTTGCAACATTTAAACGAGTTATATCTAAGTTACAATACTTTTTTTGGGCCCATACCTGAATGCATAGGGAATACTACTTCCTTGAGAAAGCTCAACCTAGATTCCAACAAACTCAGTTCTAGTATACCAATGACTTTAGGGAACCTGAATGGTCTTTTGGTTCTTAATATCTCTCATAATTCCCTAACCGGTTCACTTCCAAACCAAGTGGGGAACATAAAGAACATAGTAGCACTGGACTTCTCGATGAATAACCTCTCAGGTAATATTCCGGATGCAATCGGAAGCTTACTGAGCTTGGAAGAGCTTTATCTAGATTACAATCTATTGGAAGGACTGATCCCAAAATCAATTGGAAGTGCTGTAAGTTTGAAGAACTTAGATTTGTCAGCAAATAATTTGTCTGGCTCCATTCCGGTAACGCTTGAAGAGCTTCGATACCTAGAAAGATTTAATGCTTCATACAACAATTTAGATGGCCCAATCCCAGATAGAGGCCCTTTTACAAAATTCACATGGGAATCTTTCATATCCAATAAAGGTCTTTGTGGAGAGAAAAGATTTCATGTTTCTCCATGTCATGATGATCATGCATCCCCAAAAAAATTGTGGACGCGTCCGCATGTGTTAATTCTGTGTTTTGGTTTAATAGCCACCATTTCTGCCATTACAATAATTGTTGTATATTTAATACTTAGAAGAAAGAATCGGTTCCGAAGAGGTGAAGAATTAGTGAAGAAGGATCGAATTTCAGTTTATGAACTTCAACATGCTACGGATGGATATAATGAAAGAAATTTGCTCGGGAAAGGGAGCTTCGGATCCGTATACCAAGGTACGCTTAGAGATGGGATGGTTGTTGCTGTTAAAGTGTTCGATATAATAACAAAAGGAGCCCATAGAAGTTTTGACGTGGAGTGCGAGATGCTGCGCAATCTTCGTCATCGTAATCTTACTAAAGTCATCTCGAGTTGTTCTAATCTTGACTTCAAGGCGATAGTGCTCGAGTTCATGCCTAATGGGAGTCTTGAAAATTGGTTGCATTCTGGCAATCTTTTCCTAAGCTTCAGAGAAAGAGTGAAAATTATGATTGACGTTGCGTCTGCTCTACAATATCTACATTCAGGTGTCCCGAAACCAGTCGTACACGCTGATTTGAAGCCTAGCAATGTCTTGCTTGATGAAGATAAGGTTGCTCATGTATCTGACTTTGGCATCGCCAAAATGTTGGGGGAAAACAGCATTACACACACTAATACACTAGCAACATTCGGCTACATCGCTCCGGGTAAACCAACTTCTAGGTAGATAGCAAATGTTTAATGTGTAGAATGTTACCAAACTATATATTATTATTTTTCTCAAACAAGTAATTTGTGTGCTGTTGTCGTTTTTCAGAGTATGGCTCGGAAGGATTGGTGTCGACAAAGTGTGATGTTTATAGCTTCGGAATACTGTTAATGGAAGTCTTCACAAGAAAAAGACCCGATGATGAAATGTTCAACGAGAGCTTGACTCTACCCGGTTGGATATTGAGCAATAATTCCACCGAGAGTGCACTGGTTGATATTATTGATGATAGTCTGCTAAACACAATTGAAGAACAACATTTTGATGAAATGATGGATTATGTGATGAAGATAATGAATGTAGCATTGAATTGCACCAACAAGTTTCCAAAGGAAAGAAATGGCATGGAAGAAATTGTTGCTACCTTGAACAAAATCAAGCTTAAACATTAACAGCATGTCTCAATTTATGTTCCTAGAACTCTATATCTGGATCTTAATCCACAATAAATGTAAACATACTACAACATTTCTATGAAGAAAATATGATTTGCGGATGTACATTTTTTATAATAATAATGAATTAAAAAAAATAAAACTTAAAATTTTTATACTCCGCATTACTTACATCAACCAAAATTTTAAGCATAACACTTTTTTTATACAAACATACAAAAAATGTGTTATTTCTTTTGCAGATACGAAAGGTTTAACACACACTGATTATGCTTCTAGCAGGGCTCGTACCCAAGTCGTATAGCCTAGATAATCGCTAGGCCGATGTTCTGAGTACATAGTGGATTTACATTTATTTATTAACATTACCAAGTGCATTCACTAACATTCATTTTGTATTCTAAAGTTTTTTTTTTTTTTTTTTTTTGAGCTTAAAGTTAGAAATTCAAAGAGATATTATGAAGTTATTATTATTCATTGTATACATTATAATAGTACAAGTTAGTCCCACTTCAAAAAAGAAAAAAATAGTATAAGTTAGTAGTTGGTTGATCTACTCCGTGTGGATCCTACCCGGTGGTGAAGAAGTTAACAACAACAACAACAAAAAAAGGTTCATTCCGTCTTACTTTATATATTTTAATTATGTAATAATGTTTTCATACCAATTTTTAATAACACATTATCTGCAATGACCCGTATTTCTTTTTAAGGGTATTTTGGTAAATTCGTTGAAATAATACTACATGTGTCACTAAATATAGAATTTATGTATTTCTTTTTATTTGGTATGGGAGTAGTTAATGTATTTTATTTCTACCATTAGTGTCACTAAAAGTCACATTAGAGAAATGAAGGGTTTTTGGATTGGTGGTGAATGGAGGGAGCCGTGTAGCTAGTGTGTGCAAAGTGAATGGGGGTTACAAAATTAAGCATTTAATTGTTTCTTAAGAAAATAATAATAATTAAACATTTAATTCCAAACTAAATATATATATATATATATATATATATATATATATATATATATATATATATATATATATATATATATATATATATATATATATATTATTTAAGAGCTAAAACAATTATTTAAGCTATTTTATGAGGGTTTAGTGTTAGAGCAAGGAAAAAAAAGGTAAATGGAGGAGAATGACACAAACATTTCATCGAATATTTTAATGGTGTAAATTGTTTCGATTTATATGGAGTAATAATCATCGAAGATTTGCATTTCGATTTATTTCATTGTAGTGTGTTTCGTTTTCGGCTAAAATCTGGAAGATATAGGGTTGAAATCATAGGTTTTTTTTAGGTATTTTTCGATGAACGGCCGTTTCCCAATCCGAGGATGGGGAAGACGACCGGGTGCTTGAAACGTTGCTTACAGTGACGTGTCGGTGCATATACAACGTCATATGAGATGACGTGTTGATCATAAAAGATAACTAGGGTAACCTAGTTGTTCGTCAGTGTGGATGTCGTAAACATTGTCTTTCGACGTCGGTGCTGCTGACGATCTAAGAAACGTCTTTAGGGCGAGTCCAATGGTAGGAGCCAAAATCTAATTTTGATCCCTAAAGGAATGTATTAACATCTCCAATGGAAAGGATTGATAAGTATCAAAATTATGTGTGGTACCAGGAGAGGTATCATATTTGAACCCTTGGTAAGTATCTTCCCAACACATACACGCGCACGGGTGAATGTTTTTTAGCCTAAAAAGTGCTCTGCAAGCCCATGTGGGCTTGTCCCTTCCTTGTCTCTTGCTTTGTTTTTTTTTTTTTTTAGATTGATTGATTTAAAAAATAAATAAATTGATACAATAACAGAAATATAATGCAACGGCTATATATTTTTACAACATACTATAAATACCCAATATCACACTCAATATATCCATATTTTTTTCGCATCTATTTTTCTCTTAAATCTAATTTTCATTTTGTCTGTTAAAAGTTTCTAGTATATTTTTTTTCGACAAATGGCACTGAAACACAGATCCAATGGTCGAAACTTGGAAAGTATATAATTTTTTAAGAATTATTATTAAATAAAAAAATTCGCAACAACTTGCTGCAAATTAATATTTATTTTCGCGTATCATAATATCGATATTATATACGATAGACAATGTATATAACTTTTCTAAAATAATTATAATTAAATAAAAAAATTGACGGATACAAAAAAACCACACACGCATACAAATTATTAAGATCATCAAAATATCTAATAAAAGCAAAAAGAATTATTGACACCATGATTTAAACCATCCCATTGGAGATAAATATTTGATATCCAAGTAAATATTGTCCAAATGTATCAAAATTTGATTTTGATACCCATGGTTTGGTACCATGGGTTGGACATAGATGCCGTTTGTTAAATCTGAAGTCCGAAGTCTGAATACCTTAAGTAATTGAATGATTTAAGTGCTAAAATTGATTAGACTGTTTGATAACACTAAAAAACTGAAAAACATAAAATACTTTAATTTAATTTTTATGTACACTATATATATATATATATATATATATATATATATATATATATATATATATATATATATATAAATGCTATATTTTATGGTAGATTTATTCAAATAATATTTTCATCACTTAAATGAAAATTGTATTACTCGTTTAAATTACTTTTTAACAAAAATAAAAATCATATGACACAAAATATAAGAATAATGCTAGTTTTCATAATTAAATAATCACAACAAAATGACACAACATATCTTATAATATTGATTATGGTGTATGTCTCATTTGCTCAATTGTACAATAATATGTTGTATCACTTTGTTATAACTATTTTGTTGTAAGCATTTTTTCAAAATGTAATTATTTTAATATAACTAGATACAAAGTGCATAAATGGATATGCAAATGTGTATAGTGCAAATAATTTTTTTTTTTTTTAATAATTATTTGAGACTATGATGAAAATAACTTATAAGAAAAACATATTAACAAAAGGTAAAACAGTTTTCAAATAAAAAATTAAAGCAAAGAAACAAATTAATGGTTCCTATAAAGGACTCATGTGTGAGTGGGATGAGGGAATTGCCGGCAAATGTTTTCAGCGATAAGCAATGAATGAGGCGTTGAAAATTTCTAATCTTTTAATATGTAGAATTAATTGGCACTTAATTAATTAAGATGTGTTAAAAATATTATCAAACACCTCTAATTGTAACCACCTCTTAAATTTCTTAGAATAAGTACTTAATATGTTTATCAAACAGAATCTTACCCTCAGGAAACAAACAGGAAAAATATATGACAACAGAAAAACAGATACTAAGGACGTTATCATATAACAATTCATAATTGGTTCTTTAAAAGAACATATATATGACAACAGAAAAGCCATTTAATATATGTATAAACATAAAGAAATATAAATGATCCGACCTGGTCGGATCCGGTCCAACCCGATTGGGTTTTTGCCTAGTATCTTCATATACACCGAAGTGATGATAGGAACGATCTGAACCACACAGTTTGAATGCAGTTTAAAAACAGATGGTCTATGTGTCTCCACTCTCCACACGTGTATCCACACCGTGTGAAGACACCACCCTAAAAACCTCCCATTGATGGCTGGCGTGGAATACGATGTCTAGTGGTCAAGTCATATTCAAAGACTTTCCTAAAAACCCCATTAACACCACCTAAAAACCTCCCGTTAACCCCATTAATGCTACGGCCTTAAGATCAACTCTGGTGGCTAATGCATGTTGAACATTCCACATACACAAGCTAAATATATAGTGGCCATGCTATTTACTAGTTATTACTACTTTGTACTGATGACGTGGTCAATCAGGTTATAAAATACTTGACCACCATAAACCAATACTAGCAAGAGGACTAGGCCCATCGTAGTATAAATGATAGTGAATCAAGGTCGATCCCACAGGAACCAATTGTGGGTCATTCCATATATAAACAATTAATTAAACATGTCAAGGACATAGAGGCGGTCTACGACCAACATAAGACAAGAAAGGTAAAGACACGACTCGACACAACGTAATTAACCTCCCCAATTATAGTCTTTTATCGTTTGGACCTAGATAATTTATATAATAAACCGAACTTATTAATTGTCAATCCGCTTTGTATCTATCTTAGATTGGCTACGGAGTCATCCTCTTTAACTTGACTTAGCACCGTAGGCTCAGAACGAAGCCGAACCCTACCGAACCCTGGCGGGGTTCGGCTCGCTCGGTATGTTCGAACCTTAGGTTCGGCTCGGCTCGAAATGGCCGAGCCTTATATTTTCATTATTCGCCTCAGTGCGGTCCGTATTTGGGGAAAAAGCTCGGCTCGGTTCGGCTCGAACATGTCGAACCGTTCGAACATGTTCGGCTCCGAATCGGGTTTTAGAAAAATCGAAACATGTTCGCCCGGTTTTAAAAAACATGTTCGCTCGAATCAGATATGAATTTATGATATCCGGGCCGAACATGTTCGAACATGTTCGGCTCGACCACCGAATATCTAATTTGTAAGGTTCGCTCAAGTTCGAACCCACGAACCGAGCCCGATCGAGCTTTTTCGAGCCGAATACTCCGGATCGAATCGAATACTTAAGTTCATTTACAATACTAAGCACCGTAAGTCACTAAATCATCGTGATATTGTTACGTGACTTCGCTTTTTAGTGCCTCCATCTCATATAACTCACACGCTACGACTCTGCAGGGATGCCGATATTAATCGTACACCTCGCTCAGGCAACATTCACGTGGTTAGGCGTTTCCTAAACGATTACTCAAGCTCTCGTCCAACTAGCAATTACCAAGTTATAGTCTCATGCTAATCTACGACGTGCGTATAAGCGGTGCATGCAATTCCCAAATACAAACCTACCTGATAACGCCGAACGTCCGAAGATCAATTCATAAGCCTACCTAAGAGTTTTATATTGGTATTTCCTTTTTACACGTTTTAATTAAACTAAGCGAGTAACGTAGCCATAGCCATACCTACTGAGATAATAAATTCTATTAAGTTAACCTAACCATAAAGACATGGCTATCTAACGGTTGAACAGAGGGCTCGGTCGACCGAGTGAACTCATTCGGTCACCCGAATCAATTTCGTCCCCAGATTACATCCCCCCGAACATATCTCTCAAATGTTTCATCAAACATAACAGATTAAACAGTAACTCGTAAAGCATTCATATAAACTAACATAGATACACATTAATTAAACAATTAATGCAGATTCATGAATAAATACTAAGTGTATGACGTAGGTTATGGGATCCCCATAGACAAGGAGTCGCCACATCCCTATCGTCATAGCCTAGATCTACATCATCTAGCTATGATTAACTAACTCAAACGATAAAGCATAATTGGGAGGGATTAATTGCTTAAAAGAAAAGAAATGAAAAAAAAGGCTTACATAACTTGCAAAATTTTAAATTGTCTGAAACCTTCAATCTACTTATGCTACATTGCATTAAAATATCAAAGTAGAATTATATTCTAAAGTATGAAAGGTGTGTTTTACAATTGCTCATATTTGTTGCTTATATAGGAGTTTCAAATTGACTTAGGAAGGATCTAGAGGATAAACACGATTAAAGTCGAAACCGCCTCACTGCAGGCTCGTTCAACTGAAGGGAAGCACTCGGTCGACCAAGCATGAGGCTCGGTCGACCGAACCTGGATTTTCCAAGTTCTCCACGCTTTTCTTAAATCGCCTTGCTCCCACTCCACGCCTGTCTTTGATCGATTACTTCTTTTCGCTTAATGCTCCGATTTTCTTCCTTTATCATCTTGAGATCATTGATTAATTAACATTAATCCTCCCGATTTGTTGTGATCTCGCAAAATCAATAATTATCGCACAATAAATCGGCTTTAAATAATAAAACGGCTAAATACCAAATATCATATTAATAATCACTTAACATTAAATAATAAATATAAACATGTGATTTAATATGAAATATATATTATTAATCTCGATTTAAGGATAATGTTGATGACATTTACGGGTATAATTTGACCGTCATCATGTACTTACTCATCATGGAATTGGAAGGAAGTAGTTTTCTATGTTACTGCTACACTATATCTTTTATAATAATAATTTGCTTTTTGGCTTCAACAGCAGCAATGGCGACCGCTAAACATAGCATTATAAGCGATCAAGATGCTCTTCTATCCTTGAAAGCTCGAATCAGTCATGATCCTAACCAAATCATGACTAAGAACTGGTCTACTGGTAATGGATCGTCATCATCAGTCTGTGACTGGATTGGAGTCTCTTGTGCCGTCACGTCATTATCGGGTGAAATCTTTGAACATCTCAAACATGGGTCTAACCGGAACCATAGTACCGCAATTGGGTAATCTTTCCTTCTTAACGTCGATGGATCTTAGTGGAAACAACTTCCAAGGAGATTTGCCAAGTGAATTAGCTCAGTTGAGAAGATTGAAAGTGCTAAGTTTAAGCCAAAATGCACTTTCAGGAGAATTCCCGTCTTGGGTCGGTTCACTCAATCAATTACAGTCCTTGTATCTAAACAACAACTCGTTTACCGGCTCTATACCCTCTTCCATCACTAACTTGACCAACTTGAAGAATTTGATATGTTCTCGAAATGAGTTGTCTGGTTCAATTCCGTTTCAAATATTTAATGTTTCTTCAATGGAATATTTGTCCTTGAGTTTTAATCAGTTTTACGGCAATCTACCAACTACCATTTGTCCTAATCTTCAGAAACTATCTTTCATTTCACTGTGGTCTAACATGCTGAGCGGTCCATTACCATCAGATCTGCATCAATGTTCACGGCTTACACATCTCGACTTGTCTTACAACAACTTCAGTGGGCAAATACCAAAAACATTTTGGAACATGGAAAATCTGGAGAGGGCCTTTTTCGAGTCCAACAATTTAGTAGGTAAGTGTTGTATCCATCTTTTGTCAATTGGAAACTTAAGCAATTTAAGCTGCACAATAAAATGACTAAGTACTTTCTGATAATTAATTTGGATCCTTTCTAGACATCATCCATGTGATGTCAAGAACTTCACTGTCTTATGCAGGGGCGGCCAACCCGCTAAAAAAATATTTTCCCAAAAACATTTAGGTAGACACATATATACATGAAACTGACCATTTTTTCTTATATAAGATCCGTATTGAACTATATAATATAGAATACTAAGTTTAGTTTATAAAATATGACAAATTTTCTATCCGTATCACCAACTTCCTGGAGCCGCCCTGATCTTATGCGCGCTTTGTCATCTGCAGGTACAAATTACCTTAATAAGAAAAAAAACCTTCAATTTTAAACTTTTTTGGCCGGAAGGAAAATCATTTTTTCTTGGCACTAACCCAATAGAGAAACAGTTGTTGCAACTGCAAACAGAAAACCCACAAAGATTTTTTCGGGCCAGCCCATAAAGAAATCACATTGCACAGAAAAGCTTGCAGGGTAATCTCATTGGATAAAGAAATCTCAAGAGTATTCTAAGTATGATGAGATTTCTCTGGAGTAATGTTAGTGCAATGAGAATGCTCTGTGAAATGATTATACGGTGTGGTTTCTCTATGGGCCTCGAATAGTCAACAGTTCTTTTATACATAAAAAATAATATATTATGCAAAAAAAGCTACTTAATATCTAATATAAATGCCCTACATCATGAATATACCTTTTAAATATAATCGATGTCAAGAACTTTACTCTTAGTCTTATATGCTTTGTCTTGCAGTGAGGGACGATGCGAAGGAGTTGAACAATCTAACTAATCTTCAATATTTAAATCTTGGTAGTAACCATCTCACGGTACATAACATTAGGTTACATAAACATGTTTGAAAGAATCTCTGTACTTTTCTATTTCTTTCTTTATTTAATACATCCAATGACTTTCAGCCATGTCTTCTTGCATTTAGTGTAAAAAACCTTGAATCGATTCAAGATTTAAACTAAAACCGACCTCTAAGATTTAAGACACAAATGGAAACAGATTGAGATGATCAAAGAAAATGAAATGAACTAAATTCTTTTATTGAGATCATTTGGAATAATGGCTCATTTCTACATGTGTTGTTAATGTTCAAATGATGGCTGCATAAAAAGTCTTCAATGGCTACGAGTATGAAAAGTCCAAGATATGATCAAAAAGTCTCGTCTTCAGTTGTAATTCCATCCCATTTTCAGCTAAGTATTAGCTTCAGTACAAAGTGAGGATCCTCAGAGATAAACTTGTGTGTGTAAATTTTCTCTGATCGATCTCAAAATTATTGTTTCCGAGTGGATGTAGGCGAATTGCCGAACCACGTTAAATCTATGTTCTTATTCTTCCATTTACATTCCATTGTGCTTTACTTTCAATTCGTTTCGGGTGTTTCCACACAACAAATTGGTAACATGGTTTGTTAAAGAAACCCGGAATAGAAATCTGCTCAAAATCGATTTCTATTCATCCCATTAAATAGCTCTCATTTCCAAGAGTCCACTGCTTCAAACGGTGTGAAAAACTGACCTCCGGATCACAAGATATCAATCTCGGAAGTTTCCCATTTTTTCTGCGTTTTTAAACTGCATTCTCGTCAAACTTGTAGTAAGTGGGGTGGAGAAGTAAGAGTTGACCCGGTCAGACCTTTTTTTTAAATTCTTCGACCAAAATTGAATCGGTGGCTAAACTAAAATTTAAACGAATTAAAATGTTGGTCAATTTTGAACATTTTTCTTTGTAAAGTTTGGACGGTTCCTAGATAATTGGACCGTTCTGAGTTTATTTACGAGCTCTGTTGTTCCATTCGAGGTCTCAAAAGTGGAGAAACACATATTGTGATTATTTTAAATGGCTGACAATCAATTAATTTCAAAGATTGCAGTGGAGAAAATCATCAACGGTTCAATGAGAAGAAAAATGTATTTTGTCATGAAGGAGACCATGGCAAAAATTCTTTGGAAGAAATTGGAGGACAAGTACATGATGAAAAGCATAGAGAATCATTTATACCTGAAAAGAAGCTTTTTCGGTTTCATTAAAAGAGGTACTCCGTGATTGAGCATCTTCATAATTTCGACAAGATTCTTGCGGATTTGCAGAAACTAGATGTGGAGATTACGGATGAAGACATGGCACTTTTGTTGTTGAATTCTTTGCCAGAAACTTATGAAAATTTAACCACAACTCTGTTATACGGTGAAAACGAGGTTAAATTTATCGATGTTTCAAATGCTATGGTGAATAATGAGTATCGGAAGAATGATCAACATGATCACGCAGATACTACATCAGAAGCTCTAACGATATCGAGAGGTCGAGCAAACAACAAATCAGAAATATATTTTGGACGTGCTCGCTCAAAGTCGAGAGAGATATGCTTGAAGACGACCTGCAAAGGAATGCATATTTTTGTCAAAAGGGGCACTAGAAGAAGAATTGTCCAAATAAGGATAAGTCTACTGCAAATGTTGCAGAAAGGACAGAAGACGGAGACACGGCATTCAATGGATCTTTTTCTGCTAATGCATCTGAAAGATGGATTCTGGATTCTGGATGTTCCCACCACATGTGTCCAGATCGACAATTGTTCTCAAGCTTCGAGGAGATAGACAGAGGAGTTGTTCATACGGGAAATTACAATGCTTGTCAAACAAAAGGCATTGGATCAGTACGGTTGAAGATGCACAATGGTACAATCATAAGACTTACAAATGTAAGTTATGTGCACGATTTGAAGAAAATATTATATCATTGGGGACTCTAGAATCCAAGGGTTACAAAATAACTGTGGAAGGTGGAGTTTTGAAGGTAGTAAGAGGTGCATCGTTAGCCATAAAAGGTAATCAAGAAAGAAATAATATTTTGATACGTCAAGCCTCTGGCACATGTGCTTAGAGCATGTTGGTGAAAAAGATTTGCAAAACCTTGTGAGTAAAGGTTTACTAATGGGTGCCAAGGGTGGAAAATTTGACTTATGTGAACACCGTGTCTTTCACAAACACACAAGAGTCAAGTTTTGCACTGCCATCCACCAAACCAAGGAAACATTCGACTATGTGCACACTGATGATTTGGGACCTTCAAAGAATGCTTCACTGGGAGGTAAACATCGGTTTGTTACATTTATTGATGATTTTTCAAGATATGTCTGGGGTGTATACCATGAAACACAAGCATGAAGTTCTGGACATATTTCTTAATTGGAAGCAATCGACCTAGACTCAGACAGAAAGAAAAATCAAACGGCTCCATTCTGATAATGGCGGAGAATAAAAGTAAGATCCATTCAAGAAGGTATGCTCAGAAGAAGGGATATTCAGACATTTCACTTTACCAAGAACACCACAACAAAATGGTTTTGCCTAACGGATGAATCGAACTCTTGCTGATAAAGTTCGATGCATGCTATCTCAATCTGGATTAAGCAAGGCATTTTGGGGATAGGCGTTATCTTATGCCTCTTATATCATAAACAGTCTACCATCTTCATCACTAGAAGGAAATATTCCAAAGGAGGTATGGTTTGGAAGAGCCATTTCTGACTACGATTCTTTGCGCATATTTGGTTCTCCTACATATTATCATCTAACAAATTCAAAACTATATCCTCAAGCCAAGAAATCTTTTTTATGGGATTTAGTGAAAGAGTTAAGGCATTCCGCCGCTGGGATCCCGAGTCAAAGAAGATTGTCTTAATTCGAGATGTCAATTTTGACGAGTCTGTGATGTTGAAACAAACAGCACAAGACAAAGAGAATGATAATCTGAATTCTCATAAGCAAGTGGATTTTAGATTCAGATGAATCATGAGAATGCAGCTAACTCGCCTGAAGATGAATTGGAAGATCAAAATGAAAGCTCTGTTGAGGTGGAGGTTCCAAAACTTACACCTAAAGTTAGACGACCGAATTTATTGCCTCAGAGAGACCAAGAGAAATATTCGAAACATGGTAGCATATGCACTTCCAATTACCAGAGATAATATTCCATACTGACTTTATTAAAGTGAGAAAAGTGTGGATAATGAAAATTTGAATATGGAAATAGAGGAGAGATGCAATCTCTTCATTAGAATTTGACTTGGGGAGCTTGTTCCACTTCCTAAAGGCAAGAAGGTGATTTGTTGAAAATAGGTCTATGCCAAGAAGGATAGTGCTCCTGGCAGCGACAATATTAGATACAAAGCTAGACTGGTAGCAAAAGGCTATGCTCAAAACGAGGGTATCGACTACAATGAGATAATTTCACCTATTGCTAAGCATTCATCTATACGAATGCTTCTAGCTTTGGTTGCACAATTTGACCTTGAGCTTGCTCAACTTGATTTCAAAATAGTATTCCTTCATGAACTTTGGATGAGGAGATCTATATTGCAAATCCTGAAGGATGTAGAGTTGCATTCCGTGAAAATTGGTTTTGCAAGTTGAGAAAGTCTATGGTCTAAAGAAGTCTCCTAGACAGTGGTACACGAGTTTTGATAAATTTATGAAGAAACAGGAGTACAAACGCAATCAGTTTGATCACTGTGTGTACCTGAAGAAGCTCCAAGATAATACATTTGTCTATTTGCTCTTATATGTTGATGATATGATAATTTCATCTAAGAGCAAGGTGGAGATCGACAAATTGAAGGCTCGACTAAGTTCAGAGTTTAAAATGAACGATCTTGGAGAAGCTAAAAAGGTTCTTGGAATGGAAATCCGTAGAGACAAGTTGAATGGCATAGTCTATTTAACACAGACTCAATATCTAAAAACATAATTTAGAGGTTTGGTATTGATAACAAGACGAAAACCGGTAAGTACTCTAATGGCCCCGCATTTCAACTTGAGTGCATCCATGTCTCCAAAAATAGAAGCGAGTAGAGCGAATGAATTCTATTCCATATGCAAATGCAATTTGGAGCTCTAGTGTATGCAATGGTGTATACAAGGCCAGACATCTCTCATGATGTTAGCATTGTAAGCCGATATATGCACAACCCTGGTAAAGGTGTTCACGGATTTTATCTAACAAAACAAACAAGTAATAAAATTTATAAATCCGGTATACCCCAAGTGTAGGGATCGTAGCATAGCGATTAATACCGGAGTCGATCTCAGGGAATCGGGGTTGTTTAATCTTGTTTATTAATTCTTCTAATTTGTTACTACTAAAACAAAACTAAAAACGATAAAATAAACTGGACAGAGGATTGTCAGTCCAAAGCCAGGAAGGATAAAAGCGAAAATGAAATCTAAACTATAAACTATAAAATAAACAGTAAACAAAAAGATGATCATGGTGATTAAACAATGAACAAACAAATATTCCTCCGATCCCGCAACCCTTAATTTCCTCTCTAAAGTTATCTTGTGATGATTTAATTAAAGATGTGGTCCACCTAACGGAGGTATGAATTCCTACTCTCGTAGATAATTCGCCTATCAATCTCTCATCTCTCGATATATAAGATTAATGACGCTCTCAAACCAAGGTGTAAGATCTCTCAATCTAGCAACCTAGATATTCAACCTATCAACTCTCGTTATGTCAAGATTAAAAATCCCATCTTTCCTATGGTGATCTTAGGTTTACACCGACTCTCGTCATACGGTAAACATCAAATAGCAATACATCTCTCGATATCGATTCCATAACAAAATAAACACATGGGAAAGATACCACTTTAATCAAATTCACAAAACAAATCTAGATTGAAAATAAAGAACCTGCTGGAACGGATTCACATAGTTTGAACAATTGCTCAGCCTCCAAGCATTCAGCACAACAAAAGCAAAACGAAAAAAACGAAGAAAAACAACCCTCGGCCGACCAAGCACCAAGGCTCAGCCGGCCGAGGTGACTCTGCTCGAATTTAGGGTTTTCCTCAGGCGGCTGAATAATGTGTATATGATATATGATATATTAGGGTTGAAATAATGCGGCTATATATAGAAAACTAGGTCGGTCATGCTTAAGTCGGCCGTGGACGCCCGTCTGGATGAGTGGACGCACGTCCAAACTGTGTAAATTCTTCGAGTCGGGCCGAGTCTTCGTCAGACGCCCGTCCTATATGTTTTTGGACGCTCGTTCACCAAAATCTTCAAAACTCTGAATCAAATTTCCTCTCCTGGACGCTCGTCCATATCTTCAGACGTCCGTCCCACCCCTTGACGCCAAGCTCAAGCTTCCGACGCCATCCAGTGCGCATGGGTAGTGAACGCTCGTTTGATTCTTCACTTCAACTTCAAACTTGAGCTCCAATCTTCTTCCTTCTCCTTCTACTTGCATTTAGATCTTCAAATGAACACCATTCAAGCTCGTTCCACCTCATGCAAGCGTACCTACATCACGATAAAAACATGCAAAATGTAACATCTTACATCTAAAGATATTTATCCAATAAAATCACATAATTAGCTCGATTTTGCACTTTAATACTTCTAAAACTCATTTGCTCAATATTTCAATATAAAGCTCGATTTCTATGAAAAACATCCAGATATGGGGGAAATTGACATAAAATATATCCTTATAAAACGTATAAAATCACCCTTAACAAAAGGACATTGGCAAGCAGTAAAATGGATTTTACAATAAATTCATGAAACTGTGGATATTTGCTTGAAATTCCAGAAAGACAGGATGAATGCCAATCGTCTAGTCGGATACGTCGATTCAGATTATGCTGGTGATTTAGACAAGCGTTGATCAACGACTGTTACGTGTTTACCATGGCGTAAGGACCAAGTGGTTTGAGATCAACACTACAACAAAGTTGCTTTGTCTACCACAGAGGTAGAGTATATGGCAATCACAGAAGCATTTAAGGAAGGCATTTGGCTTCATAATTTGGTGAAGGACTTAGGGATTCGTCAAGAGAATATTGAATTTTTCTTTGACAGTCAAAGTGTCATATGTCTGGCAAAGAAACAAGTCCATCATGGTCGCACCAAGCACATCGACGTTCGATACCACTTTGTTCGGGAAATAGTAGAAGAAGGGGACATTTTACTACAAAATATCAGGACTGCAGACAATCCTCCAGACATGTTGACAAATGTGGTTACGAAGATCAAGTTCCAACACTGCTTGTGAAATGCATCACGTTAAATCTGTGTTTTTATTCTTCCTGTAATGGTGACTTAAACTATGCTACTGAGTCTGGTTTTGGAAATATGTTTTGGTCAACATTGTATAAAGCATCTACTGAAGTCTGGTGTTCAGCTGGGGGCAAGTTCAACAGGGTTGATCAGCCTGCTGATGGAAAGTCTACTGAAGACAAGTCTGCTGAGCCTCAGTAGACTTGGGGAACACGTCTGCTGCATGTTTATTCGGGGTTTGTCTAAGTTACTTCTGGGTATTTCAGCATTTTATGGGTTAGGTTGTTTAGTCGGTTAGGGTTGGATTCCCAAGGCTATAAATACTGTTGTATTAATTGTATCGTGATGTAACTTTCTGTTGATAATAAAATATCCTCGTTTTGTCCATGGAGTAGTCGGCACATTGCCGGAAACCACGTTAAATCTGTGTTCTTCTTGCTTCTGTGTTTGTTCACTTGTTTATCTTATACCTTTACTCACAATCACCATCACTTCTTGATCGATCCGCCATAACAAACTGGTATCAGAGCGAGGTTCATTAAGAAATCTGTTTATCTGTTTTAAGCAAGGTAGATTGGCACCAAGGTCATAATTGACGCTAGGATTTAGGATCTACACAAGCTTTTCTAGTGAGAAAGATGTATGCTTTAAATGTTAAGATTGACAAGTTTACAGAAAGGAACACTTTTAGTCTATGGCAGATCAAAATGCGTGCTTTGTTGAAGCAGCAGGGATTATAGGGTCCCTTGTCTAAATCAACAGAAGGAAGTGCTACTGAGAGAGTCAGTCTGGATGAGAAAGCACATTCAACAATTATGTTGTGCTTGTCAGATGCTATTATCACAAAGGTTGCTGAGGAGGACACTGCTGAGAAGTTGTGGGCCAAACTTGAGAGTCTGTATATGACTAAGACCTTAACCAACAAGTTGTTGAAACAACGTCTGTTCAGTTTAAGGATGCATGAGGGTACTCAGCTGAGGGATCATCTAGATCAGCTGAACACAATATTGCTTGATTTAAGAAATATTGATTTGAAGATTGAAGATGAGGATGATGCATTGATTCTACTTGTGTCACTGCCAGCATCATATGAGAACTTTGTGCAGTCCTTTATTGTTGGAAAGGACTCAGTATCATTGGAGGATGTAAGGTCATCACTCTATACTCGAGAGTTACGCAATAAGGCATCTGGATCTGGAACAGATAGTCAGTCTGCTGTGTTGGTGGCCCGTGGAGTCAACAGGGGGCCTGGAAATTCTTGAAAGAAGAAATCCAAAAATAATTCCAAGGTACCTAAAGCTAAGGATATCTGTAATTACTGCAAGGAGCAGGGACATTGGAAAAATGAATGTCCAAATAGGAAGAAGCAGCAGGGTACTCAGCATGGTACAGTTGCTTTGGCAGAACAAGACACCAACTCTGAAGAAGATCTGGCCTTAGCAGTTTCAGAGTCAGTAGTGCACAAAGATGTCTGGATTCTAGACACTAGGGCATCTTATCATGTGTGTCCAAACAGGGAGTGGTTTTCAACTTATCAACAGGTTGATGAACGTCATATTGCTATGGCCAACAAAGAAGGTTTGCAAATAGTTGGGATTGGATCAATCCAACTTAGGACACATGATGGTAAATTTTGCACATTGAATGAGGTTAGGCATGTTCCACAAATGACCAAGAATTTGATATCACTTAGCCTCTTTGGGCAAAGAAAGGGGTTCAAGTTCGGGGTGAAGGTGGAGTGGTGAATGTCTATAAGGGTTCAAGTGTGATTCTAAAGAGTATCGAGCGGGGGCGTTGTACATACTACAAGGGTCTCATCAGAGTTACTCTCTCTTTGTTGCATCAATGAGAGGTTCACCATCCGATTGACTAAGTTGTGGCATATGAGATTAGGTCATATGGGTGAAAGAGGGATGCAAATTCTGTCTAAGTCTGATCTACTTGGGGGCCATAAGGTCAAGGAACTGGAATTTTGTGAACACTGTGTGTTTGGGAAGCTACATAGGAGCAAGTTCCCAAAAGCAATCCACATCACAAAAGGGACACTTGATTATGTCCATTCTGATTGTTGGGGACCTTCAAATGTGGAGTCATTGGGTGGTCATAGGTATTTTGTGTCTTTTATAGATTATTCAATGATGGTTTGGGTAATTATGATGAAGCACAAGAGTGAAGCATTCAAGGACTTCAGGCAGTGGAAGGCTTTGGTTGAAAATCAGACAGGAAGGAAAATCAAAAGACTTAGAACTAATAAGGACTAGAATTCTGTTGGTCTGAGTTTGATGAATTTTGTAAGAATGAAGGCATTGCTAGACACCATACTGTAAGAGACACTCCACGGTAGAATGGTGTTGCAAAAAGGATGAATCAAACTCTTTTGGAGAGGGCAAGGTGCATGCTCTCTAATTCTGGTTTAGCAAGAAGATTTTGGGGGGAGGTCATTAGTAGTGCACTGCTACTTAATCAATAGGGGCCTCACACTGGGATCAAACTTAAAACACCACTTGAAGTTTGGTCGAAAATTCGATGAACTACTATGGACTTAGGGCTTTTGGAAGCACTGTCTACTATCATGTCAGTGAGGGCAAATTGGAGCCTAGGGCCAAGAAGGGTGTGTTTTTTGGAAATGGAGATGGAGTTAAACGGTATATAATCTGGTCATCAACTAAAAATAGGGTTATACTCAGCAGGAGTGTAGTTTTTGATCAAAACACTATGCTTAACTCATCTGTGAGAGCCACATCTGAATCTGAAATTGGATCTGAGACCGAGAAGATTGACAAACAGGTGGAGCTTCAAGCAGAGCCGGCTGGATTAAAGGAATCAGCAGGGGGCAGTCAACAGTCGGTATATCCAGAACAGGATCCAAGCCAGTCTGCTGAACAAGGGTCAGCAGAGACTCAAACTGCTGATGTTGGTCAGCAGGGTATAGCCCTCAACAGAGCTAGGTGGACCAATATCATACCTCCAAGAAGATATGGGTTTGAGGAGGATATGGTTGGATATGCACTACAGGTAGCTGAAGAAGTGGATGGTTTTGAATCTAACACTTATAGGGAAGCTGTGATATGTTCTGAGGCATCCCAATGGCTTGTTGCTATGGGAGAAGAAATGGAGTCACTTCAGAGGAATGAGACTTGGGATCTTGTCAAACAACCACAAGACAGGAGGGTGGTAACTTGGAAATGGATATTCAAGAAAAATGAAGGAATGACATCTGCTGAGGGTTTTAGATATAAGGCACGTTTGGTTGCTAGGGGGTTCAGTCAGAAAGAGTGGGTAGACTATGAAGAAATATTTTCTCCAGTGGTCAGACATACTTCCATCCGGGCGTTGTTAACAATAGTGGCACATCAGAATCTGGAACTTGAATAACTGGATGTGAAGACAACCTTTCTACATGGAGATGTAGATAAGGAGATTTATATGACTCACCAGAGGTTTCCAAGTTCCCCGGCAAAGAAAGGATATGTGTGCAAGTTGAAGAAGTCCTTATATGGACTTAAGCAGCTCCAAGCGTTGGTATAAGAAGTTTGATGACTATATGATTCAGGAGGGTTATATCAGAGTCCATATGATTGTTTGTGTTTATCACAACAAGTTGAAGGATGGATCAATCATCTATCTCAGTCTTTGTATGTAGATGATATCTTGATAGTCTTTGCAAACAAGTCGACATTCAAGATCTGAAGAATCACTCAAGGCTGAATTTGAGATGAAGGATTTGGGGAATGCAAAGAAAATTCAGGGGATGGAGATCTATAGAGATAGAAAGCAGGGGAAGCTATTCTTGTCTCAACAGGGGTATATTAAAAAGGTATTATCCAAGTTTGGCATGTCAGCAGCCAAACCTATAGATACTCTAATGGCACCAAATCTACATCCATGCATTGTGTTTGCTCTACAGTCAGCTGAAGATGAAGAATACATGTCTAGTGCAGTGGGTAGCTTAATGTATTCCATGGTTTGCACTAGGCCTGATTTGGCTCAGGCAGTCAATGTTGTCAGTAGGTTCATGGCTCAACCTGGAAAGGAACACTGGAAAGCAGTAAAGAGGATATTCAGGTACCTCAGGGGTATATCAGATATTGGACTCATTTATGGAGGTGGTACTCAATGTTTTGTCACAGGGTACTGTGATTACGATTATCACGATCCGATGTGGGCGGCAGCAGGAGGTCTATGATCGGGTTGGAAGGCAACTTTACATGGTACAGTGACATTATCTACTATCAAGCATAGTATATAGCAGCGAGCGACAAAGGAGGCAATCACGGTTAAATGGGCTAGTCAATGATCTGAGACTACATCAAGATCAAGCCAAGGCGTATTGTGATAGTCTTAGTGTAATATGTTTGGCTAAGGATCGGGTTCATCATGAGAGAACCAAGCACATTGATGTTAGGTATCACTTTCTAAGAAATGAAAGGAGAGTTAAAGTGGAGAAGATCAAGATCGATGTCAATCCTGGCGATATGTTCACTAAACCAGCCTCAAGGGAAAGTTTCAGGTTGTTATGCGGACTTCTTGAATATCCAAAGCTATTAATCTGAATCTAGGAATACTCGGTGATGTTGGGTCCTAAGGTATTCAAATCTGAAGACAAAGATGATTTCTGGCACTTGGTTGTGCATCTGGTTAGTTTGCATAAATTTGAAGTCAAGGTGGAGATTTAATGGTGACTTAAACTATGCTACTGAGTCTGGTTTTGGAAACATGTTTTGGTCAGCAATGTATAAAGCATCTGCTGAAGTCTGGTGTTTAGCTGGGGGCAAATTCAGCAGGGTTGATCAGCCTGCTGATGGCAAGTCTACTGAAGACAAGTCTGCTGAGCCTCGATGAGACTTGGAACACGCTCGCTGCATGTTTATTCGGGTTTATCTAAGTTACTTCTGGGGTATTTCAGTCATTTCTTTGGTTGGTACTTTAGTCGGTTAGGGTTGGATTCCCAAGGCTATAAATACAATCTGTATTAATTGTAACTTGATGTAACATTCTGTTGATAATAAAATATCCTCGCTTTGTCCGTGGAGTAGTCGGCACATTGCCAGAATTAAACCACGTTAAATCTGTGTTCTTCTTGTTTATGTGTTTGTTTACTTGTTTATCTTATATCTTTACACACATTTACCATCACTTCTTGATCGATCCGTCATAACACTTCCATTTACATTCTGTTGTGCTTTACTTTTGTTTCGGGTTTTTCCGCACAACAGAAACTTGAGAATAACGAAGTGTGATCACTTATATAATGTTACAAGAAGATACCATTCTTTGTTAAAACACTTAAAATGAATAACCGCCACTAGCTAACTTAGTCATTATTGTAGGTGTTTGATGAAGTCCTCATCGAAACCTAATCGCAACTTGTTCATTCTTCATTCCTTTGCTTAATCACCGATGCTATTTGGCTCGATTACTCTTGCAACATTTAGAATGATAAGTTTTAGTAATCACGGTGTTTTCCCATTGATCTGAGGCATCATACCGGAAGAGCTTGAAACCTCCTAAATGCAAACTCATTGAGTGTGTATGATAATGAAATGATTGGTACAATACCGTAAGAATCTTCAACATCTCGAGTCTAAATATCTTGGATCTAAGTAGAAATCATTTCACCGAGTCTACCTCGCCACGGGTATTGGGCTACCAAATTTACAATTTTTGACATATATCGTAATATGCTTGGTGGAGTTGTGCCTATCTTCATCTCAAATTGTTCTCAACTATCTCGAACTTAATCTCTCATATAACAATTTCACGGGCACTATTCCTCACTTCCTTGGGAATCTAAGGTCTCTTCAGACTTTAAGTTTGGTTGGGAATAAGTTGACAAAGGATTCTTCGTCTTTGGAGCTAAATTTCTCACACCACTCGCCAACTCAAGCAGTATATCTAAAATATCTACAGCTTATCTTTGAATCCTTTGAATGGAATCGTTCCAAAATCTCTAGGAATCTTTCTAACTCTCTTACATTACTCAAGATAGGAGCGTGTGGATTGTCTCGGTGAAATTCTGCTAGCATAAGAAACTTGAGTAATCTTTTGCAACCGGATCTTAGTCACAATCAATTTATCACCCATTCCCAAAATCTATTGCATTTTACAGAACCTTCAATTTCTTGATCTGGGATTCAACGGAATAAGCGGATGGCTTCCATGCGATTTGTTCGGTTTGCAACGTTTAAGCGAGTTGTATCTATTTTACAATACATTTTTTGGGCCCATACCTGAATGCATATGGAATACTACTTCCTTGAGAAAGCTCTACCTAGGTTCCAACAGCTCGGTTCTAGTATACCGATGACTTTATGGAACTCGAACGGACTTTTGTTTCTTGATATCTCTAATAATTCCTTAAGCGGTTCACTTCAAACCAAGTGGGGAACATAAAGAACATAATATTACTGGACTTGTCGATGAATAACCTCTCGGTAATATTCGGATGCAATCGGAACTAGCTTATCGAACTTGGAAGAGCTTTATCTAGATTACAATCTATTGGAAGGACTGATCCCAAAATCAATTGGAAGTCTTTGTAAGTTTGCGGTACATAGATTTATCGACAAATAATTTGTCTGGCTCCATTCGGTAACACTTGAAGAGATTCGGTACCTAGAAAGATTTAATGCTTCTTACAACAATTTAGATGGCCCAATCCCAGATAGAGGCCCTTTTACAAAATTCACATGGGAATCTTTCATATCCAATAAAGGTCGACTTTGTGGAGAGAAAAGATTTCATGTTTCTCCATGTCATGATGATCATGCATCCCCAAAAAAATTGTGGACGCGCGTCGCATGTGTTAATTGTGTGTTTTGGTTTAATAGCCACTTATTCGCATCATTACAATAATTGTTGTATATTTAATACTTGGAAGAAAGAATCGGTTGCGAAGAGGTGAAGAATTAGTGAAGAAAGATCGAATTTCAGTTTATGAACTTCAACATGCTACGGATGGATATAATGAAAGAAATTTGCTCGGGAAAGGGAGCTTCGGTTCTGTTTACAAAGGTACTCTTAGAGATGGGATGGTTGTTCTTTGTTAAAGTGTTTGATATACTAATAGAAGGAGCCCATAGAAGTTTTGACGTGGAGTGCGAGATCTTTGCGCAATCTTCATCATCGTAATCTTACTAAAGTCATCTCGAGTTGTTCTAATCTTGACTTCAAGGCGATATTACTCGAGTTCATGCCTAATGGGAGTCTTGAAAATTGGTTGCATTCTCAAAATCATTTCCTAAGCTTCACGAGAAAGAGTGAACATTATGATTGACGTTAAATGCCTCGCTCTGCGATATCTACATTCGGTGTCCCGAAACCAAATACACGATTTGAAGCCTAACAATGTCTTGCTTGATAAAGATAAGGTTGCTCATGTATCGACTTTGGCATCGCCAAAATGTTGGGAGAAAACGACATTACACACACTAATACACTAGCAACATTCGGCTACATCGCTCCAGGTACGTAGGCCAACTTCTAATCCTATTATTTTAATTGTAGCAATAGAATATGAAAGTCTCACTGTAACGCCCTAAGACCCCGGATCTTGTAACGTTAAATAGTCATAAATAATCCGGTCAACTGCTCACACCGTCATCTTGTTTGGTCTGAAAGGGCTAACCCGAGTTGACTAGACATTTATGTCTCACACTTATATGAGGGTGAGCGGACATGGGACTTTACATTCTCTCTCCCTCATAAGGAACTGGCATCCTCGTCGAGAGTTGGCGAGATTTGTCCTGGCTTCTAGAGGTGGCCTCACCGCCTCTCTCACGATGTGGCACTTAGGTCTCGCATCGATAGTCATCTCTGAATGCCATTCATGCGCCTCGGAAATTTGGAGTGCAGCGGCACTAAATGAGTCACAAAATGATCCGGTCAACTACTTATACCGCCGTCCTCGTTTGGTTTAAATGGGTTAACCCGAGTTGACAAAACATTTATATCTCATATTTATATGGGGGTAAATAATAACTAGGTTTAAAAAATATTATCCGATTAATATTTTGCCCTTTCTAAAAACTCGAGATGTTACATCCAAAGTCCAAACCTGGGCAATATTATTCTATCTCAAACAACTAATTTGTGTGATGTTGTCGTTTTTCAGAGTATGGCTCGGAAGGATTGGTGTCGACAAAGTGTGATGTTTATAGCTTCGGAATACTATTAATGGAAGTCTTTACAAGAAAAAGACCCGACGATGAAATGTTCAACGAGAGCTTGACTCTACCCGGTTGGATATCGAGCAATAATTCCACCGAGAGTGCACTGGTTGATATTATTGATGATAGTCTGCTAAACACAATTGAAGAACAACATTTTGATGAAATGATGGATTATGTGATGAAGATAATGAATGTAGCATTGAATTGCACCAACAAGTTTCCAAAGGAAAGAAGTGACATGGAAGAAATTGTTGCTACCTTAAACAAAGTCAAGCTTAAACTTTAACTGCATAGCTCAATCTATCTTCTTAGAACTCTATATCTGGATCTTAATCCACAATAAATGTAAACATACTACAACACTTCTATGAAAAAAAATGATTTGTGGATGTACATATTTTTTTATAAAAAAACATAAAATTTATATCTTACTTACATCAACCAAAATTTTAAGCATAACACTTATTTTATACAAACATACCAAAAATGTAATTTCTTTTTGCGGATGCAGGAGGTTTAATTAACACACACTAATTATGCCCCTAGCAGGGCTCGAACCCAAGTCGTATAGCCTAGATAACCGCTACGTCGATGTACTGAGTACAGAGTGGATTTACATTTATTTATTAACAATACCAAGTGCATTCACTAACATTTATTTTGTATTCTAAAGATTTTTTTTTTTTTTTTTGGAGCTTAAAGTTAGAAATTCCAAGAGATATTATGAACTTATTATTATTCAATTGTATACAATATAATAGTATAAGTTAGTAGTTGGTTGATCTACTCCGTGTAGATTATAAATACCCTACCCTTGGTGGTTAGATGACGTGAGTTGAAGAAGTTAACAACAACAACAACAACAACAACAACAAAAAAGTTCATTCCGTCTTACTAGAAAGACGTACCGTGCGATGCACGATGGGCCCTTTTTTGTATAATTTTACCACTATGGTTTTGTCAATTCATTTGTGATGGAATGTAACGAAATTTGCAATTCGAATTACGATGTGTAGCTAACAGATCATAAGTTAATTTCCATGTTGAAAGTGGTAGCCCTAATATAAATTTCAAAAGTCTTTTTACAGACCATTACATATTTGCCCTCCCTTTCTTCGGCCTCGCCGAAGCTGCTTTACACCGTAGAAAGTCTATTCAACGTAGACATTAAATATTTCAAATTCAAAACAGAGTAAGAACTGATACGATATTAACAAAATAAATAGGACAAAGACTTCCCTGAAATAACCACCAACTCGAAAGGTCAACCTTTGAGTTTGAACATGTGCAGAGATAAACGAAACGCCATGCCATCAGAGAATAGTGGTTGCGAATCTCGTGAATTGAAGGCTTGAATCAGCATCAAATATTTCATCAAGACAGAACCTATACATACTCTACTTTCAATAGAGGCAGTAAACACAAAATCAAGGCAGATTCCATAGAATATCACCTAATAAAAGATCGAAAATACGATATTAAAAGGAAACAAGTGAACCTTTATTGCGAATCAACTGAATGAAGCCCTCGTAAAAGGCTACGTTGCTTGAAATCGTATCCGCAGTGAAACGGGATCGAAGTCAACATAATCAGCCCTTAAGATGACAGCTTTACCTCCTTCGAACCTTCCATAAACGTTTTGGGGAACATGGTGGCTCGAATCGGGTATATCGCAGTGAATTTTCTTTCCATATCATGAAGGGAGAAGCCGAGAAGTGAAAATCTGCAAAAGATTTGCAAAAACTCGATCAAATCAATGAATATACTTGCAGGCGAGAGGAATCGGTGCACAAGAGAGGGGGAAGACGATGGCACCGTATTGCCTAAAAGCTACTGGATATAGATAGACACCCCCCCCATACTATGGTTGGTGTAAAAAAACACCAATTGGCTCCCCACCGGCCATTGTTGAAAGATACTTCCTAACATGTCTTACTACTACAAATAAAAGCAATCAAGGACTTCGATTATTACCAGATTTGAGGAGGATGAAGAAGGCATGAAGATGTAAAGGAAGTTCAAGCATACAGCTACTAATAGTTCAGCCTGACCAAGCCACTGAAACAAAACAAATCATTCCTGGGGTTCTGTTTGTTATGCTTCATTAAGTTTAATGTGAATATATAATTACCGCAACATAATTTAAATGAAAAAGGCCCTAAATTAAGACTAAACATCAAATAATGAAATAAGTTTAACATGTATAGAGCTAACAAGTTCATAGAATAGTACTAATATATCTATGCATACATGTTGTATACATCAAATATAATTTCAATAAAATCGTCTAAACATCAAATAATCAAATAGATTTAAAATATAGAGATGTTGTATAAAACAATAGAATTTCAAATCAGAATATCAACATATGACTATGCGTAGACTTCAGAACAACTAAGTAGCAAAATTGACTTACACTATAAGAAGACAGAGCAACATCATCAGGATCGTCAGCGCAGGCTTCTCTTTCGAATATACCTACTTCCAACAGAAACCGTTAATAATGAAACAAAAAATATAAAACCACCTCGTTGTATAAGGTGATCATCACCCTTATTGTCGGGGGCAAACCAGGAAAAATGCATATTTTTCTTGTAAAAATGATGTTCGTTTAGCCCATATCGGCATGGTCGGTGCCACCCAAACTCAGTAATCACCTGCTCAGAAGCAAACATAAAAACTACAGAAACATAGAAAATCGACAAAGAAGATGGAAGAGAAACAATACTGCAACAAATCTCATGTACAATAAGTGTTAAGAAAAATAAAATAAGGATAGGTAAGAAAACAAGCTTATCTGGTAGATGCTCCACAAAGATGAAAGGACAGGGAAAAAAATCGAAGGAGAATAGCCAATTCTTACCAAACTGTAAATCAAAACGGAGGAAATATCATATCTTCAATCCATTATGACGACGATGCTAAGATGGATTTACCAAAACATTCCAGATATTTATCACAATAATTAAATAGTCCTATAGCCAAAAAAATATCAGAATTTCCAATCACCAAGAAGAGATGTAGGAATGAATCAGAAACCCTAAAACGAAACTGATTTTCTAGGTAAAATAAACTTACAGACTGAGGGATTGCATATCGATTTGTGCTTTCAACGGATCTGATTGTGCAGAAAGAGAGGACGATCACTGGATAATTAAGATCGCCACCTCCACCCGATCCATTGCCATCGCCTCCGCCTCCGCCGCTGTCTATGTTTCACCTCGCAACACATCTTCCAAGCCGCCATAGCATTGATCTCGTTACACTGGAATGAAGTGAGGAAGTGTTCATGAAAATCAAAAATTAAAAGAGATGAGGAGGAGGAGAGATCCGGAGAGGTTGACAACACCCCACCATCTTCAACATTCCACTCGTCTCCTTCGGTGGTGGAGAAGAAGGTCGATCATAGGCCCTTGCAAACGGTGGTGGAGCTGGAAAACGGAAGTGGGAACTACACGTGCACTGCTACGTGTGAGGATTGCAATGACTATGTTGTGCGCCGTCGTTTAGCTATTCAGATGAAAAAAAAGTTAAAAGAAAAACAGGAAGAAGACGACAAAAGAGTAGTACCTAGGATGCAAAGTTAATTAGTAAACCTAATATACGATATATTTTAATTATGTAATAATGTTTTCATACCAGTTTTTATAACACATTATCGACATGAATATCGAGTAATCTCTCGTAGCTCTCTCGATCCTATAGCATGAATCTCTTGTAATCTCTCGTAGCTCTTGATCCTTATGAATTTCTCTTCACTATGTTGTTGTTCTGAATGTTGCTTTTCTCTTGAAGAAATAGAGAAAGGGGGGATGAAGTTATAAAGCTTGAGCTTCAAACATGACAAGTTTCGGCCAATGTATTTCCTATATCATCATCAATCATGTAGTACAATATTTATAGCCACTGTCAGGGCTTCTACATCTAAACAAAATATTCAAAATACCCTTACTAATTTAATACACTAATATCAATATTTTCCATAACACATAATATTTTTCATATCGTAATACCCCCTCTTAAGTGGGAGCGTGAAGATCTTGAACGCCCAACTTACGTAACAAAACTCGAATCGCTTTGCCGACCAGCGCAGCCGTAAAGATATTTGCCAATTGATGCTACGTAGGAACATACGAAGGAAGAATCAAGCCATCCGTGATAGCATCACGCACAAAGTGACAGTCTGCCTCGATATGCTTCGTGCGTTCGTGAAACACCGAATTCTGCGTGAAGTGCCGATTGGCTATCATAAAAGAGTCATATCCCAGGGGGGTAGCGGACCCCGAGCTCAGCCAGTAACTGTTTCAACCACTTCAATTCACACGTAATCTCCGCCATAGATCGATATTCCGCTTCGGCTGAGGACCGAGAGACCGGGGTTTGTTTCTTGGATTTTCAGGATATAGGCGAAAGACCAAGAAAAACAAACCAATGTTGGGTAAAAAGGCAACTCGCCCAATCAGAATCGCACCAACCCTCGAGAGTAAGAGAACCGTCAGACCATAGCAAGATACCTTGTCCGGGATGTTTCTTCAAATAACGAACCAGACGCAAGGCTGTCTCCCAATGATAAACCCGAGGTGCCTGCATAAATTGAGACAACACATGAAGAGAATATGCTAGATCGGGTCGGGTAACTCCGTGATATATAGACATCCAATCAACCGACGATAAGGCCCTGGATCACTCAACAACGCGCCAGAAGCAAGAGCCAACATGTGATTCTGCTCTATCAGGAATTTAGCCGGCTTGCTCCCAAGTAAACCGGTTTCATAAATAATGTCAAGGGCATATCATCGACATACACAAGAACACTGAGCTGAATACCATCCCGATGTAAGGTAAATGAGTAATCCGAATATGATTGATGTAAACCATACTCACGCAAAGCGGAAGCAAGCTTTACAAACCAACATCTCGGTGCCTGTTTCAATCCATACAACAATTTGACCATCTTGCACACCAAGTTCGGATCCTTCTTCGCAAAACCGGAGGTATTTTCATGTAGATTGCCTCCTATAAATCACCATGCAGCAACGTTATGGACATCCATCGGGTGAATCTCCCACTATTTAACCAATGCAACGCTGAGGAATGTGTGAACAGTAACCATCTTTGTCACAGGGGCGAAAGTCTCTGTATAATCAATACATTCCTCTTAATGATGCCCAAAATCCACTAACCGGGCTTTAAGACGTTATAGGGTGCCGTGCTGGTCATATTTCTCTGTGTACACCCACTTACTCCCCAATACATTTTTCCCGGGGGAAGGGGATGCAAAACCCAAGTACCCTGATCTTCAAGTGCCTGAATTTCTTCTGACATGGCCTTACGCCACCCCTCATGTTTCATAGCCTCCTTAAAAGATTTAGGAGGATTACCCATTGTAATAACTGCAAGATACTTGCGATGTTTATCAGAAAACTTATCATAATTAATATAATGCATAAGAGGATACGGAGTACCTGAGGAAACTGACAAACCGGAAGAGCATGGAATGAGACTTTTCAATCCGTATGCATCACAAAATCTTGGAAGTGCGAATTCGGAATCTTCTATCGTCTACCCTTACCCAACTCTTCAGTACCATCAACTGGATGTCGCAGTTGTGGTGAAAGCACTATATTACCCCCAGTATCACCTGTGTCAACTGTCAAGTCCGTCCCTCCCTCAACCGGAGGATCCGGCAAGGGTGGATCCCTGGTAGAAGAGGCATCGAACCCCTGATCTATTATGCCAACATCATCAAACAAAGGGTAAGGAACTACAGAGGCTTCACTATCTGTCGGTTGGGAAAAAGGAAACACATGTTCAAAAATTTTAACATCCCTAGAAACAAAGATTCCTCCGTATCTAGGTCATACAAGGTCCATCCCTTCTTCACGAACGGGTAACCAAGGAAAACACACTTACGACTCCGGATAGAAAATTTATGAGTGTGACGATGGTCGTGGGCGTAACATAAACATCCTAAAATTTGAAGCATTGAGAGGTCTGGTTTTCTCCCAAAAAGTGTCTAATAAGGTGATAGGAGTCAACGTTGCATGACTCCGGCACTCTTTTAGCCCCCATTTTGATGCATATTTGGTATATTTTAACACATTAAGGACTCAAAATGGGTTGGTATCACATGTTTTAGAGCACAAGGGCTTTTATCATCTTTTGATGGTAAAGCCTCGTTTATTTTGATATTAACCCCATTTCGAGCACTTTTACCCTCCGGAATCGTTGGTGTGTCTTGTTCGTTCATGAGATTGTAGGGTCTAGGTGTCACGAGAACCCGGAAGGCTAAGAGTTATGATGAGAAGTATGATCAAGGTGCAAGAATGAGCCAAGGAAGAAGAAAAATGAAGAAAAGGAAGAAAAATAGTTGGTATCTTCTTCTGTTCAGAAGCAATTTCACCTACGATGGAGGCATTTTCTGGTCATGGTCTCTTCATGAAAGTTGTAGATAATTGAAAGAGATTTCCAAATCATTTTGAATCACTCAAATCGGAGTTCTACACGCGAAGATATCATGGTTTTACTGCAGCCAGAAAACAGCAACGTCTCAAACGCGCGTTTTTGAACATTTCAAACGCGCGTTTCAAACTGTTTTTTTTTTTTGTACAGAGAGTTAGGGGCTGAATTGCACGTTTGGGGACCTCCAAACGCGTGTTTGGAGTCATTTTCTGTAGATTTTTCCCACCTATATATACATTTCTACACAGTTTTTTCGAGGGGGCCTCCTCTCGAAGAACCCTAACTCTTAGCTTAGCTCGAAATCTTCCCTTTTGGCTCTTTAGACTCATTTCTACTTCAAATTTACTTAGTTTAATGATAGTCTAGCTTATTTTTAGTTGAAGAATCGTGGATTTTGCATAGCTTTTGGTTCATCTTCTTCTTCTCAAGTGACATGGGTGTGGAAGGAGCTTGATGTAAACTCGAATTTCTACGTTCTCGGTAATCAATTTCACTTATTTTCTTGTTTTATGGCTTTAATATCTTCCTTGATTGTTATTTCATGCTTTATAATGTGTAGCTAAACTTAACATAGTCGAATCATGTGAAATTTGGTGAAATCACCCTTTGGGTGATGAAATTGGGAGGGGGTAGTGCTTTTTATTGTTGTATCTTGCATATTTCACGTCTTAGAACTTGTTATAACGGATTTGGGCTAGATTAGCTACCTAGGTCAAAGTCACACACATCAATCTAAAGAGTTGTTCGAGATAGAGAGATGTGGGAAAGGGGTTCTAGGATCGCGGCGTAGACCCGACTTAGTTGTTAAGCCCGGGCCCAAAGTGAGGTTACTCGTTTTAACGTTTAAGCGGATCTAGTGCATAACATGTCTTGTTAGTGAATCTTCTTTAGGGAAGGGTAGTTAACATGGCATAAGGTGTTAGAGACGAGTTGTTCGGACCCTTAGCACGGAATTAAAGAGTACGCCCGTGAAATTGAATGCGAGAGTTCGTTTGTTTTAATGCACACTCCCGGTTTTGTCTATCCTTAGGGTTTTGAAATTAGTTATTTGGATCATGGTTTGGCTATGTCCCTCTCCCTTAGTTAAACTTCGTTACTAATCGCTTAATTGTCGATGTAGTTATAAAACACCTTAAAATCTGGATCGCTGCACTAAGTTTGAAGTTTGCTTTGGTATTCACAAACACTTTTCCTTTGGGTTCGACCTCGTACTCTGTAGCTATGCTAGCAATCGACCCGGTACACTGCGCGGTTAGAGAGTTAGTTTGCCACGGTTTTGAGTCTTTATAAATTGTTTTTGGAGGGTGAATTTTAGCTCAATCAAAATGGCGCCGTTGCCGGGGAATTGTGTGCTATTTGTGATATCTTGCAAGTGAACCGATGGCTTGGGCCTAGGTTTTATTTTATTGTTTTCTTGTTGTTTGCTTTTTGTAGTGTATGACCCGGAGATCTCAAACACCACTCGAGCCATACATAGACGGGGATTGAAGCTTACGCGGCGTAGAAATAGTCAAAGAAGAAGAGGTTATCAAGTAGAGGAATCGATTCGGTCTTTGAAGAAAGTAGTTTGGGTGATTTGGAAGAAGGATCCGATGCACGCACAAAAGCGTGAACAATGATTGGAAGGAAATTTTGGGGACAATAATGGGGTCCCGAATCAAAACCCGCCTCTTGTCAACAACAATGCACAAGGAGATGGGGATGGACAAGGAAATAACTTTGGGAATGTGAATGGGCCAATACCACATATTGTTCAACAAGGGGCCCAAGGAAATCAAATGGATCCCATTGTTATGCAACAGTTCAATGCATGGATGTTGAATCAACTTCAACAGAACCAAAATCAAGCTCACAATCAAGGTGTAAACGTGATGCCTAATTGGTTTAACAGTCAACAAGAGCAAAATCAAGGCGCACTACTAGAAAATACACCTATGAAGACAATAAATTCAAGACATTTATCTGAAAACGCCCTTTTAGAAAAGAAATGGGGCGTTCTGCTTTTTTGTGGTGCAGTCAAGCTACAGGAAATGTGATGTTTTAATTTTTTTTATAAATATATTTGGTTTAAAGGGCGTTTGGAAACGCCAAGCCAACAAAAAATTGAGCGGGTAAACACCCCGCCTATCGGAATCTTATTGCCGACTATAAACTGAAAGTTTTTCTCTCTCCCTCTCCTGACTCCCTCTCCAGAGCCTTCTTCATCTGCTTGTTTTTTCAGCCGCCCCTGTCCCTCCGGCGCCCTGCCGGAGGTGGCTTTTTTCCTCTCCTTTTTTTTTCTTGTCGTATAAATACTAGGTCTTTTCCCTTTCCTTTTCTTTTCTTTGATCGATGAGGCTCCAAAATTTTGTGATGTCCTCCGTCGGATCTAGTTCTCCCCGGCGGTGGGGTGTGGTGCTTCATGGATCTGTGGCTTTAGGCCTTCGGTTGGATCAGAGCCGTTTTGCGGGTTTCGGCGCCGTCTTCTTGGTCGTCGGAGGCTCTTGGGCCTGAAGCCAAAATTGGTTGTTTTCTTTTATCAGTGTTGTTTCTCTTCTTCTGTTTTGGAGCTAATCGGAGTTGTTGGCTCCTCCCCATCAGGAGGCTTGGCCCCTTCATAGCCTTTCTCCACAAGCTTCGCTTGTCTGCGGTGTTGGTGGCTTGATCCATGGTCGTCTTGTTTGGTTCGGGAGTGGCTCTTCGGTTTCAGCTCAATATTACCGGCGGTTGGGTTGCCTTGTCCGTTTCGTCCGTGTTTCCTTCCGTCTGTTACTTTCCCGGTTGGGAAGGAAAGTCAGGCTGGCGGGCTCTTTCTGATTAGGTGGCGGCTTACGGCGGTTCGTGGGTGGCGCGGCGCTTCTTCCGGCGGTGGTGTCTTGGAAGAGAGACCTTGTTTTTTCTAGTTTGCTGTTGTATTTGTTTTCTTTTTTTTTTTTTAGATTTTTGTTTTTGTGTTTGTCAGTTAATAGATTGCTTTTGAGGATCTATGTGTTCTGGACGACCTTTTCCTTTGGAGAATCTTTTCACTTCAGTCCAGCACCCTCGACCAATCTACTATTCGGCTTAGTTAGGCTGCTTTAGTTAGATTTGTCCGGCTGTGTTCCGGCTTCTACAGGTGTCATCCGGCGTTTGTCTGTACTTTACCGGCGTTAGTCCGGCTTTTAATACTATCTTTCGTTTCCGGGGTAAAAAATAAAAAAATAAATTAAAATAAATTAAAAAAACACCACCTTATCATATTTCCTAAATTTTCATTCCAGTCAATAAAACCCCGCCTCCACACACCTTTTCTCCTCCGCCTCTTTCTTCCCGTTTCTCCTCTACCTCTAGCTACCACACAATCCCTCTTCTAGCAAACAGCTCATACAGGTCAGCGAATATTTTTTTCTTTTCAAACTCTCGAATTGCACCTTTATCTACATTTATTTCCTTGAACTTAAGTTTTAATTTTCAAGTTTTTTCAACATTGTTTCGCTTTCTAGTCTCCTTGCATGCGATTAAGCGGCTCCTTTTCAAAAATATTTCTTTGGTTGAATGTTGTCATGATAAGAAAGTTCTTTATACGGTTCATGCCCTATTACTTCCATAGTTTTTTTATTTTATTTTTTTAATCTTATCTCAGAGATAATGAGATGTTGTAAGTTTTTTGTCAAAATGGCGTTAGATTTTGTTCACCAAAATGGCATTAAATTTGGTTATATGATTTGTTTTCTTGTCCAAGAAGATTATATTTGGTTTAGTATTTGGTGTTTGGCTACAAGTAATTGAGTGATTAAAACAGTCATCTTGTTAAGATTTTCCTGGATCATGTTATCTATTTTACTTCATTTTTACACCAGTTCAAGTTTCTGTTGTGTATATGCCTCTGTTTAGGCTCAACTATTACTTGTTTTGCCCTAAATCATTGTCCGGTTTCGATCTCTATTTTTGTAATTTGGGTAATTGCTTTGAACTGTGGTATTTATCAAATTGACTCTGTATGTTTTTGCTTAAAAAGTTTCAAACAAATGCACCCGAATGATAGGTTTTGTATGTGTTAATAAATATCTTTATTTATTCAAAGCCCTTACATTACATGATTTCCAGATTACGTTTCCTTTCCGGACTGTATTGTTTCTTTTTTTTTGAATGAAACTGTATTGTTTGTTTGGATTCGGCTTTTCTGTCCTTCCCTCATTGTTTTTTGTTTTGGAGTTTTTATGGTCAAATGTTGTAGAGATGTTTAAGCGTCAAAAGAAATTAATACGATTTGATGATCTACCGGTGTTATTATTTTTT